>OZ018318.1:158549776-158929776 GCA_963969495.1 Ceratothoa steindachneri | reverse complement strand
AGGAACAGAAAAAAAACAAGTTAGTTCCAGACCTGCAAACCATGACCTACAAAGACTTCCGATTTTATATAAGCTAAATAAAGGGGTGATATGAACAAGTATATATATATATATATATATATATATATATATATATATATATATATATCATTAGTACGCCCTATTCTTGACTATGTTGCCCCGTGTTGGTCCGCATAACTCATCAAAGACATCCAGAGCTTATAAAGGAACAGAAAAAAAACAAGTTAGTTCCAGACCTGCAAACCATGACCTACAAAGACTTCCGATTTTATATAAGCTAAATAAAGGGGTGACATGAACAAGTATATATATATATATATATATATCATTAGTACGCCCTATTCTTGACTATGTTGCCCCGTGTTGGTCCGCATAACTCATCAAAGACATCCAGAGCTTATAAAGGAACAGAAAAAAAACAAGTTAGTTCCAGACCTGCAAACCATGACCTACAAAGACTTCCGATTTTATAAAAGCTAAATAAAGGGGTGATATGAACAAGACATGTTACTACATGGTTTTTAGGACATAACATACACCAAAGTTTTCAAGAAAACTAAGAATCTGCGTGGACACTCGCTAAAACTTCAAAGGCGGCCACTGGCGGACATAAATGAAGGGAGGTTGGTTTACCATCAGACTGATGGACCATTGGAATGTCTTCCAAGAGGGTGTAATGGTCACACAATAGCCACATTTAAATCTCGCCATGAAAAACACATTGATACTGTAGTGGCTGATGTGTCTTAGAAGCAGGGACACAACAAGAAGTCTAGTTCCTAGCTTGCCACATTTATTCTTTGCTGGCGTAGAATAATGTTTGTTGCCGGTTTAGTATGTGACCTACCTGTTTGAAGTAGCTTACACCACGAGTTCACGGTTTAGTATCTGTCCTACCAGCATACAAAACCAGTGAACTGTTGTTTAGATTGTGTTCATATGTGAACTCACATATCAAAGCTTTCGTTTTATTTGTAATAGTTTAAATGAAATCAGTTTACATACACCCTTCTAAGATGCTGCTGCGTGAATTTTACTGCACTGTTGCTGCCAGTGAAAAAGAGTGCTACATTGTTTTTAAGAGAAAAGGGCCTTTTATAGGATGCAGATTTGTGCCCGAAGTGTGATGGACCCATGGCAGTGACGAACAAGAAATCTCCTGGCCAAGACAGGATGATTTAGAGATGCAGGAGAAAAGGATGTCAAGCAAGTAAATCCACTCGCACTGGTAACAAATTATTTACATATACTCATTTGAATGGCAAATTAACCTGAAGGCTGTTGTTGTACGAAATATTGGAATTGGTGTACCTCTGGAGAATTAGATTAGAGTAGAGGAAGTATCCTCTTTAAGTGGAAGGTCAAAAACAACAGTAGTGGGTTGCTTTAACTATTGCCGCGAAGTGTGTTCAGCTATAGTTCCGTTAGAAAAAAGGGGTCAGATGAAGGGTAATGAATGTGCACCAGTGCAAATAGATGAAGCTCGCTTCATCTATTTATAGGGACCATGCAGCTTTAGAAGATGAAAATGTTGTTGAAAATAATCGCAATCATGGGCGAAGAATCGACGGGCCATGGCTGTTTGGTTTGATTCGAAGACGAGATGTGCGCTACTTTTATAGGGAAAAGCGCAAGGCTGAGACTCTTTTTCCAATCATTCAAAGGGAGGTAGAAGCAGGTTTTAGCATTTATTCAGACGAGTGGGCCACTTATCGCCAACTCTAGCAACTGGGATTTCACCATGAAACTGTAAATCATCAACATCACTACGTTAATCCTGATAGTGGTGTTCACACTCAGTCACTTGAGCGATCTTGACTGGAAAGCAAAATCAACATTCTAAAGAAGAAACGTGGAGTCCCCAGTCATCCCCTCTAATGGCATCTCGATGAATACTGCTGGTGTGTGTCAAAGGCAGATGATGCTGATTTATTTTTATGTATGCTTCAAGATATTCGAGAGATTTTTACTAATTAAAGTTATTTTTTTAATTAACCTTAAATGATAATATATTTCTGTATATCCTATTTTACCATTTGGATATCGGTATTTTGATTTCTGATTACGTAGGCCACATAAAAACATGGTAGGCCGAATACTAAACCAGAATCACATAGGTAGGCCATATACTAAACCAGCACCGAATGTTTAATACGTTTCCTCATGGCCAATCCCTGCAGATTTATTCCTATAGGCAAAGTTTCCTCTAATTTTAGCACGGGCTTGAAGCTTAACATTTACAATTACAAAGGAATACAAAGGAAAGCGCATGCAACAACAGAACATTGATCCTTACGAAATGTTCAGTAAATAAATACCTTCTTATCTAGTTACTAGTAAAGTGTATAATGGATTTTAACTTATGATCAATATAGTCTAATAACGAATTTTCCTTATTATATTTTAAATAAGTGTCGATTCGAACATTGGTAATTCGATAAATTGTTTCCGAAACAACTATTTTCAAACAATTGACACCAAATCTTCATAAAGTATAGTCATTAGTTTGCAGGTTCCAGCCAAAACTAGGACAATACTGGAATTCGTTCCAGTTATGTGGACCGTGACACAGAATCTTAATTCTTTCCATGACCCTAAATTATAAAAAGTTTCCCATCGTTCCCTTTCCATCTTATTGAAAAACATAGTAAATTTCTAAATATCGACGATTATAAATACCTAGCTGCGAAAATCGACCTTGTTGCCTCTACCACTAACCATTAAGCTCATTGAGAAAAGAGGAGAAAGAGGCATCGGCTATTAAGCAATAGGACCACGAAAAATGGAAAGATGACAACAGCAGCGGCAGTTCTCAGTCTCACACACTTAACTGAGGTCGATTGCTCTTAAACTTTCGGAAATGAGGTCGTTTAGTTGGGTACAGCAATGATTGAGTTGAAAGGAATACAATAAGTATGTTACGAAGATTGCAGTAATAAAAATGACCAGAGGTACACAATAAGTAAAATGTGCGGATTACTGGAAATTTAATGGTGTAGAGTAAGGATGACGATCAGAGGAGTACAGTAATAAGTACGTTCAGATAAGTATACTTACTACATAGGTATAGGTGTCCAGAAATTAGTAGGATCAGCTTAGGATTCGAGCACAGAAATAAGTAAATTCAGAGGAGTACAATATATCATAGTTCGAAAAGAGATGTGATAAGTGCATTACAAATAGAGTAATAAGTTTACATGAGCACAGGAACTAGTGCGTAACTGGAAGTACATATCTAAGTATTTACAGAAAAGTACAGTAAGAAGTAGGTGTTCACAGAAGTCCAATAACAGTACGTTTAAAGAAGTAGAGTAATAATTACGTTCATCAGTAGAATACAGTAATTTATGCGATTAAAAGCGAACAGTAATAAGAAAATTAAGAGGAGAAAAATAATAAGAAAGTTCAGAGGAGAACAGTAATAAGAATGTTCAGAATAGAACAGTAATAACAAAGTTTGCAGGAGAATAGTAATAAGAAAGCTCAGCGAAAAACATTAATAAGAAAGGTCAGAGAAGAACAGTAATAAGAAAGTTCAGAGGAGAACAGTAATAAGAATGTTCAGAATAGAATAGTAATAACAAAGTTTGCAGGAGAATAGTAATAAGAAAGTTCAGATGAGAATAGTAATAAGAATGTTCAGAAAAGAACAGTAATAACAAAGTTTGCAGGAGAATAGTAATAAGAAAGCTCAGCGGAGAACAGTAATAAGAAAATTTAGATGAGAATAGTAATAAGAAAGTTCAGAATCGAACATTAATAAGAAAATTCAGAGGAGAGCAGTAATAGGAAGTAGACTCAGAGAAATCCAGTAACAGTACGTTTAGAAAAGTAGAGTAATAAGTACGTTCATTAGTAGAATAAGATAATATATGCGATTAGAGGAGAACAGTATGTAATAAGAAATTTCAGAGTAGATCAGTAATCACAAAATTCCTATGAGAACAGTAATAAGAAAGTTCACAGGAGAATAGTAATAAGAAAGTTCAGAGGAAAACAGTAATAAGAAAGTTCCGAGAAGGAAAGTATTATGTTCAGAGATGAATGAAAAATAAGATTAGAGTACACTAAGTATCTTCAGAGGATTGCAGTAATTTTAACAATAGAAGAGCACATTATTAATAGGTTCAGAGGACTTTACTAATTACTCTAAAAACTGCAAGTAATAAGTCGGTTAAATGGGGTGAAATAGTATATGTGTTGAGAAAATGCAGTAATAAGTACGCTCACAAAGCGATAGAGTAATAAGAACGTTCAGAGGAGTACATTAAAAAGAACGTTAATTTGAGGAATACAGTAATACTTGTATGTACATCAAATAGAATAATGCAGTAATAATATGTTTAAATGAGGAAGGAAATACGAGTACGTACGTTCAGAGAACAACAGTAATAATTTCTTTCAGAGAAGTACAAAAAAATGTCCGTTCAAAGCAATGTAGTAATAAATAGGCACAAAGGAAAATAGTAATAAGTAAATTCCGAAAAGGACCGTAATAAGTAAGTTTACTGGAGTACATGAACAACTCCGCACGTACATGTGAGTATATAAATTGGTATTTTTAGACGAGTACCGTAGTAAGAACGTTTAACAGATGTGTACATTAATAATTACGTTCAGAGAAGGAGACTAATAAATACTTTCAGTAGAGGATCCCATTAGTGACTACATTCATAAATGTACAGGAAGTATTATGCTCAGGAGAGTACAATAATAAGTACATTCAGAGGATTACAGTGGCAAGAACGTTCAAAGAAGCACAGGAACCCTGAGCTAAGAGAAATACAGTGAAATATGTTCATAGGTTTATGTTTGAATGAGTAGCTATTAAGTACAATGAAAGGATTTATCTTATAAGTGCGTTGATAGAAGTACTCTGATAAGTATATATGTTTAGGGGGTGTAGATAAATAAGTAGGTTCTGAGGGGTATATGAGTAAATATGTTAAGGGGAGTACAGTAAAACTTACATCTGAGGAGCATAGTAATAAGTGCGTTGATAAAAATACAAGAGTAAATACGTTCACAAAATCACAGTAAAAATTACGTTTAGAAGATTACAGAGAGACGTACATTCAGAGAAGTAAACAACTAAAGTACAACGCATGTTTAGAGAAGTAAACAAACAAGTACGTTCACTAAAGAAGTACTGAAGAAGTAACTTCAGCAGAAATATACAACAGTATAACGTTCAGAAAATTACAGTAATAAATGCATTGAGCAGAGGAATAAGTACTTTCAACAAAGTACTACCGTATTAATACGTTTAAAATTTGTATAATAATGAGCACACTTAGGTGAGCAGAGTAAAAAGTACGTTCAACAGAGAAAGGCAATAATAAGTAGGTAGGATTAGGAGAGGATTTCAGTAATTGGTACGTTCAGAGGAGTAGAGTAATGACTATGTTAAGATGAGGGCAATATAAGGTATGTCCAGAGAGGTACAGAAATACCAACATTCAGACGAGTATAGTAATAAATACATTTAGATTAGTACAAAAGTACGTTCAGGAGAATAAAGTTAAAATCAGGTTTACGATAATAGAGTAATTATTACTTTCAGCAGAGAAGTACAGTAATAATACGTTCAGCCAAGGAATATAATGCTAGATATCTTTAGAAAATTACAGTAATGAATACGTTCAGAGATGTACAGAAATATGTATTTTTAGAAAAGTATAACAAGAAGTATGTTCGGAGGAGTACAGTAATAAATACAATCATATGAGCACAGTAATAAGTAGGTTGAGAGGATTGCAGTACTAAGTGCACTAAGAGGGATACCCTAACAAATAAAAGAGAATAATAAGATCTATTCTACGGAAATTACAATAATAAGTAGGTTAAAGAAAGTAGATGAAAAAGTACGCGCAATAATAAGCCCGTTGAGAGGAACGCAATATTAATTACGCCAAGAGGAGTACAGTAATATGAAGGTTTGTAGTAGCACATTAATAAGACGTTCAGGAAGTACTAGATTATAGTAATAAGCACGTTTAGATTAGTACACCAATGATCACGTACAAAGAATTAAAGGAATAATTACCACTCGAAGAAATGCATCATTAAGTACGTTCAAGGAAATCGCTACCAATAATTTTCAGGTGAGTAGATTAATAAGTACAATTAACGTAGTACCACATTAATAACTCTGAGGGAAATGTCTTTCATCCGGTACTATTTATTATAGTATTTATTTTATAACCACAGATACACTAGTTTACAATAATCCCGGTATTTTAGTCCAATTATACTGCCAAACGCCTAGGGTTCGTGGTCGACCCTGCCTGTTTTCCTTTGCTTTTTGTCATGCACAATAGATTCTTGTATTATCCCGACTTCTGGGGCGAATTCGGTCATGCACCTTTGATTAGTGTATTAACCTTCAGATTTTTGTTATTTTCTAAAGTTACCTCTACTGGAATAGCCGGCCGTCGAACTTTTTCACTTCGTTTTCATCGTGACTTTAAGCATGCACACTAATCATAATTGTGAGAAATTCCTCTTAAACATTCAATGTACGTAATATTTTCCAACTTTCCCACCAGTCTGCGGATACGTTCATCTGCATCCATGAACTTCTTATTTTTAAGGTAGGATTATGGCCTACAACAAGTTTCTCATAATAAAGGACTTCCTCTTTGTACTTTACGCAAACATTTAATAAGTGTCCATATACTTGAATGCTGCCTTTCAAGTTCCGATTTAAGTCTCCTGTTTGCTGCTTCTACATAATTGTTCGTCCTGTCTTCTTCATTCATTACTCACTGATATAGTTTCCACATTGCATGAGAAAAACAAGGCTCTCTCCTGTTACTAATTATTCTGTCCATTCTTCCTACATAATTGCCTTCAAACCAATCGAGAAATTCTGGTAAATCATCAGGTAATTTGTGACTTAACTGCAAGATTGCTTCATTTATGTATTCTATTGGAATAAAAGCTAAAGCACAGACCATTTTGCATTTTAAGTTAAACTCTGGATCATTTCTGTATGGAAGAGAATGTCCTAAGGCACAAACATGCTTTTTCATATTTTGACACAAATGAAAAAACATCCTCTGATATCTGCTGAAGGGAAATGCCCTTTAAAGCTATTAAAATTTGTCAATTCATAGTCATAGTTGATGATTGCAGGACTAAAACTAGGTTCAATTTTCAAAATAATGGCTAATAATTTATCATAAGTTCCACGAACTTTATTAGGGAGCAGAGCGTATAACATAAATCTGTGAAAAAAAAGAGGTGGAACGATTTTAAAAGTACCATCAACAAAAAGATTTCACACTCATTTAATAATCTCAGGGTACTTTTACGTTCAAATATTAAAATGTTACAAGAATTTTCTGAACATTCACTGTCTGCAAGCAAATATTCTTCCGTTTTTTTTCCACCCAAATTATAACTTTTCAATTCTTCTCAAATAACAAGACTGGCTAAATCGATTGGGGTCATTGGGTATGATCTTTCATTGTTTCTTTGACGATGGACCATCTTTTTTAAAGATCTATTTTCTGGCATAGCTCCTTGGCAAGCTTGAGATCAATTCAGTGAGCATTCGCTGACAACTATAACATTTCATTCTACTGCGCTACTTGCACGCATCTTTATTTCAGTTAGAATGCGGTTCTCTCTCACTTTTGGCTGGAAAAGGATCGTGTAAATGGGCGTTAATATATTTCACGATTTCTTCGTTTTGAACATGAATTCTTGCTTTACAGGAATCTTTTCTTTCACAACTATAAAATTTTGTTTACTTATCCTTCACTTTAAATTTTGGCTTTCCCCGTTTGGATATTATATTCGCTGCCATATTTAGTCTCTAATAAATGTTTATTCAATGAAATACTTTAACTTTTTAAAGATTTAAATATATTAATCACTTGAAATTATTGAAGTGAAACTCCTAAAAAACTGAATTGTATACGAGTTCTGGATATCGAAAAAGCTCAGAAAGTTCATCAACTCGAAAGATGTTTAAGACACAACTGAATTTAAAATTGAAAAACATTTTCTATTTATACACTTCGCTGCTGGAAAAATATAATCCCACATTCTTTGTTAAATTTGATGGTGCCAAAAGTTAATCTCCTCAAATCTCTTCCCCATAAATATTTAGAAATATGTGACGGAAACTGTTTGAAACCAGGCCTAGTCAGTTTTTTTTAGGGTACAATAGACAGGGGTAGTTTGTATGTGAGCCCCATCAAAAATTGACTTAATTTAATCAGTTAAAAATAATCAAAATATCCTATAAAAATTTATAACTGGCCAATCGTTATCCTAAAGCCAAAATACTCGGTCTATTGCGATTTTTACAAGGCTCTTGGGGTTATTTAAAATTTATATTATCTTTTTAAATTTTTATTACGAATATAGTATTCCGAGAGTTTAAAAGCACTATATTTAAAAATGACCATTGTGTGGGATCCTCCCAAATCCTCCCCCATAAATATTTAGCTGTAAACCATTATTCTAAGTCCAAAATACTGTTCCCAAACGTTTCCTTTTGTCCTTTCACGATCAAATGATATATAGCTTTCGTATTAATTATTTTGCCCGCACGGCTAAGAGATAACTAATTCTTCTAGGTAGAAGGATTTAGTAATTTCAAACCACTTTTCAGACATTCCCAAAGAATTAGTTAGCGCAAATCTAGAGAGCCATATTTCGAGTTTTAAAACTTCGAAATGCTTATTAAATTCCAAACATTTAGTTGAAATATAATGCCACACATTAAGAAGGCTTAGCTTAACAATATATTTATATATACCAATATCCCATAATGTTTCATTTATGTATGATTGTATGTATTATTGTTAATATTATTAATACTAATGTATGCATTCAATATGCGTCATTTATGTATGCAATTATAAAGTCTGTCTACAGTTATTAATTGTAATTCTATCTTAATATTTCTAGTTTTAAAATTTCAAAGTGGTTAATCATCATCACTAGCTCTATAATTTAAGAAGGGGATTTTAATGAGTATTTGAATAATAATTTCATCTTAGTTTGGTTATGACTTATGTTTTTTTATCAAAGTTATTTCTAATAATTCTTTTATAATATCAAAAAACAAAATGGCGAAGCTCAGAAATAAATATAAGTATCGAAATTTTGTAATTTTTTTTTTAAAACCCCCAAAATTACAAATGGTGAAGTTGAGAAAATTTATTTTTATATATCTTCTTCTATAACTATATTTTAGCAACGTGATGTTTTGAAAAGGGGGAAATTTAGTTTAGAGTTCCTTTTTAAAATTATTATAATTGGCGAAGTTCAGAAAATTTATAAAAATTTATCCATGGCTGTTTTTTTTAGATTTTAAATTTTAATCTATGTAACAAAATTGCACTTTTTCTTGTTTCTGTGTTAAAAGTGTATTTTCCAGTTGTTCGGAAGTGAAGTAAATAAAAAGGGTCTGTTTTGATCCCAAAACTTTGCTTTTGTAGATAAGGCATTGAATTTCTAAATTTGCCCATTTGGAAAATAATTCTAGGGTGTTATTAATTAAGGAAAAAAATTAAAATATATAAAAGGTTGTACGCTTTAATTCTTTTCAAAGAATGATGGAAAATGGTAAATATTATTTAAAAAAAACATTGGAATGTTGTAGAATAATATTTGTTTTAAGGAAACCTTCCAAAACCTTCTAGATTTAATAAGAAATTTCTAGAATTTAGTAGGATTTTATGAAGTTTCACACCCTTGGAAACTTCTGAAACCTTCCGGAATATTCTGGAATATTAGTTCAGAAATATTATATATGGGGATTCACAGATCTGCTATCATTTCAGCTCTAGCTACCATAGTAGAAGAGAAATGGCCCCAAGAGGCTGCCATCATTCTCTAGATGCATCCTGTTATACCTACGGACAGCTCATTAAAACAAGAGTAAAGGAGTTTGGTGTGGCAGCATCTACGAGAAAGTGTGAAGCTTACAAGGCATACTTTGGCATGCCAGTTGGAAACCAAAATAAACTATGTGCACCTCATTTTGCTTGTGAACAGTGGCCTGTTTGATGCAATTGGAATTACATGTAATACAGATGGGTGGAGGCTCTTCATTTACAGCTCCTCAAGTAGCATTAAAGCTGTACTTCTGCACAATTGGAATAAGCATCCATCCCTTTCCTTGGGTCATCCAGTATATCTCAAGCTTCGAATTATAAGGAGTATGGCTCGGAAGTGATTCGAGACTTCAAAATGGGTTACCAGGGAGGTTTTACCAAGTTTCCATGTCATCTCTGTCCTTGGGACAATAGGGATACCGCAAGAAGCACTGGCCACAAAGGATTGAATTTCCTGTTATAGGGCATACTGTCAGGCATGAGCAATTGATAGACTTTCAAAAATTGTTGTTCATTCCATTACATTTAAAAATAGGCCTCATATAACAGTTTGTTAGAGCTCTTAACAAAGAGTCTGCAGCCTTTAAGTACCTTCCAAATTTCTTTCCCATAAACTCTGAGGCAAAGGTGAAAATTGATGTCTTTGTTGGACAACAAATCAGGAAAATTATAGACTATTCAGATTTACGTGAAAAGCTTACTAAAAACGAAAAATTATCCTGGAAGAGTTTTGTTTCGGTGTGTCAAGGATTTTTGCCAACCACAATGCTGACAATTATATGGAACTGGTTGAGAACTCAGTGAAAAGATATGGCCATATGGGCTGCAAGATGTCCCTGAAGGGAATATCCTTGATGCTCATCTTGACAAGTTCAAGGAGAATATGGGAGCATACTCAGAGGAGCAAGGGGAGCGCTGCCATCAAAATATACTAAACTTTGAACATAGATACCAAGGAGTATACAAAGAAAACAAGATGGGAGGCTACATTTGGGGGTTTGTATGGGAAAGTGATTTATATTACAAACAACAATCGACGAAAACTGCTCACTTCTATTTTTTTTTTCACTTGTTTTTATACACTTCTTGCGCAAATTTCAATAAAATTGTATCAATTTAACTGTTTTTATTTTTAGCCCAATAATGGATAAAAAAAAACAAATTATATATAACATCTCTTTTAATTATGGGGTTTTAGAATGTTCCATTTTAAAGCCAATTTTTACGATAAAACATTCAGTTTTATTCATTACACTGTATTTTAAATCTGATTTTTTTCGTTGGAAAAAATGTTTGTATGTACAAATTGACCAAGAGCAAATTTCGAGATATCGATATAGTCATGGCACAAAATTTTGACATCATTTTATCGTAAGAGTATATTTTAACTTTGGAAATTTTAAAAACAAATTGGTTAAGATAAGAAAAAACAAATATGATTATCGAATGTTTTGGAATTTAAATAAAGAAAGAATTACAAATGGTGAAGTTCATAAAAAATAAATATGATTATCGAATGTTTTGGATCCTTTTGAAACAAAAAGAATTACAAATTGTGAAGTTCAGAAAAAATAATTATCAATGTTTGGGAATGTTTTTAAAACAAAAAGAATTACTAATGGTGAAGTTAAATAAAATTCATATGATTTTCGAATGATTTGGATTAAAAAAAAATATTTTCAAATGGTGGAGTTCAGAAAAAAATGAGAAAATTGATTAAAAATTAAAGCATGGCTAGTTATTGTTTTTTTCGTATATTCGAAGATATTATCCAAGTTATTTTTAAAATACATTTTCTATTTAAATCTTTAACTGGAGGAAATAGCTACTGGCCGCTAAAAACGAGTTAAGTAAAATGAAATTATTAGAGCGAATTTAGATGGAAAAAAAGTCGTGAATTGTTTTTTTCCATATTTAAAAAAAAATCCAATAGAATTTTTTTTAAAAAATAAACATCGATGTGAAAAAAAGATAGACTAAGAGTAAATTATTAGGAGATTTTAATATTTTTAGACCCAAATCCCGAAGGTTTGTTTGCCCCTTTTGAGACTGTAGTGTCCATTTCTCTTCACCAAATTCCATATCCTTTAATAAATTAATATGACCAAATGAATTACTCATATTTATGGCTATTTATTATTAGAACTTTTAATTTTTAAAACCAAGATCAAAATCTTATTAAGATGGATGCATAGTGACAGATTGAGTTATATCTTCTATATAAATATATTTCCTATTGGTAAAATTTCATTATCTGGTCTTAGTAATTTTTAAATAGTGATGGCACATGTGCAGTGGAGTGTCATGGTGCCGCACGATTGGCAAAGAGAGGCAAAAGTGATGTCCTCCGTCTGCTGACCTCGACGCGAGGCAATTAAATTCGCTACCAGCCAATAAAAATAGGTGACAACGAGATTGTAAGTTAAGTTGAATTAAACTGATTTCGTGAGAGTATGAATCTGCAGTAAAGGTTTGTCCCTGAGGCCAAACCAAAAAATCATTTTTGGAGATTACGACCACACAGTCACCAAAACCTCCAATCGATGCAGATATTTCGACTAGTATCTTCTGTTATCGACTATACTGCAATGTACGGAGGCTCGGTAAGCTTTTTATATAGAAAAAATTAGCTACCTTATAGCTAACTTATAGCAACGGGTAGCTACCTTTTAGCCAACTTATAGTCACGGTAGGCTACTTTATAGCCAACTTATAACAATGATTAGTTACCCTAAAGTCAACTTATAGCAATGGTTAGCTACCTTATAGCAACCGACAACTCCATTATAGGCAACTTATAGCAATGGTTAGCTACCTTAGAGCAACGGCTAGCTCCCTTATAGCCAACTTATAGCAATGGTTAGCTACTTTATAGCCAACTTATAGCAAGGTTTAGCTACTTTATAACCCACTTTTGCGTGTCCCTACGAGCGGGCGATCCTCCACCGTCAACAGCGACGGTAAAAGTGAATGTTTAAAAGAGACAATTACGGATGTTGAATTAGTCTATTAGATGGAGTCGCTTGCTTGGGATAAATGAGGAGCATCTACCAGAAGTCCTCAATGTAGTGTGTAGATGGCTAACAATTGCTCTAGTAGCCGGTAGTTTCTTCCAGTTCATTTCAATTTGTATTTACAAGAAACGCGGATGATTCACCTCACCAACGCAGATATTTGGTAGGGTTAAGATGGGGAGGATTACTCTGATGACTAAACTTATTATCTCACGCAGGTCAATGATGACAGCAGTAACTGATAGAACCTCTTAAAATACGACTCCATAAGGCTTGAGTAATATTAATTATCGGATGGTGTTCAAAATGGATGAGAGCAGAAATTCCAAATAGCGTTTCAAAAGAGCGAATAAGCGCCTCAATGCGACCATAGTTAAATTTTTTTTTCACTTAAAATTAGGTAAACAAGTGTGTTGGAATCTGGCAAAAATGTTTTAAATCTTTTAATGGAGTGTCCGTTTTGAATTGCTTTCATTCATTTCTTCGTAGACTCCTTTAATATTGCCCATATTTTTGGTCAATAGAATTTATATTTGAATATTCTTGATAGGAATTTGCCAGTGTTAGGAGGTGAAATCAAACGAAAAGTTATAGTTAGGAGGAATGAGTTCATGTTAAGATGAAAGTTCGAGGTTTAGAGAAGGTAAGAAGAGCTGTTATCTATATTACGATGTAAGGGTGCATATTCAATGGTAATTTTTGTAGTATTTTGAAGTATTTAAAGTATACACACGCGCATATACATATTAGACTAAATTACTAAAGCATGACACTACTCTAATATATATACAAGGTAGGACAAAAGTAGCAAATAGAGTTTTGCAGCATTTTATTTTTTTATTGATAATTTCTATAAAATAAAAAAATAAATAGGAATAAAAACTAAAAAAACAAGCATAGGAAAACAGGGGTAAACCGACAACTGTTCGAGTACCTTTGTAAACTCCTTCGACGGACAAGGGAGTGCTTCTGTGTCCTGAAATCAGAAATGAAAAAGGGCGTTCAGGTCCAACAAATTCATTCGCAAGCCCACACTCACATGCAAACACGCGCATACACAAACTAGTACACACGGAGTTTAATGGGGAAACCTAAAAAGGGGGAAACGCCCTCCCCTTCTGTGGGTGTTAATTTTAAATACCTCAGTGGTCCCTATCGACTCCCACTGGTCTTACTTGACTGGTTTTATTGGGGCCTTGCAAAACGGGGGAAGTTCAGTAATATTTGGTGAAAAAGTCCCATTAATCCCGCGAAACAAAGAATGCAAATTGCTACTAGAAAAAGCAAGATTCCGAACGCGGAATGAGGCCTGTTTAATAGAGACGATTTTTTTTTTTTTTATTTTATAGAGCCCATCTGGCAACTGCCAACTTGGGCATAAGTCGCCGAAAAACACGACAGCCTAGAACTAGGCTACTTTAAAATAAAAATATGAAAATATAACAATGATATAAATTGGAAAAAATTAACAATCAGGAAGCAATGTCCGGCAGCGAGGAGAGGTCCCCCTCACCCAGGTGCAGGAGAGTGCAACCTACAAACAAAACAATAACAAACAAAAAAGAACCTTAAATAAAGGGGAGAAGCCCGGCCTCCCCCCAAAAGTCAACACGTCCACAAGTCAATGTGCACGAATCCGTCCCGAGTACAAGGGACAGGTGGGAGCAACCCCGCCCATCCCGGTACCGGGACAGGTATCGTGCGCGAAGATAACCCAAGCGGGGACATTCGACAAGAATGTGCCGAACAGTCTGGGGGACGACGCAGTCGTCGCAATAGGGCGCAGGCGAGCGCTCCATCAAATAGCGATGCGTCCCACGAGTGTGTCCGATTCGGAGACGACATTTTTTTTTTTTTTAATTAAGGGGCTATCTGGCGACTGCCGACTTAGGCATTAGTCGCCGTAAACAAACAGCCTAGTTCTAGGCTAATTTAAAAAATTAAACAGGAAACAATAAAAAGAAATAACAATAACAATAAAAAAGCAATAACAGGCGGTAGCGACCCCGCCCATCCGGTACCGGGACAGGTATCGTGCGCGAAGATCACCCAGACTGGGACATTCGACAAGAATGTGCCGAACAGTCTGGGGGACGATGCAGTCGTTGCAATAGGGCGCAGGCGAGCGCTCCATCAAGTAGCGATGCGTCACACGAGTGTGTCCGATTCGAAGACGACAGAAAGCAACCTGAAGCCGCTGCGGCATTGGGGGATAGGTCCATGGGAACAGTCACGGCGAAATGGCACGCAACTTTAAGTTCCCTTCGACCGTCTCCCATCTTTTTTGCCAAGCAGTCCGAAGAGCTGCCCGTATTCCTGCCATGTAGTCGGTGTGAGGAAAAGCGAAACGCTGGTCCGGTTGCAGAGTCCTCGCGCCCTCATCGGCGCGCTCATTCCCCGCAATTCCTACATATCCAGGAACCCAGCAAAAGATAATCTCGACATCTGCCCGGCTCGCCAAAACCGTGGCGTCACGGATATCGCGAACCAGGGGATGCGGAGATTCCAATGCCCCAAGAGCACTCAGGGCGCATTGTGAGTCGCTATAGAACACAATCCGGTCTCCGAACCAGGCACGTCGCGTAATCTCCCGTACCGAGTAGTGTATTGCCACCAGCTCGCCCGTGAAGACAGACACAGCACCTGGCAGAGCCCCGCTGAATTTAAACAGAGGGGATACGGCGGGAAGGCCGACCCCCTCTTGGGACTTGGAACAATCCGTATACACTGGCACGGTTCCAACGTGACACGAGGTGTGCTCGAAAAAGGTCGAACGCAATACTCCGGCGCCATACAAGCTTTGGGAGCAAAGACGTGGCGACAAATAGCCAAATTTGGTACCCACCAGGGTGGTGTCCTGGGCAGAACCAGGGGTGCCACCGGCTCGAGAGCTATATCTACCTCTCGAAGGAGTTTACTGGCCCTAAACGCAAAGGGCTTATGGTATGACTGGCGTCTCTCAGCGGCATAGGCACCGTCGAGATCAGCTGCGGATGCAGTGAAAGCTGTTGGCGACTGAGGGAGGCGCCGTACTCGCGCGTACAGGCAAGTGATGCACTGCACGCGGCGCAGAGCGAATGGCATCTCCCCAGCATCGACCAACGGGCTCTCAATGGGGGAAGTGCGAAAGGCACCGGTCGCAAGGCGGAGGCCGGTGTGGTGGATCGAATCCACCTTCCGCAATAAACGCTCGGCTGCTGATGCATAAAACTTGCATCCGTAGTCGAGCTTCGAACGAACAAAGGATCGATAAAAAAGTAGGACAGTAGCCCTATCAGCTCCCCAAGCTCTAAAAGTCACGGAACAGAGAATATCCATGGCACTGGTACAAAAGACCGTACAAGAATCGACGGTCCAGAGTTGGCATCTGGGCCGCGCCAAAAGAGATCGAAAGGTCGTCCACGTAGAGCGTAGCGAGAACATCTTCCGGCAGCACCGAGATGATGCCGTTGATGCTCAGGGCAGAGAGTGTGACACTGTGGACACTTGTCTGTGGGACACCCTCTTCCTGCACCTTTGGGCCGGAGAGAGCTTCCCCCACCCGTACGCGGAATCGATGATCTCGCAAAAATTCAGATATAAAGACTGGGAAGCGTCCCCACGCCCGTATCGTGTGGAGAGTCTCCATAATACCATATCGCAATGCGGTATCATAGGCCTTCTTCAGCTCGAAAAACACCGTGGCGTGTTGCTGTCTACCAAGGAAAGCCTCGCAGACGGCATTTTCCAGTCGGAGCAGAGCATCCGACGTGGAGTGGAACTTTCGGAAGCTGCACTGTGCAGAAGATAGATGGCCTCCACTGTCCAGGAAAAAGGCTAATCTAACATTTACCAATTTCTCCATCAACTTGCACACGCAAGAGGCTAGAGAGATTGAGCGGAAACCGGTCGGAGTAGAGTGATCTCGCCCCGGTGAGAAAGGTGAGCATAGTAGCGATTCGCCAGGAATCTGGGAGAAGACCCTCTCCTCAGATCTTGTTGAACAAATCTAACAGAAAGGCCATGCCTCGCTCACCCAGGTGTCGAAGCATGGCGTACGGGACATAGTCCGAACCATGGGCGGTGTCCGCACACGAAGCGAGAGCGGAGCGCAACTCGCTCCCAGTAAACCTGTCGTTGGTTGAAAGGGTCTCCGCCTCTGGAGGTAAAGTCCAGCCGGCGGCCTTCCGTGACATCACGACGTGCATTAGAAGGCTGGCGGAGCAGCTTTCCACTAGAGAATGCGGAAAAAGCGGTCGCTAAGGATTCCGCCACGGACGCGGGGTCCTAGAGTGCGGTCCCATTCTCCTGGAGAACGGGAGGGGGGTCCTGCGATAACTTGCTCCAAATCCTTTTGACTCGCTTCCACACCTCTGATAAAGGAGTCTTCTCGTTAAGTGAAGACACGTATGCCCTCCAAGAAGAACGGCGGGGGTGCTTCTAAATATACCGGAACCTAGCCCTAGCCCAACGAAATTCAGCGATAGTGAAATCGTTCGGGCAGCGCTTATAGCTCATGTAGGCATAACGCTTCTGTTTGAGGGCCGTCTCACACTCGGCCGACCACCATGGGAGTGGTCGGAGTGCAAAACAGTCAGACGTTCTAGGAATAGTAGTCAGGCCCGCGGCGATGAGGTTGCCAGAGAAGAACTCAACGGCCTCATCTACCGACCTAAACTCCTCGACTGAGATAGAGAATTCAGTCATTTCCTGAAATGCAGGCCAACGCGCCCGCGCCAAGCACCACCAAGGTGGGCTCTCACGCGGCAGTTGCACTGAAAATGATATTTGAACTGGAAAGTGATCACGACCATGGAGGTCATCGAACACCCCCTAATCAAAATCAGGCTGTGCATCCAAAGAGCACAAAGATAAGTCAAGGCAAGAAAATGAAGCGGTTCTCGGACAGTGATGCGTAAACTTATCCACGTTTATGGAGTAATCTCCTCAGAGAGGATGCCTGCCGTTCAGATCTCCAAACAAGAGAAAGGGCCTCGGCAACCGTGCCACGACGCGGCGGAAGTCCCCCGCGTCGAAGTCAGCTGACGGTAGAATGTACGCAGAAATGATAGTATACCTCCTATCCAGGTGCAGCTGCACAGCCACTACCTGAAAGGAGGTATCTAAAGAGAAAGGAAGAACGGAGACATCATGCCGGATGTAAACCGCGCATCCCCCAGCCCGGCCATCGCGCGGTAGTGAAGTCGCGAGACCCTTATACCCTGGGAGGGTGGGCAGGAGGCACGCGCCTAGCATGGTCTTCTGCAGAAAAATAGCTAACGGAGAACGGGACGAGACGAGCCTCCGCAGCTCCTCCCAGTTGGCCCGGAGTCCACGGCAATTTCATTGAAGGAATATGCCCTCCAGGCCTAGCTCGGAGGAGACGCGGGGGCTTTCCTCGAGCAGAAGAACCTCACGGGAATGGCCGTACGCTTCCCGGGGGCAGAACCCCGGGCGCTGTTAGCCGGATAAAGCGCTGGAGGCGCTGTCGCCTTCGAGGACTTATTGGGGAAGGTTGGGCTCTCCATGCGAGTCTTTTCCTCCCTCCGCCTCGAAACCTTAGGCGGGCGCTGCGGCTTCGGAGGCGGGGGGCCCTCTTTTCGAGGAACCACCGTCTCCGAGCCACTCGCTCCACTTCGGGGCGTGGGCGAAGGAGCCGAAGCTCCTTTGTTGCTGTCCTCCTTTCGGGGGACAGCTTTAGGAACCCCCGAAGATGGCTTAGCGACCATCTTCAGGGGGGTTGCCTCCTGTGAGTCTAATGACTCGGTGGAGGCGCGTGGCCGTTTCGCCTTACGGGAAACGGTCACGCTGGGGAAAGAGGGGGAAGCCCTGGTTTTAGCCGGGGCTGGGTATGAACCCTTTTTGCCGCCAGCTTTACCAGGGGAGCGCCCGGATTGGGTAGAGCCCGCAAAAGGGCTCCGAATAGGCGCGGAAACAACCGTGATCGTTGGCCTGGATGGGCCAGGAGCAGAGGGTGCCTTTCTAACTATTGAGGCATATGACGTCCCAGGCAGAGCCGGGCGCGCCAGGACCAAGTCCTTAGCGCCACGGAATGAGATTCAATCCTGGGCCTGAACGGCAGGATTTATTTCTCAAGGAGATATGCACTACATTGCTTCGAAGAAGCAGGGTGCGTCTCTCCGCAATTGACACCCTTGGCCACACACGATTTGGACTTATCGTGTGCGACCTTGGAGCAATTTACACATACTTCGGGTGACCCCGACTTTGCACGTCTACATGAGCGATTCGTATGGCCGAAGCGGTGATAGTAATAGCACCGCCGCGGCAGTGGCACTAATGCCTTCACGCGGTAGCGGTACCAACCGGCACGCACCGACTCAGGGAGCTTGTCACAGTCGAACGTGACGAAGAGTGTAGGGGTGGGTCTCGAGGCCCCTCCCTGTTTTCTAATCACACGTTCGACCTTGATCGCCCCATGGTCGGCCAGCTCTAGGGTGATGTCATCAATGGAGTAGTCAACGAGTTCCCTCGCATAAACTACTCCTTTTACAAAGTTCATGGTAGAGTGCGGCGTCACACTCACCGGGGTGCCATGAAGTGTCCGAAGAGCACTTATCTTGGCCACCTCAGCGGGATTCGCCGCATTCGCCAAAAGGCTCCCGTCCGAGTAACGGGTCACCTTCGGCTCTCTACCAATTGCACTAGCTAATACTATCCTCTGCTTGATCTTGTTGCCCTTGAACAACATGGTGCCATCGGTGGAGCGAATAACGAGGAAGCGCTTGAAGCCAGCCGGTTCGAAAACGCCAGGTAATCTCTAAATCATGGGCCCCGATTTCATTGAGGCTCCGCCCTGTGCACTCTTACGCTTAGTCTTAGTCAGGGGCTCCGCACACGGGATGGGGGGGGGGCAGAGGGGCCGGATGTGCCGATCTTGGCTTGGTCGCCTACCAAAGTGGCAGCAGACCCATCCGTCCCCGCAGCCCCGCGGATGGAGAGAAGCCCCGACTATGCTTGGTCTTTTTAGTCTTTTTCTTTTTCTTTTTTGGAGAGGAGGGCGGGGAATGAACCTGCTCCTCACCTTCTCCGGCAGAAGTTCCCAGGTCAGATGTACCGGCCTCAGCCAGGTCCTTCTTCCAAATGGAGAAGGTCCTGGTAGTCGTAGGGGCACCTATCGGAGGAGATCCCTCCCCTCCTTGTACTGCCTCAGAGACCCTAGCCGTTTGAGGAGGACCTTGCATAGGGGTGGATTCGGGTTCGGTGTTTGGCGCCGAGCCCGGATTCCCCCCCATAGAAGGCCCTACCGTCTGAGGCTGGGTTTCCTCAAGGACCATGTGTGTCTCAGGAGAGGCCTCCAGTTGGCCATCCCCTCCCAAGACATCGCAGGTCCCGTTGGCTGTATTGTAACTGGTCTTGTGTGGTGAGGCACAGGCCTTGACCCCGGCAAGGTTCAATATTCTTGCCAGCAGGTCTTTTGAGGGAAGCGACCGAAGGGGCCTGGCTTTCCTCTCCCCCCTAAGGGGGTTTGCTCTACCGAGCCGCTTACACGAGGGGCGGTTGGCAATGGGTTGCCTGCTGGCTTTCTTGGCAGTCCCCTTGGAATGAAAAGAGGGGACTTCCACTGAAAAAAGGGAGAGGCCCGAAAGCACCTCCAGAGAAGGGGGTGAGGGGGAGTCCCCTGCACCCGTAGGCGAAGGAAAGGAGTAAGCCTCCTCTCCGGTTAGAGAAATATGGAGGGTCCCCTGGCCCTCCATTTTTTCGGTGGAGCTTCTCGAGGGCGGCTCCGTCGTTCTTATAGGGGGAATTAGAGGATGATGTTTTATTTTTGCATCATTCGGCATGGTGACCCTCTTTGTTTTACGGGATGCAATCGCTCACCACCTCTCGCAGTAGCCCGCACTGCAAGAGGTGCTTACAGGCCCGGCAGAGCCAGGCGCCGCCATTTGGGACCACCCTTCCCGCCTGGTGGCCTGGCAGTCCATCGGCATGGCGGCTCCACCTTGAACACGGCGTAAAAAAGATAGATTTTGAAGACGAGAGGAAAAGGGATGTGAGGAAGGTATGGGTGGGGATGAAGCAGGTTGTTAAAAACCAACCACCCAGGACCGGAGCTCAGGGGTTAGGGAACATTGTCCCCTTCCCTCTCAGCCCCGATCCGGGACGGTTGGCTGAGAAGAAGGTCAGCATTTATCCTGTGGAATTAGAGGCTGACCAGAAAAAGCTGTGGGAGAGGTTGTTTGAAAAGCGACTAAGTAGGGGAGAAATACAGGCTATCTGAAGGAAGGAAGAGAGGCTAAGCTGGGGCCGGACGGAGCGCTGGAGCACGGCGGCCAGGATGGCATTTTTTTTTTTTTTTTTTTTTATAGAGCCCATCTGGCAACTACCCACTTGGGCATAAGTCGCCGAAAAACACGACAGCCTAGAATTAGGCTACTTTAAAGTTAAAATATGAAAACTTAACAATCAATATAAATTTGAAAAACTTAACAATCGAAGCAATCTCCGGCAGCGGGGGGAGGTCCCCCTCACCCCGGTGCAGGAGAGTGCAATCTAAAACAAAACAATAACAAAAAAAGGAACCTTAAATAAAGGGGAGAAGGCCGGCCTCCCCCAAAAAGTCAATAAGTCAACCAGTCATGGTGCACGCACTCGTCCCGAGTACAAGGGACAGGCGGTAGCGACCCCGCCCATCCCGGTACCGAGACAGGTATCGTGCGCGAAGATCACCCAGACTGGGACATTCGACAAGAATATGCCGAACAGTCTGGGGGACGACGCAGTCGTTGCAATAGGGCACATGCGAGCGCTCCACCAAGTAACGATGCGTCACACGAGTGTGTCCGATTCGAAGACGACAGAAAGCAACCTGAAGCCGCCGCGGCATTGGGGGATAGGTCCATGGGAACAGTCGCGGCGCAATGGCACGCAACTTTAAGTTCCCCTCGACCGTCTCCCATCTTCTTTGCCAAGCAGTCCGAAGAGCTGCCCGTATTCCTGCCATGTAGTCGGTGTGAGGAAGAGCGAAACGCTGGTCCGGTCGCAGAGTCCTCGCGGACTCTTTGGCGCCCTCATCGGCGCGCTCATTCCCCGCAATTCCTACATGTCCAGGAACCCAGCAGAAGATAATCTCGACATCTGCCCGGCTCGCCAAAACCGTGGCGTCACGGATTTCGCGAACCAGGGGATGCGGAGATTCCAATGCCCCGAGAGCACTCAGGGCGCTTTGTGAGTCGCTATAAATCACAATCCGGTCTCCGAACCGGGCACGTCGCGTAATCTCCCGTACCGAGTGGTGTATTGCCACCAGCTCGGCCGTGAAGACAGACGCAGCGCCTGGTAGAGCCCCGCTGACTTCAAACAGAGGGGATACGGCGTGGAAGCCGACCCCCTCTTGGGACTTGGAGCCATCCGTATACACTGGCACGGTACCAGCGTGACACGATGTGTGATCCAAAAAGATCGAACGCAATACTCCCGGCGCAGTACAAGCTTTGGGAGCAGAGGCGTGGCGACAAATAGCCAAATGTGGTACCCTCCAGGGTGGCGTCCTGGGCAGAACCAGGGGCGCCACCGGCCCGAGAGCTATATCTACCTCTCGAAGGAGTTTCCTGGCCCTAAACCCAAAGGGCTTAGGGTATGACTGGCGTCTCTCGGCGGCATAGGCACCATCGAGATCAGCTGCGGATGCAGTGAGAGCTGTTGGCGACTGGGGGAGGCGCCGGGCTCGCGCGTACAGGCGAGTGATGCACTGCACGCGGCGCAGAGCGAGTGGCATCTCCCCAGCATCGACCAACAGGCTCTCAATGGGGGAAGTGCGGAAGGCACCGGTCGCAAGGCGAAGGCCGGTGTGGTGGATCGAATCCACCTTCCGCAATAAACGCTCGGCTGCGGATGCATAAAACTCGCATCCGTAGTCGAGCTTCGAGCGAACAAAGGATCGATAAAAAAGTAAGGCGGTAGCCCTATCAGCGCCCCAAGCGCTGAACGTCACGGAACGGAGAATGTCCATGGCGCGGGTACAAGAGACCCTAAGGCTGCGAATGTGAGCCTCCCAGGTGAGGCGTCGGTCGAATACAAGACCAAGGAAACGGTGCGACTCAACCACATCCAGGCGCACCCCATTAAGAAACAAATCTGGGTCGGGGTGAAGCCGTGGATGGCGGCAGAAGTGCACCACCTTAGTCTTGGCCAAAGAAAACCGAAACCTGTGCGCTTTGGCATAGCAAGAGACGCGGTTCAATGCCTGTTGGAGTCGGCGCTCCAGAGTTGGCATCTGGGCCGCGCCAAAAGAGATCGAAAGGTCGTCCACGTAGAGCGTAGCGAGAACATCTTCCGGCAGCACCGAGGTGATGCCGTTGATGCTCAGGGCAAAGAGTGTGACGCTGAGGACACTTCCCTGCGGGACACCCTCTTCCTGCTCCTTTGGGCCGGAGAGGGCTCCCCCCACCCGTACGCGGAATCGACGATCTCGCAAAAATTCAGATATAAACATTGGGAGGCGTCCCCTCGCCCCCATCGTGTGGAGAGTCTCCATGATACCGTATCGCCATGCGGTATCATAGGCTTTCTCCAGATCAAAAAACACCGTGGCGTAGTGCTGTCTACGAAGGAAAGCCTCGCAGACGGCATTTTCCAGTCGGAGCAGAGCATCCGACGTGGAGTGGAACTTACGGAAGCCGCACTGTGCAGAAGACAGATGGCCTCCGCTGTCCAGGAAATAGGCTAATCTAACATTTACCAATTTCTCCATCAACTTGCACACGCAAGAGGTTAGAGAGATTGGGCGGAAACCGGTCGGAGTAGAGTGATCTCTCCCCGGCTTGCGAAAGGCGAGCACAGTAGCGATTCGCCAGGAGTCTGGGAGGAGACCTTCCACCCAGATCCTGTTGAACAAATCTAATAGAAAGGCCATGCCTCGCTCACCCAGGTGTCGAAGCATGGCGTACGGGACATCGTCCGGACCATGGGCGGTGTCCGCGCACGAAGCGAGAGCGGAACGCAACTCACTCACAGTAAACTTGTCGTTGAAGGGTTCTCCGCCTCTGGAGGTAAAGTCCAGCCGGCGGCCTTCCGCGACATCACGACGTGCATTGAATGCTGGCGGAGCAGCATCACGGCTAGAGAATGCGGAAAAAGCGGTCGCTAAGGATTCCGCCACGGACGCGGGGTCCGAGATTGCGGTCCCATTCTCCTGGAGAACGGGAGGGGGGTCCTGCGAGAACTTGCCCCGAATCCTTTTGACTCGCTTCCACACCTCAGCTAAAGGGGTCTTCCCGTTAAGTGAAGACACGTATGCCCGCCAAGAAGAGCGGCGGGCGGGCTTCGAAATATACCGGAACCTAGCCCTAGCCCGACGAAATTCAGCGACGGTGAAATCGTTCGGGCGGCGCTTATAGCGCATGTAGGCATAACGCTTCTGTTTGAGGGCCGTCTCACACTCGGCCGACCACCATGGGAGTGGTCGGCGTGCAAAACGGCCAGACGTCCTAGGAATAGTAGTCAGGCCCACGGCGATGAGGTTGCCGGAGAAGAACTCGACGGCCTCATCTACCGACCTAAACTCCTTGACTGAGATAGAGAATTCAGTCATTTCCTGAAATGCAGGCCACCGCGCCCGCGCCAAGCACCACCGAGGTGGTCTCTCAGGCGGCAGTTGCCCTGAAAATGATATTTGAATGGGAAAGTGATCACTACCATGGAGGTCATCGACCACCCCCCAATCAAAATCAGGCTGTGCATCCGAAGAGCACAAAGATAGGTCAAGGCAAGAAAATGAAGCGGTTCTCGGACAGTGATGCGTAAACTCATCCACGTTTAGGACACCCATCTCAAGCTCTTCGATCAGATCGGCAAGGACTTGTCCCCTGGGATTTATGGTGTAATCTCCCCAGAGAGGATGCCTGCCGTTCAGATCTCCAAGCAAGAGATAGGGCCTCGGCAACCGTGCCACGACGCGGCGAAAGTCCCCCGCGTCGAAGTCAGCTGACGGTGGAATGTACGCAGAAATGATAGTATACCTCCTATCCAGGTGCAGCTGCACAGCCACTGCCTGAAAGGAGGTATCTAAAGAGAAAGGAAGAACGGAGACATCATGCCGGGTGTAAACCGCGCATCCCCCAGCCCGGCCGTCCCGCGGTGGTTGGGTCGCAAGACCCTTATACCCCGGGAGGGCAGGCAGGGGGCACGCGCCTAGCATGGTCTCCTGCAAAAAAATAGCTAACGGGGAACGGGATGAGGCGAGCCTCCGCAGCTCCTCCCAGTTGGCCCGGAGTCCACGGCAATTCCATTGAAGGAATATGCCCTCCAGGCCTAGCTCGGAGGAGACGCGGGGGCCCTCCTCGAATTGAAGACCCTCACGGGAATGGCCGTACGCTTCCCGGGGGCAGAACCCCGGGCGCTGTCGCCTTCGAGGACTTATTGGGGGAGGTTGGGCTCGCCATGCGAGTCTTTTCCTCCCTCCGCCTCGAAACTTTAGGCGGGCGTTGCGGCTTCGGAGGCGGGGGGCCCTCTTTTCGAGGAACCACCGTCTCCGAGCCACTCGCTCCACCTCGGGGCGTGGGCAAAGGGGCCGAAGCTCCTTTGTTGCTGTCCTCCTTTCGGGGAACAGCTTTAGGAACCCCGGAAGATGGCCTAGCGACCATCTTCAGGGGTGTTGCCTCCTGTGAGTCTAACGACTCGGTGGAGGCGCGTGGCCGTTTCGCTTTACGCGAAACGGTCACGCTGGGGGAAGAGGGGGGAGCCCTGGTTTTAGCCGGGGCAGGGTATGAACCCTTTTTGCCGCCAGCTTTACCAGGGGAGCGCCCAGGTTGGGTAGAGCCCACAGAAGGGCTCCGAATGGGCACGGAAACAACCGTGCTCGTTGGCCTGGATGGGCCAGGAGCAGAGGGTGCCTTTCTAACTATTGAGGCATATGACGTCCCAGGCAGAGCCGGGCGCGCCAGGACCAAGTCCTTTGCCTCGCGGAATGAGAGTCGATCCTGGGCCTGAACGGCCAGGATTTCTTTCTCAAGGAGATATGCACCACATTGCTTCGAAGAAGCAGGGTGCGGCTCTCCGCAATTGACACACTTGGCCACACACGATTTGGACTTATCGTGTGCGACCTTGGAGCAATTTACACAGACTTCGGGTGACCCCGATTTTGCACGTCTACATGATCGATTCGTATGGCCGAAGCGGTGGCAGTAATAGCACCGCCGCGGCAGTGGCACGAATGCCTTCACGCGGTAGCGGTACCAACCGGCACGCACCGACTCAGGGAGCTTGTCACAGTCGAACGTGACGAAGAGTGTAGGGGTGGGTCTCGAGGCCCCTCCCTGTTTTCTCATCACACGTTCGACCTTGACCGCCCCATGGTCGGCCAGCTCTAGGGTGATGTCCTCAATGGAGTAGTCAACGAGTTCCCTCGCATAAACTACTCCTTTCACAAAGTTCATGGTAGAGTGCGGCGTCACACTCACCGGGGTGCCATGAAGTGTCCGAAGAGCACTTATCTTGGCCGCCTCGGCGGGATTCGCCGCATTCGCCAGAAGGCTCCCGTCCGAGAAACGGGTTACCTTCGGCTCTCTACCAATTGCACTAGCTAATCCTCTCCTCTGATGGATCATGTTGCCCTTGGACAACATGGTGCCATCAGTGGAGCGAATAACGAGGAAGCGTTTGAAGCCAGCGGGCTCGAAAACGCCAGGTAACCTCTGAATCAGGGGCCCCGATGTCATCGAGGCTCCGCCCTGTGCATTCTTGGTCTTAGTCGTAGTCATGGGCTCCGCACACGAGGGGGTAGAGGGGCCGGATGTGCCGATCTTGGCTTGGTCGCCTACCAAAGTGGCTGCAGACCCATCCGTCCCCGCAGCCCCCGCGGATGGAGAGGAGCCCCGAGTCTTCTTCGTCTTTTGAGTCTTTTTAGTCTTTTTCTTTTTAGGAGAGGAGGGCGGGGAATGAACCCGCTTTTCACCTCCGCCGGCAGAAGTCCCCAGGCCAGATGGACCAGCCTCAGCCAGGTCCCTCTCCGAAATGGAGAAGGTCCTGGTTGTCGTAGGGGCACCTGTCGGAGGAGATCCCTCCCCTCCTTCTACTGCCTCGGAGCCCTCAGCCATTTGAGGAGGACCTTGCATAGGGGCGGATTCGGGTTCGGTGCTTGGCGCCGAGCCCGAATTCCCCCCCATGGAAGGCCCTACCGTCTGGGGCTGGGTCTCCTCAAGGACCATGTCTATCACAGGAGGGGCCTCCAGTTGGCCATCCCCTCCCAGGACATCGCAGGTCCCCTTGGCAGTATTGTCACTAGTCAGGTGGTGTGGGGAGGCACAGGCCTTGACCCCAGCAAGGTTCAAAATTCTTGCCAGCAGGTCTTTTGAGGGAAGCGACCGAAGGGGCCTGGCTTCCCTCTCCCCCCTAAGGGGGTTTGCCCTACCGAGCCGCTTGCACGAGGGGCGGTCGGCAATGGGCTGCCTGCTGGCTTTCTTGGCAGTCCCCTTAGAAAGCAAAGGAGGGACTGCCGCTGGAGATAGGGAGGTGCCCGAAAGCACCTCCAGAGAAGGGGGTGAGGGGGAGTCCCCTACACCCGTAGGCGTAGGAGAGGAGTAAGCCTCCTCTCCGGTTAAAGAATTATGGAGGGTCCCTTGCGCAAGCACAAGGGGGGGGACCTCCATTTTCTCGGTGGAGCTGCCCGAGGGCGGCTCCGTAGATGTTTTTGGGGAAGTTGGGGGTTGGGGTTTTTGTTTTTTTTCATACATGGGCATGGTGACCCTCTTTTGATTACGGGACGCAATAGCTCATCACCTCTCGCAGTTGCCCGCACTGCGAGAGGTGCTTACAAGCCCGGCAGAGCCAGGCGCCGCCATTCGGGACCACCCCTCCCGCCTGGTGGCCTGGCAGTCCTTCGGCATGGCGGCTCCACCTTGGACACGGCGTAAAAAATATAGGTTGTGAAGAGGAGAGGAAAAGGGATGTGAGGAAGATGTGGGTGGGGATGAAGCAGGTTGTTAAAAAAAACCCCATCCCGAACCGGAGCTGAGGGGTTAGGGAACAATGTCCCCTCCCCCCCTCAGCCCCGATCCGGGGTGGTTGGCTTGAGAAGAAGGTCAGCATTCTACCCTGTGAAATTAGAGGCTGACCAGAGAAAGTTGTGGGAGAGGTTGTATGAAAAGCGACGAGGTAGGGGAGAAATCGGGCTATCTGAAGGAAGGAAGAGAGGCTAAGCTGGGGCCGGACGGAGCGCTGGATCCCGTCAGCACGGCGGCCAGGATGGCAAATCGCCGCGCCCCTTACGGGGGGCCAGGATGGCAAATCGCCACGCCTCTTACGAGGTTAATAAAGACGAAAGCGCTCGGAATCTTATTTTATTAATATTTATTTACAAGAATAGTAGACGATTGAAAGTACTCTTTCAAGGGGGGTTTTATTAATAGAAATTTATAAGAGGTAATCTACAGTGTTGAAGACCTCTGCCCTATATTCCTTGTAGAATTGGTCTAGATGTAGGTCCAAGAATAGGCCGTACTTGTGAGCAAGTAGTGCTCACGCGAGTACTGTGCAACGTTACCGTTAAGAACACTCCCTAAATTTGATTTTTATTTGTTTCAATAAAAAGTGGAAACTAATGAGAGCACAAACTACATAAAAATTGATGGTATATTGAAAGTGGTCAAGTTAGGGAGGGGAAAATATACGCATGGTTCATAGACCAAGTAGCCTCAAAAGTATGCCAATTTATGCGTTAGAGAACCTGGAGGGGTTCCCCCCCCCCTCCTCCCACCTACCACGCTTAACCTTCAGTGCGGCCTTTCAATGGAAAGTTGAGTTCGTATTTATGAAATATTTTGACTCTTTACGCGAACTATTTATCTTTTTTTAATCATTTATTTATTATTCTACTTCGTTTATTACATATTAGTCTTTGTCATCTTGTCAGGGGTTAAGGAAGCGTCACTATTCGTTTTCCTTTGCGTTTTTCTGCTCTCACACCTCTCATTCACTTATTAATTAACACTTACTTTTCTTTTCCATTAAAAAGGAATTAAAATGGTTTGAGAGAACCACAAACAACTACACCAATTAATTAATCACATACTTTGGCCCATTAAAATAAAGATGCTCGGTAATTATAATATCGGGTTATTGTCATTTTGTTTAGAAAATCCCCAAAGAAAAAGAAAATACAATGGGAATTGCTTAGCTTTCGTGTCCATTCATTTTGAGAAGAGTGAGAGAGAGAGAGAAGAGTTGAATATCTACAAGTTAATTAGTCCCTTTTCAGCAACATAAATGGTACTTAGAAAGATCATAACTTTCTAACGCAAATGCTAGCTCGACTGTCAATTTTCAACAAGAACATGTCGGTTTCTATGGTTAGAATAAATAGTGTAAACAGTATCTGGTTCTATTGCTATTATTCTGTCAGGGATTATAGAGAAATGGAAACTACAATTATCAACAAATTATGTTTACGTAGATTGGAGATACCTCGTAACTGATTTGGTTAAACTTAAGTTATGCTTTTTTACCTTTGTATTAATTTAGGAAAAAATGAGATTTTGTATTTCCAAAAGGGTAAATTGTTGGAGAGCTGATGGATGGGGACTCTGCCGCTAAAACTGCTTATGCTTAGTTGTGTCAGGATTTGAGATGAAATGTGTCTGAAATAATGGTGGTGTGTGGCATAACAATTTCAAGGAAAAAATCAGCTTTGCTGGGCCTACCTCTGGACGCAAGACGAAATTCAGTGATCAGGATCGCAAGCATTCAAACACATTGTTTCGAAAAAAAGCAGAAAGCCGCAGCTGAAAAGGTGATTGCAGAGCAAAACAAAAACAGTTCGTCCAGAGCTCCGTGCAGCTGGATGCCATAGAAGGGCTGTAATTTCCAAACCTCTCCTTTTTGACATCATTATTAAAAAATTGATGCACTCATAATTCACTGAGGAACACAATTTTCGTTGAGATAAATTTGTCACTTGTTTTTCACTAATTTTTGGCCTCTGAATCCAAATATTATCCCAGTTTTTCTGCATCACCTTAACATTTTGAGTTACAGGATACCCTTGCTTTGTATATAAAAAAAACCAAAAATACCGCATCCAACAAATTATTGCTTTTTTTGGTTCATTCAAAGGATATTGTTAGTGTAAGTCAAGTTGTGTGCAAGTAGTTAGGAAAAAATATGCTTATAGCTTTTTGGGAGTGTTGAATATGTGGATAATTTCGCTTTATACTCCAACAGTAGTCATCCAACCTACATATTTACAACACATCCACCCTAATACCGTTTCTCCTTGACATTCAAATCTTGCTCATCGTTGACTTCATCAAGGTTTTCCGGGAACTTAACAAGATGGGTATGCAGAAAATTCCACTTGATGCTCATGTTGCAACATAGGATTTGTAGCTCTACAATAATTTCTGGACAATTTCCGTGTAATTCTTTGCCTCTGTATTTCCACGAAACTTCTGGACAAAGTCTTTGAATGTTAATCAAGCATTTATTTCAAGTTCTGACACTGTCCCGATGAAATGTTCATCGTTGATAAGTTGCCGAATCTGTCAACCATCACTCACACCGGCATTGATTTTTTCAATTGACAGGCTATGAAATGCCAAAAGGACATATTTGAAAGAGTCGCCTTCAGTTGGCAATGCTTTAAAGAATTGCTTCATGAGACTCAGTTTGATGTAAAAAGGTGGGAATATAATTTTATTTCTGTCAACAAATGACTCATGTACAATGTTAGGATCACCAGGCTCAATGTCAGATCTTGGAGGTCAATTCCTCTCGGGTTGGGTACGATTCATCACCGCAGAATCATCGCCACGGAATCATCGCCAGCCAACTTATCCTAGGAGTCATATTTTATATTATCTAAAGGGTGCTTTAAAGTATAAAGAATCAAAAGGAAATAAGACATAAAACATGTATTTATTTATTAGAAAAATCATAGCTTATATGAGGCGTGTCGTGCAAAAGAGAACTAACCCTCAAAAATGGTGGATTTGAGCTACAGGCGGGAACCTGTAGTTCAGAAGTTTAAAAATCTTGTGGTAATGTCGGAAAAGGCGAAAGCGAGCATCCTAGGCATCTTAGGAGGTGTACTAACGTCCAAAGTCGTTTGTTTTGGTCCAACATGTGGGCCAGACTAATTTTCGGGCGGGAGGCAAAAGGGAACTTAGCTGCGAATGTGCCGCCAGCAATGAAAACTGAGAATGTGGTGCAATACTCCGCTGGGCCAATCAGAGCGCGTCTCGAGTGGCTGGCATGCTTGCTTCTCTCTCATCTCACCCTTTAATCACTCTCCTTACGACCTTTAAACCGGTAGTGCGCATGATTTTGTTTCCCCTGTGTTTTCGCTGCTTTTCCCCCAGATTCTCGAGCATAATGAGTTCAAGCGAGGACGATATTTGGAGCTAGGAACCACCTAAGAAGCGTGTTGCAGTTTGTTCCATCCGAGTACAGCAGTTTCTACACGGATCTCTTCGCTGCACAGTGCTTGCGAGGGGCCCAGGGTGTGTGTGGCACAGGACGACCCAGACGACGATATTCTGGAACAGAACAATGTTCCTTAGCTGTCTCAAGCCAGTGTAAAGGAGGAGAGTCAACCCTTTAGGTCACCCCGCCCCCCTTCATTCAGACGCATCATCGCCGATGTCCAAGACGTAAAATTCGGCTGTAACCAAAACAATTTTAAAAATTTATTATAAACTCAATGGCATGAAAGATCTAGCCTAGACATTTAATTTGATATATAATAGTAATACAAATTCTTACGATCAAATAAATCAAAACTTTCGGCCATGAATATATCCATATCACAAATTTACCCCTGGTGAATTTGTACATACAAACTTTTTTAAAAACCGAAAAGTTTTCAGAAAAATTCCCCGAGTAAAAATATAATGTAATGGAGGATAACGTTTTCAAGGTATAAAAATATAATATCTCCGCGCTGTTTTTAGCAATGTATTCACGTGTTAAATGGTGCACCACTATATTTTTTTTATCTTTATGGCTTTTTTTTTATATATATACTTATTGAGCTATAATATTTATATTTTATGGGTAGGAATGTCATTAATATATGTTTAAGGCTTTACGAAATTCATCATATTTGATATTTATATTCGTTGTTTCTCTTTAATTATGTAGAATAGCCTCTACTAGCTTTAAGTCTTGTTCGCTGTAGGATTTGTTAATAATTTTAAATTTTATGATCCGTATTTTATTTTGTTTGTCTATGTACTGTTCTTAAATGTTTACTAATTTTGCTAGGTTTGAAGCGGTGCTGCTGTGGTCTGGTTGTTAGGGGTATATCTAATATATGACAAAGTACAGTCTTCACCAGCTATAATAACGTAACGTCATTAGAAATAAGTAAATATGAATAACTATTTAGAAGATATTCAAAACAAGTTCCCTATTTCTATCAAAGATCATTGTCAAGAAATTGACATTGATTGCTAAGTAAACTTTTCGCAATCTTGAGATTAAATCTAAAGAGCACTAAAATAATAAAACACCCTTTCTATGTATAATATAAAATATAACTCTGGCAATGAGTTGGATACCTTCGTCCTTTTCAAGCAAATTTTTCTCATTCTGTCTTGCAGCTAGGTGATCTGAAGCCTTTTTTGATAGACCCAAATCTCGTGCCAAATCATTCAACTCATACTGACCGAATCTCTTCGATAGAGGGTAGTTGAACGAAAACTGTCACTGGGATTTCAGCTAAATGAGACACTAAACGTATAGCTGATGGTTGATTAGGATGCTCGAATTTACACGTGTCTATTTTATTATATCCAGAATTTTCACTAAACAAAAGTGACATTCTATGCAATGATCTTTTGACTCTCGCCAAATCATAGGTATACTTATCCCGTGTTCCATTGGTTCACATCGGGGAAACTCCCGACACACTGCTTATACACCTTGAAGAGACCCAAGACTGGCCTTGATCACCAATTTTTACTTTAAAATATGCACAATAAGCTTTCTTGGCAAATGCGCTTATGTTTGCCCCTTGAATTGGAATGGTGAAACTGCCACATATATAAAAAAGGAGTCCGGGTTATTTAGACACTTAAGACGAGAAGTAGCAGAAGCAAACTTGATCTGAAAGAAAGTAAATTAGCATATTAATAAAAAAGTAAGTTGGACAGTCACAAGCCAAGAAGAAAAGGTTACATAAGGTCTGTATACAGACTTTTTTATGTATTGTTTGCAGAATGCGACAATAATCACTTATATAGAGCTTCACACAACCGCTTACCACACTGTAACACTTATAACTGAATAGTCAAGTTACAGGAGGCCACCGTTTGCTAATAGTGCCTCTTCTATGAGTCGCGGTTAAAGTGTCAATAAAATTAATTAATAAAATAGCTAATTTAACTTTTACATTCCAATATTTATGATTAGCAATAAATAGACAATAAAATAATAAAAGCAATAAGCTAATCAGTCCTGTTACTTATGGACAAACAATACAATAGTGCTTATTCAGAGAGTATGCTGTATAGAAAAAACTTAACATTATAGAAGAAAACTAGCTATAGTTTTGTAATAAACATGACATTTTTAGTCGAAATCAGGTGAAAAATCAAACTCAACAGAAATTATGATCATTTTTTCTCATGTGGAATCAGAATAGGACAATGGATCAAATAGACAATATCATTTAGTCTGACTAATCGCTCTTCACGATTTTTCCATCTTCACGTCATTCTTAACTATAGAAACAAGCCAGAGAATCGTTTAATCCCGACTACCTGACCTCACCCTTCAGCATTGAGGCAGCGACCGTGATGACTTGAGCAGCCATACCATGGAACTTTCTTGCCATGCTATATCTGTACATAGTAGGGCTAACACTCATGAGATTTGTTAGTTTTGAGCGATCGGGGTTCATCTAACCCCCCGCTAGAGTTCGTAAATAGTATAGAAAGCATTATAGTGAAGTGGAATACATAGAATGTCTTTTGTAATTACTGGATCTTAACACAAGCGAACATCTGTGAGTATCTTTCCTACGCTAGCCTCGCTTGAGGAACTGGAACAGGTTTTGCTTCAAGAATTGTTGAAAATACTATGAGTTGAAGAGGAAGAATGCACACATTTGAAAATTTTAAGAGCTCGGAGTATTTAAAATCAAGGAGTAAAGACGACATTATTATGGATATACTTATTATGTTCGGGACAGGATTAATGCCCAAATAATAAAACAAAGAATAAAAGGAAGGAAATGTACTGACTTTCTCTCTCTCTCTCTCTCTCTCTCTCTCTCTCTCTAACACACCACACCGCTAGAATTGTTAAATACTATAGGAAACAATTTCAAGAATCACTGGCCATGACCATTTATAAATATCGCTGACCATACGGACACGAATGGGGGAAAGGGGTAGATAATTTATGTGTGAGATGAAATAAGTAGGTTTTGACAAAGGAAAATGAAGAAATACGATAAAAAGATGCGTTACTTTTGCTCTTTACTTTGTAAATATTCAGTACCCTACAAATAATAATATTTACAAATATAAAAAATCACTGACGATTAATATTTTAAAAAGTCAATGAACATGAACATTTACAAAAATCACTAACTATGAACATTTACAGAAATCACTGAGCATGAACATTTACAAAAATCACTGACTATGAACATTTACAAAAATCACTGACATAAACATATAAAAATAATCAGTGACCATGAACATTTACAAAAATCAGTCACCATGAACATTCACAAAATCACTGATCATGAACATTTACAAAGTTAAAACCAAAACTATGTAAACAATAAAAAATAACTTGTAAAAATGAATAAATATTTTTATTAGGAAAATGAAATTGAATGAAAGTATTCATTGGATAAATAAGAATAATCTGTACCAGGCAATATATACCTCCCCCACTTTCAACTCTTCCCAGGAAAATCATATACATATATTAAATCACTTTAGTTGTTTCTCCTTCGTTATCATCTAAATACTTTTTTCTTAACTAACTTCTCCTTCAATGTGAGCATAAAATTTACTTACCAAAATATTATAAATCATTATTGAGATTTCAAATGAGTAGGAAGATCCGGTTCCTCCCCAAACCTGTCTTCTAAGTCAAGAATAATATAATTTTATATTGAATAAAATTTATATTAATTTTGATTTTAAATGTCTCTTACATTCCTCAAATCTGTCACCTAAGTAAAGAATTATATAATTTTATAGTGAATAAATTTATATTAGTTTTGATTTTAATATTTTGCTTACATTCCGCTTCTAATTGACGGAATATCTTTTTCGTATTGAAATTTACTTTTAGTGTTTTATAAAAAAAAATGCAACTGTGTTTCTCTTCCTATTTAACCATGTCAATTTTATCTTTTACTCGTTTTTCAAACAACGAAACACGCTTCTAATTCGAAACTACTTCTAACTCGAGCATTCTAACCTTAAGCTACATACTCTTCTTCGTTGCATCAACCACTTCATCCATTTCTACCACTCAAGGACAATTCTTGACCTCTTTCACTTTTCTTTGTTACTTGGCCTCACGTTTATTTGAGGGCTTTGTTTGATCTTTTTTACCATTAAAAGTCACTCTGTAATTAAAATTCCTCTTCCGTTTCAAACTATTCACTCGTTTTCATTACTTAAAATTGTATAATTTTTATCCATGATATTCTTTTTAGCTGAATTCTAAAGGGCTTATAGTTTTCAGGTTTTCTACACATGTTCAGTTGCATTGGTTGTTTTATATCCAGCCATTCTTATTTTTATATTATGTGAAGTTGCTCGAATGATAGAACTAAACATCTAATAATTAATGTCGTTAATAAGCTCCTCACAGAAGGTCGTCATTTCTCTCTATATATATTGACACTAAAACTCACTAAGGAAAGTGAAAAATGATTCTGAGTGCTTAGTGGCTTCCTTAGTGGCTTTTGGTGTCATTATTTGTACTCGTGTGCTATTTTTTTAGGTAGGTCGTCATATATATATATGGATATATGCGAAACTCACAAAGTAGCGCGTGAGTAGAGCAATAAATGCAAAAAATCCCACAGGAAGATGAAAGGCGGATTCCAAGTACTTTCGAACTAGTTCAGTTCATTATGATAACACTAGCCAACAAATTTTAACTTTTTCACTGCTACTTGAGTAAATGTTGTTGTAACTAAAGGGTCTTTCAAAAGGACACTTGAGCTTTGACAGGCGATAGTGGCCATGTTGTTAAAGCGACATCTGGCAACCTCACTGTGAACTATTCAGTAGTATTTGGCAAGTGACGATGGAAGGTTATATCGTTGAACAGCATGTGCAAATCATCAAATGTTATTATCAAAATCAGCGCTCCGTTCGACAAACGTTCCGCGCATTACGTGATTTTTATCCTCGCCACAGCGACGAGGCCCATGAATGGATTTGTGAACAAACAAAATTGTCTGATTTGGGACGAAAAAAATCCACATGAGATACACCAGCACCAATTGCATCTCAACAAAGTCACTGTTTTGTGCGGATTTTCGTCTAACGAAATCGTCGGTCCGTATTTTTTTGAGAACGAAGATGGGATTGCCATAACCGTCAACGGCGAGGCCTACAGATCGATAAAAAGCAACTTCTTGTGGCCTCAACTGGATTATATGCCTGATATGGATACTGACGACAGATGGTTCCAACAGGACGGCGCTACGTGCCACACTGCGCACGCCACGATAGACATTTTGCACCAGCGATTTCAGGACAGGGTCATCTCGCGCGGCGGCGACTTCAACTGGCCACCGAGATCATGCGATTTAACGCCATTGGACAACTTTCTTTGGGGCTACCTTAAATCGCAGGTCTATGCAAATAATCCGCAAGCAGTTGATGTCCTCGAAGTCAACATAACGAACACCATCCAGCAAATTCAGCCAGATTTATACGACAAAGTCATCGAAGATTGGGCCTTCCGAATACTTTCCACTAAGCGAAGCTGCGGCGGACATTTTAACGACGTCATACTCCACACTTAATGCCTTAAAATGTACTTTCAAATTTAAAATAAATTGATTGCATATATCGCTGATTCCAAACCTGTGCTCAGGTTGTCTTAGCACGTAAGGTTCCTGCGTTATGCAACTAGGCTATATGACTCACTTTGTCACCTTGGATCAATTAATGATATAATTAGTACGAGTTTGAGAAGAATGAGACGTTTTTGGGCAAATATTTGGAATCAGGGCACCTTATTTGGCATTATGTACGTCCTTTTTCAGACCCAGACAAGATATGTATTACATATACTCGTAAAAGAGGTAGTACTCACCTAACTATAAATTTCTTCAAAACTGTTTGAGACTCTTGCTCTTGCGCTTGTACGTGGATATAGGATTCTCTCGTTGTAGGAACGAGCAATAGTCACCCATCATGTTTTCGGTGAAGCAACCTTAATACCTGTTTTCCATCATTGCGATATCTCGGTGGAACCTTTCCCCATGTTTGTCACTAATATCACCCATATTAGATGGAAGGAAGTCTAGATGCGAATGCAAGAAATGCATCTTAAGAGACATCCGACACCCCATTCGTTGATAGACCTTTAGCATGTTGTCAACTAGTACTTCATAGTTTTCAGCCCTATGATTACCAAGGAAGTTCTGCACTACATGAACAAATAAATCCCATGCTACCAACTCAAGTTGAGTTAGTTTATTTCTGAATTCCCTGTCACGTATCAATTCTCTGATCTCCAGCTCTACAAAAATACCAGCTTTAAGTTTAGCATGGGTTTTCTTTACACCAAATTTCTCTTTTAAATCTGGAATCCATCAGAATCATGGGCCATTACTTTAACATAATTCGTGATAAGGCCAAGCTTGATATGAATTGGTGGAAGGTAGATCTTCTGCGGATATACCAAAGGCATGTGCTTCACATTGTATCTGCCAACAATGTGTTCTTCTCTTTCGGGCCACCTTTTGACAATATAATGATTCCTGTCATCACGGCTGTTCCATAGGCATAAGAAGCACATATTGTTTGTATATCCTAGCTGCAGTCCAAGAAGTAAAGAAATTACCTTTAGATCACCACAGATATTCCACTTATGATGCGAGTAATGAACACCTTCCAAAATAAATTTCATTGAGTCATATGTCTCTATCACCCCAACAATAAGTGCGACAGGAATCGAAGGTTTTTTGTTACCATTGTGTAGCAACTCAGCTTTGAGGCTAGCAGTGTTGCATCGATGAATAGTCTCCATTCATCAGGTAAATGCTCGTTTCCTAGCTGATTCATAAGGTAATTAACATAAGTACAGAAACAAGCACCATCTTCTTCTTTATAGAAGGCAGCTAAGGCCTCATGGCGTTTACGGAAAGTAAATATTTTTGGACCGTCCTCTAGATGATTCCATTGCTGTAGTCTGGAGCCCAACAGTTCTGCGTTCTCCTTTCACAATGACAAATCCGTCACGAAATCATTCAATCTTTCTTGATTTATCAACTGGATCTTCTTTTCCTTAGAATCATCCTCATACATTTCATCGCCATTGTTATCTTCCTCTTCAGGCGATTAATCATCTTCTTTAACTGCACTAGCTGATGGAGGAACTGGGATTGGCATCTCCATATTATAGGGCACTAGTTTGATAGTTGACTTACAATCTAGATATACAATTTTTGACTGGTTCTTATTTGAGAATCCCGCAATATTTGTCCTACAAAAGTAGCAATGAAAAACATGATTTGTTTGCTCACGCCACAGCATTGGTACAGTAAAAGGCATACCCCTCCGTTTGCCATTTAACCACTGCGTGAGCCCCGTATAACACACAGTACAAGATTTGTGAGGTGCCCAGGGCTTGTCTTGGTCACCAACTTTACAACCAAAATAATAATTATATGCAGTTTTCACTCTTTTAGCTAAGTTTTTCCGCTGGTTGCTTAAGAGTTTATCTTTCACAGATATAACAAAAGTTTGTCTGGGCTATTTATACATCTTCGCTGATTCATGTTTTCAACTTAAGTTTGTATATATCCTGTTATATACTTTTGTACAATCTTATCTCATTTACAAATTAATTGAGAACTAAATCTGAAAAAATGCAATTAATCACTGTATGTAAATACCGTTTCAACACCACTACTATAATGGATAAATTTGACAACGTTATAAAGCAGGAGTGTAACGCAGGAACCAAACACACACAACACATCCTCTTACTACGGTAGCCAAAGCAACACTGCCCATATGTGTAACTATAGAGTATGTGTGTAATTCAGGAACCTTACGTGCTAGAACAATTCTGATTACATTTCGGAATCAGCATGCTAGATTTAGTATAAATCACAAGCTGATACCGAAGTAACAAAATCATTGTTGACTAGTGGAATGATCTTAACTAGTTCGAAAGTACTTGGAATCTTTTTTCATTTTCCTGTGGGATTTTTTCATACATATATATATATATATATATATATATATATATATATATATATATATATATATATATATATATATATAGGGTGTTCTAAAACTAATGGTAGTTACTTTGACAGTAGGTATAAAAACCCCAAAAGAACGGCTTTTACAAGAATAAGAAGTAAATGTCCAAAAATCGATCGTTTTCGAGATATCGAATCGTAAAGTTGAGTATGATATAATTAACTCTGGCGGGGGCAGTCCCCAGAGTAGTAGGTGAGGGAAACACATTTGAGTACATAGTTTATTATAGAATTGGAATTAAAATAGGTGTTCGAAATTTCCTCCGTGTACGCAGAGGCGTTTCCCGAACATGATCAAACACTCGTAGATTATCCGCAATGAGTCCTGCAGCGTCCACTATCCTTCCAACAAGATCCATCTCCTGTCTCCACTGGGGTTTCATAAATTAAAATTTTCATGTGGCCCCACAGGTGGAAGTCCAAAGGTGTCATATCTGGAGACCTCGCTGGCTATGGCACTGGCCCAGAGCGTCCTATCCATCTGATGGAAAAAGTACGGTCTAAATATTGTCGCACATTCCTTGAGCCATGTGTTGGAGCGCAGTCATCTTGGAACCACATTTGACGTCGAATACCCAAAGGCACATCGTCCAGAAGGTCAGGCAATACCTCCCGTAGAAATACTGCGTAGTGATCTCCTGTTAAATGCGTTGGAAGCACATAGGGCCCAACGAAATTGGTACCAATAATAACAGCCCACGCATTAAATATGCACCGGTGTTAGTGGTGGCTCTGATGCACAGCGTGAGGGTTTTAATTCTGCCACATATGTTAGTTGTGAGTTTTAAACACACCACCGCGCGTAAAAGTAGCTTCATCAGTGAAGAGCACATATCTACTTTGGAAACTCATTATCTTCAATGGTCTTATTCATGAACCAACGTGCAAACCGTTCACGAGGGTTGAAGTCGGCTGAAGGAGCTCTTGCACTCTCTGGAAATGCTACGGGTAGAGGCCGTTATCATGGAGTGTTTGCCATACTATTGAGTGATAACGCATTCCAAATGCATTTGCAGCGGCCCGAGTGCCTTGTACGTGGGGTTTGTATTAGAATGTTGTAGTATCCGCTCTTCGTTCTCAGCGCTAAATCACCCACAACGACCACTCACTTCTCTTCTGTTTACCTGAAAACTGCCAGTGTCTCGCAGCTGTTGATGCACCCTGGTCAAAACGCGATGATCAGGCAAATGACAGTTGATTTTTTTTTTTTTTTAATTAAGGGGCTATCTGGCGACTGCCGACTAAGGCATAAGTTGCCGTAAACAAACAGCCTAGTTTTAAGCTACTTTAAAAAATTAAACAGAAAACAATAAAAAGAAATAACAATAACAAAGCAATAACAAAACAATTACAAAAACAACAACAACAATTAAATCGGGTTAAATAAGGGAGAAGGCCGGCCTCCCCCAAAAAGTCAATAAGTCCACCAGTCAAAGTACACGCACTCGTCCCGAGCACAAGGGACAGGCGGTAGCGACCCCGCCCATCCCGGTACCGGGACAGGTGTCGTGCGCGAAGATCACCCAGACTGGGACATTCGACAAGAATGTGCCGAACAGTCTGGGGGACGACGCAGTCGTTGCAATAGGGCGCAGGCGAGCGCTCCATCAGATAGCGATGCGTCACACGAGTGTGTCCGATTCGGAGACGACAGAAAGCAACCTGAAGCCGCCGCGGCATTGGGGGATAGGTCCATGGAAACAGTCGCGGCGCAATGGCACGCAACTTTAAGTTCCCTTCGACCATCTCCCATCTTCTTTGCCAAGCAGTCCGAAGAGCTGCCCGTATTCCTGCCATGTAGTCGGTGTGAGGAAGAGCGAAACGCTGATCCGGTCGCAGAGTCCTCGCGGACTCTTTGGGCCCTCATTCCCCGCAATTCCTACATGTCCAGGAACCCAGCAAAAGATAATCTCGACATCTGCCCGGCTCGCCAAAACCGTGGCGTCACGGATATCGCGAACCAGGGGATGCGGAGATTCCAATGCCCCGAGAGCACTCAGGGCGCTTTGTGAGTCGCTATAGATCACAATCCGGTCTCCGAACCGGGCACGTCGGGTAATCTCCCGTACCGAGTGGTGTATTGCCACCAGCTCGGCCGTGAAGACAGACGCAGCGCCTGGTAGAGCCTCGCTGATTTCAAACAGAGGGGATACGGCGTGGAAGCCGACCCCCTCTTGGGACTTGGAGCCATCCGTATACACTGGCACGGTACCAGCGTGACACGATGTGTGCTCCAAAAAGGTCGAACGCAATACTCCCGGCGCAGTACAAGCTTTGGGAGCAGAGGCGTAGCGACAAATAGCCAAATGTGGTACCCTCCAGGGTGGCGTCCTGGGCAGAACCAGGGGCGCCACCGGCCCGAGAGCTATATCTAGCTCTCGAAGGAGTTTCCTGGCCCTAAACCCAAAGGGCTTAGGGTATGACTGGCGTCTCTCGGCGGCATAGGCACCATCGAGATCAGCTGCGGATGCAGTGAGAGCTGTTGGCGACTGAGGGAGGCGCCGGGCTCGCGATGCACTGCACGCGGCGCAGAGCGAGTGGCATCTCCCCAGCATCGACCAACAGGCTCTCAATGGGGGAAGTGCGGAAGGCACCGGTCGCAAGGCGAAGGTCGGTGTGGTGGATTGAATCCACCTTCCGCAATAAACGCTCGGCTGCGGATGCATAAAACTCGCATCCGTAGTCGAGCTTCGAGCGAACAAAGGATCGATAAAAAAGTAAGGCGGTAGCCCTATCAGCGCCCCAAGCGCTGAACGTCACCGAACGGAGAATGTCCATGGCGCGGGTACAAGAGACCCTAAGGCTGCGAATATGAGCCTCCCAGGTGAGGCGTCGGTCGAATACAAGACCAAGGAAACGGTGCGACTCAACCACATCCAGGCGCACCCCATTAAGAAACAAATCTGGGTCGGGGTGAAGCCGTGGATGGCGGCAGAAGTGCACCACCTTAGTCTTGGCCAAAGAAAACCGAAACCTGTGCGCTTTGGCATAGCGAGAGACGCGGTTCAATGCCTGTTGGAGTCGACGCTCCAGAGTTGGCATCTGGGCCGCGCCAAAAGAGATCGAAAGGTCGTCCACGTAGAGCGTAGCGAGAACATCATCTGGCAGAACCGAGGTGATGCCGTTGATGCTCAGGGCAAAGAGTGTGACACTGAGGACACTTCCCTGCGGGACACCCTCTTCCTGCTCCTTTGGGGCAGAGAGGGCTCCCCCCACCCGTACGCGGAATCGACGATCTCGCAAAAATTCAGATATAAACATTGGGAGGCGTCCCCTCGCCCCCATCGTGTGGAGAGTCTCCATAATACCGTATCGCCATGCGGTATCATAGGCCTTCTCCAGATCAAAAAACACCGTGGCGTAGTGCTGTCTACGAAGCAAAGCTTCGCAGACGGCATCTTCCAGTCGGAGCAGAGCATCCGACGTGGAGTGGAACTTACGGAAGCCGCACTGTGCAGAAGACAAATGGCCTCCGCTGTCCAGGAAAAAGGCTAATCTAACATTTACCAATTTCTCCATCAACTTGCACACGCAAGAGGTTAGAGAGATTGGGCGGAAACCGGTCGGAGTAGAGTGATCTCTCCCCGGCTTGCGAAAGGCGAGCACAGTAGCGATTCGCCAGGAGTCTGGGAGAAGACCTTCCACCCAGATCCTGTTGAACAAATCTAACAGAAAGGCCATGCCTCGCTCACCCAGGTGTCGAAGCATGGCGTACGGGACATCGTCCGGACCATGGGCGGTGTCCGCGCACGAAGCGAGAGCGGAACGCAACTCACTCACAGTAAACTTGTCGTTGAAGGGTTCTCCGCCTCTGGAGGTAAAGTCCAGCCGGTGGTCTTCCGCGACATTACGACGTGCATTGAATGCTGGCGGAGCATCATCACGGCTAGAGAATGCGGAAAAATCGGTCGCTAAGGATTCCCCCACGGACGCGGGGTCCGAGATTGTGGTCCCATTCTCCTGGAGAACGGGAGGGGGGTCCTGCGAGAACTTGCCCCGAATCCTCTTGACTCGCTTCCACACCTCAGCTAAGGGGTCTTCCCGTTAAGTGAAGACACGTATGCCCGCCAAGAAGAGCGGCGGGCGTGCTTCGAAACATACCGGAACCTAGCCCTAGCCCGACGAAATTCAGCGACAGTGAAATCGTTCGGGCGGCGCTTATAGCGCATGTAGGCATAACGCTTCTGTTTGAGGGCCGTCTCACAGTCGGCCGACCACCATGGGAGTGGTCGGTGTGCAAAACGGCCAGACGTCCTAGGAATAGTAGTCAGGCCCACGGCGATGAGGTTGCCGGAGAAGAACTCAACGGCCTCATCTACCGATTTTTTTTTTATTTTTTATTTTTTTTTTTTTAGAGCTCATCTGGCGACTGCCTACTGGGACATTACCTTGCTTAAATAATAGGGAGAAGGCCGGCCTCCCCCAAGAAGTCAACAAGTCCACAAGTCAGTGTGCACGAATCTGTCCCAAGCACAAGGGACAGGCGGTAGCGACCCCGCCCATCCCGGTACTGGGACAGGTATCGTGCGCGAAGATCACCCAGACTGGGACATTCGACAAGAATGTGCCGAACAGTCTGGGGGACGACGCAGTCGTTGCAATAGGGCGCAGGCGAGCGCTCCATCAGATAGCGATGCGTCACACGATTTTTTTTATTTTTTTTTATTTTTTTTTTTATAAGAGCTCATCTGGCGACTGCCTACTTGGGCATTAGTCGCCGTATTAAAACTGGCCTAGTTCTAGGCTACTTTAAAATGAAATTAAAGAGAAAAAAAAAACAACACCCCAAAAGGGGGAAAGGAAGCAAGCTGGTGCGTCGGGGAGAGGTCCCCCCGGCGCAGGAGCGTGCAACTAAAGAAAAAAAAACAAACAAAAAACAAAACAAATGCAAAAAAACAACAAAAAAAAACAAACAAACCTTGCTTAAATAATAGGGAGAAGGCCGGCCTCCCCCAAGAAGTCAACAAGTCCACAAGTCAGTGTGCACGAATCTGTCCCAAGCACAAGGGACAGGCGGTAGCGACCCCGCCCATCCCGGTACTGGGACAGGTATCGTGCGCGAAGATCACCCAGACTGGGACATTCGACAAGAATGTGCCGAACAGTCTGGGGGACGACGCAGTCGTTGCAATAGGGCGCAGGCGAGCGCTCCATCAGATAGCGATGCGTCACACGAGTGTGTCCGATTCGGAGACGACATTTTTTTTTTTTTTTTTTTTTTTATAGAGCCCATCTGGCAACTACCCACTTGGGCATAAGTCGCCGAAAAACACGACAGCCTAGAATTAGGCTACTTTAAAGTTAAAATATGAAAACTTAACAATCAATATAAATTTGAAAAACTTAACAATCGAAGCAATCTCCGGCAGCGGGGGGAGGTCCCCCTCACCCCGGTGCAGGAGAGTGCAATCTAAAACAAAACAATAACAAAAAAAGGAACCTTAAATAAAGGGGAGAAGGCCGGCCTCCCCCAAAAAGTCAATAAGTCCACCAGTCATGGTGCACGCACTCGTCCCGAGTACAAGGGACAGGCGGTAGCGACCCCGCCCATCCCGGTACCGAGACAGGTATCGTGCGCGAAGATCACCCAGACTGGGACATTCGACAAGAATATGCCGAACAGTCTGGGGGACGACGCAGTCGTTGCAATAGGGCACATGCGAGCGCTCCACCAAGTAACGATGCGTCACACGAGTGTGTCCGATTCGAAGACGACAGAAAGCAACCTGAAGCCGCCGCGGCATTGGGGGATAGGTCCATGGGAACAGTCGCGGCGCAATGGCACGCAACTTTAAGTTCCCTTCGACCGTCTCCCATCTTCTTTGCCAAGCAGTCCGAAGAGCTGCCCGTATTCCTGCCATGTAGTCGGTGTGAGGAAGAGCGAAACACTGGCCCGGTCGCAGAGTCCTCGCGGACTCTTTGGCGCCCTCATCGGCGCGCTCATTCTCCGCAATTCCTACATGTCCAGGAACCCAGCAGAAGATAATCTCGACATCTGCCCGGCTCGCCAAAACCGTGGCGTCACGGATATCGCGAACCAGGGGATGCGGAGATTCCAATGCCCCGAGAGCACTCAGGGCGCTTTGTGAGTCGCTATAGATCACAATCCGGTCTCCGAAACGGGCACGTCGCGTAATCTCCCGTACCGAGTGGTGTATTGCCACCAGCTCGGCCGTGAAGACAGACGCAGCGCCTGGTAGAGCCCCGCTGACTTCAAACAGAGGGGATACGGCGTGGAAGCCGACCCCCTCTTGGGACTTGGAGCCATCCGAATACATTGGCACGGTACCAGCGTGACACGATGTGTGCTCCAAAAAGGTCGAACGCAATACTCCCGGCGCAGTACAAGCTTTGGGAGCAGAGGCGTGGCGACAAATAGCCAAATGTGGTACCCTCCAGGGTGGCGTCCTGGGCAGAACCAGGGGCGCCACCGGCCCGAGAGCTATATCTAGCTCTCGAAGGAGTTTCCTGGCCCTAAACCCAAAGAGCTTAGGGTATGACTGGCGTCTCTCGGCGGCATAGGCACCATCGAGATCAGCTGCGGATGCAGTGAGAGCTGTTGGCGACTGAGGGAGGCGCCGGGCTCGCGATGCACTGCACGCGGCGCAGAGCGAGTGGCATCTCCCCAGCATCGACCAACAGGCTCTCAATGGGGGAAGTGCGGAAGGCACCGGTCGCAAGGCGAAGGCCGGTGTGGTGGATCGAATCCACCTTCCGCAATAAACGCTCGGCTGCGGATGCATAAAACTCGCATCCGTAGTCGAGCTTCGAGCGAACAAAGGATCGATAAAAAAGTAAGGCGGTAGCCCTATCAGCGCCCCAAGCGCTGAACGTCACGGAACGTATTCCTGCCATGTAGTCGGTGTGAGGAAGAGCGAAACGCTGATCCGGTCGCAGAGTCCTCGCGGACTCTTTGGGCCCTCATTCCCCGCAATTCCTACATGTCCAGGAACCCAGCAAAAGATAATCTCGACATCTGCCCGGCTCGCCAAAACCGTGGCGTCACGGATATCGCGAACCAGGGGATGCGGAGATTCCAATGCCCCGAGAGCACTCAGGGCGCTTTGTGAGTCGCTATAGATCACAATCCGGTCTCCGAACCGGGCACGTCGGGTAATCTCCCGTACCGAGTGGTGTATTGCCACCAGCTCGGCCGTGAAGACAGACGCAGCGCCTGGTAGAGCCTCGCTGACTTCAAACAGAGGGGATACGGCGTGGAAGCCGACCCCCTCTTGGGACTTGGAGCCATCCGTATACACTGGCACGGTACCAGCGTGACACGATGTGTGCTCCAAAAAGGTCGAACGCAATACTCCCGGCGCAGTACAAGCTTTGGGAGCAGAGGCGTAGCGACAAATAGCCAAATGTGGTACCCTCCAGGGTGGCGTCCTGGGCAGAACCAGGGGCGCCACCGGCCCGAGAGCTATATCTAGCTCTCGAAGGAGTTTCCTGGCCCTAAACCCAAAGGGCTTAGGGTATGACTGGCGTCTCTCGGCGGCATAGGCACCATCGAGATCAGCTGCGGATGCAGTGAGAGCTGTTGGCGACTGAGGGAGGCGCCGGGCTCGCGATGCACTGCACGCGGCGCAGAGCGAGTGGCATCTCCCCAGCATCGACCAACAGGCTCTCAATGGGGGAAGTGCGGAAGGCACCGGTCGCAAGGCGAAGGTCGGTGTGGTGGATTGAATCCACCTTCCGCAATAAACGCTCGGCTGCGGATGCATAAAACTCGCATCCGTAGTCGAGCTTCGAGCGAACAAAGGATCGATAAAAAAGTAAGGCGGTAGCCCTATCAGCGCCCCAAGCGCTGAACGTCACCGAACGGAGAATTTCCATGGCGCGGGTACAAGAGACCCTAAGGCTGCGAATATGAGCCTCCCAGGTGAGGCGTCGGTCGAATACAAGACCAAGGAAACGGTGCGACTCAACCACATCCAGGCGCACCCCATTAAGAAACAAATCTGGGTCGGGGTGAAGCCGTGGATGGCGGCAGAAGTGCACCACCTTAGTCTTGGCCAAAGAAAACCGAAACCTGTGCGCTTTGGCATAGCGAGAGACGCGGTTCAATGCCTGTTGGAGTCGACGCTCCAGAGTTGGCATCTGGGCCGCGCCAAAAGAGATCGAAAGGTCGTCCACGTAGAGCGTAGCGAGAACATCATCTGGCAGAACCGAGGTGATGCCGTTGATGCTCAGGGCAAAGAGTGTGACACTGAGGACACTTCCCTGCGGGACACCCTCTTCCTGCTCCTTTGGGGCAGAGAGGGCTCCCCCCACCCGTACGCGGAATCGACGATCTCGCAAAAATTCAGATATAAACATTGGGAGGCGTCCCCTCGCCCCCATCGTGTGGAGAGTCTCCATAATACCGTATCGCCATGCGGTATCATAGGCCTTCTCCAGATCAAAAAACACCGTGGCGTAGTGCTGTCTACGAAGCAAAGCTTCGCAGACGGCATCTTCCAGTCGGAGCAGAGCATCCGACGTGGAGTGGAACTTACGGAAGCCGCACTGTGCAGAAGACAAATGGCCTCCGCTGTCCAGGAAAAAGGCTAATCTAACATTTACCAATTTCTCCATCAACTTGCACACGCAAGAGGTTAGAGAGATTGGGCGGAAACCGGTCGGAGTAGAGTGATCTCTCCCCGGCTTGCGAAAGGCGAGCACAGTAGCGATTCGCCAGGAGTCTGGGAGAAGACCTTCCACCCAGATCCTGTTGAACAAATCTAACAGAAAGGCCATGCCTCGCTCACCCAGGTGTCGAAGCATGGCGTACGGGACATCGTCCGGACCATGGGCGGTGTCCGCGCACGAAGCGAGAGCGGAACGCAACTCACTCACAGTAAACTTGTCGTTGAAGGGTTCTCCGCCTCTGGAGGTAAAGTCCAGCCGGTGGTCTTCCGCGACATTACGACGTGCATTGAATGCTGGCGGAGCATCATCACGGCTAGAGAATGCGGAAAAATCGGTCGCTAAGGATTCCCCCACGGACGCGGGGTCCGAGATTGTGGTCCCATTCTCCTGGAGAACGGGAGGGGGGTCCTGCGAGAACTTGCCCCGAATCCTCTTGACTCGCTTCCACACCTCAGCTAAGGGGTCTTCCCGTTAAGTGAAGACACGTATGCCCGCCAAGAAGAGCGGCGGGCGTGCTTCGAAACATACCGGAACCTAGCCCTAGCCCGACGAAATTCAGCGACAGTGAAATCGTTCGGGCGGCGCTTATAGCGCATGTAGGCATAACGCTTCTGTTTGAGGGCCGTCTCACAGTCGGCCGACCACCATGGGAGTGGTCGGTGTGCAAAACGGCCAGACGTCCTAGGAATAGTAGTCAGGCCCACGGCGATGAGGTTGCCGGAGAAGAACTCAACGGCCTCATCTACCGATTTTTTTTTTATTTTTTATTTTTTTTTTTTAGAGCTCATCTGGCGACTGCCTACTGGGACATTACCTTGCTTAAATAATAGGGAGAAGGCCGGCCTCCCCCAAGAAGTCAACAAGTCCACAAGTCAGTGTGCACGAATCTGTCCCAAGCACAAGGGACAGGCGGTAGCGACCCCGCCCATCCCGGTACTGGGACAGGTATCGTGCGCGAAGATCACCCAGACTGGGACATTCGACAAGAATGTGCCGAACAGTCTGGGGGACGACGCAGTCGTTGCAATAGGGCGCAGGCGAGCGCTCCATCAGATAGCGATGCGTCACACGATTTTTTTTATTTTTTTTTATTTTTTTTTTTATAAGAGCTCATCTGGCGACTGCCTACTTGGGCATTAGTCGCCGTATTAAAACTGGCCTAGTTCTAGGCTACTTTAAAATGAAATTAAAGAGAAAAAAAAAACAACACCCCAAAAGGGGGAAAGGAAGCAAGCTGGTGCGTCGGGGAGAGGTCCCCCCGGCGCAGGAGCGTGCAACTAAAGAAAAAAAAACAAACAAAAAACAAAACAAATGCAAAAAAACAACAAAAAAAAACAAACAAACCTTGCTTAAATAATAGGGAGAAGGCCGGCCTCCCCCAAGAAGTCAACAAGTCCACAAGTCAGTGTGCACGAATCTGTCCCAAGCACAAGGGACAGGCGGTAGCGACCCCGCCCATCCCGGTACTGGGACAGGTATCGTGCGCGAAGATCACCCAGACTGGGACATTCGACAAGAATGTGCCGAACAGTCTGGGGGACGACGCAGTCGTTGCAATAGGGCGCAGGCGAGCGCTCCATCAGATAGCGATGCGTCACACGAGTGTGTCCGATTCGGAGACGACATTTTTTTTTTTTTTTTTTTTTTTATAGAGCCCATCTGGCAACTACCCACTTGGGCATAAGTCGCCGAAAAACACGACAGCCTAGAATTAGGCTACTTTAAAGTTAAAATATGAAAACTTAACAATCAATATAAATTTGAAAAACTTAACAATCGAAGCAATCTCCGGCAGCGGGGGGAGGTCCCCCTCACCCCGGTGCAGGAGAGTGCAATCTAAAACAAAACAATAACAAAAAAAGGAACCTTAAATAAAGGGGAGAAGGCCGGCCTCCCCCAAAAAGTCAATAAGTCCACCAGTCATGGTGCACGCACTCGTCCCGAGTACAAGGGACAGGCGGTAGCGACCCCGCCCATCCCGGTACCGAGACAGGTATCGTGCGCGAAGATCACCCAGACTGGGACATTCGACAAGAATATGCCGAACAGTCTGGGGGACGACGCAGTCGTTGCAATAGGGCACATGCGAGCGCTCCACCAAGTAACGATGCGTCACACGAGTGTGTCCGATTCGAAGACGACAGAAAGCAACCTGAAGCCGCCGCGGCATTGGGGGATAGGTCCATGGGAACAGTCGCGGCGCAATGGCACGCAACTTTAAGTTCCCTTCGACCGTCTCCCATCTTCTTTGCCAAGCAGTCCGAAGAGCTGCCCGTATTCCTGCCATGTAGTCGGTGTGAGGAAGAGCGAAACACTGGCCCGGTCGCAGAGTCCTCGCGGACTCTTTGGCGCCCTCATCGGCGCGCTCATTCTCCGCAATTCCTACATGTCCAGGAACCCAGCAGAAGATAATCTCGACATCTGCCCGGCTCGCCAAAACCGTGGCGTCACGGATATCGCGAACCAGGGGATGCGGAGATTCCAATGCCCCGAGAGCACTCAGGGCGCTTTGTGAGTCGCTATAGATCACAATCCGGTCTCCGAAACGGGCACGTCGCGTAATCTCCCGTACCGAGTGGTGTATTGCCACCAGCTCGGCCGTGAAGACAGACGCAGCGCCTGGTAGAGCCCCGCTGACTTCAAACAGAGGGGATACGGCGTGGAAGCCGACCCCCTCTTGGGACTTGGAGCCATCCGAATACATTGGCACGGTACCAGCGTGACACGATGTGTGCTCCAAAAAGGTCGAACGCAATACTCCCGGCGCAGTACAAGCTTTGGGAGCAGAGGCGTGGCGACAAATAGCCAAATGTGGTACCCTCCAGGGTGGCGTCCTGGGCAGAACCAGGGGCGCCACCGGCCCGAGAGCTATATCTAGCTCTCGAAGGAGTTTCCTGGCCCTAAACCCAAAGAGCTTAGGGTATGACTGGCGTCTCTCGGCGGCATAGGCACCATCGAGATCAGCTGCGGATGCAGTGAGAGCTGTTGGCGACTGAGGGAGGCGCCGGGCTCGCGATGCACTGCACGCGGCGCAGAGCGAGTGGCATCTCCCCAGCATCGACCAACAGGCTCTCAATGGGGGAAGTGCGGAAGGCACCGGTCGCAAGGCGAAGGCCGGTGTGGTGGATCGAATCCACCTTCCGCAATAAACGCTCGGCTGCGGATGCATAAAACTCGCATCCGTAGTCGAGCTTCGAGCGAACAAAGGATCGATAAAAAAGTAAGGCGGTAGCCCTATCAGCGCCCCAAGCGCTGAACGTCACGGAACGTATTCCTGCCATGTAGTCGGTGTGAGGAAGAGCGAAACGCTGATCCGGTCGCAGAGTCCTCGCGGACTCTTTGGGCCCTCATTCCCCGCAATTCCTACATGTCCAGGAACCCAGCAAAAGATAATCTCGACATCTGCCCGGCTCGCCAAAACCGTGGCGTCACGGATATCGCGAACCAGGGGATGCGGAGATTCCAATGCCCCGAGAGCACTCAGGGCGCTTTGTGAGTCGCTATAGATCACAATCCGGTCTCCGAACCGGGCACGTCGGGTAATCTCCCGTACCGAGTGGTGTATTGCCACCAGCTCGGCCGTGAAGACAGACGCAGCGCCTGGTAGAGCCTCGCTGACTTCAAACAGAGGGGATACGGCGTGGAAGCCGACCCCCTCTTGGGACTTGGAGCCATCCGTATACACTGGCACGGTACCAGCGTGACACGATGTGTGCTCCAAAAAGGTCGAACGCAATACTCCCGGCGCAGTACAAGCTTTGGGAGCAGAGGCGTAGCGACAAATAGCCAAATGTGGTACCCTCCAGGGTGGCGTCCTGGGCAGAACCAGGGGCGCCACCGGCCCGAGAGCTATATCTAGCTCTCGAAGGAGTTTCCTGGCCCTAAACCCAAAGGGCTTAGGGTATGACTGGCGTCTCTCGGCGGCATAGGCACCATCGAGATCAGCTGCGGATGCAGTGAGAGCTGTTGGCGACTGAGGGAGGCGCCGGGCTCGCGATGCACTGCACGCGGCGCAGAGCGAGTGGCATCTCCCCAGCATCGACCAACAGGCTCTCAATGGGGGAAGTGCGGAAGGCACCGGTCGCAAGGCGAAGGTCGGTGTGGTGGATTGAATCCACCTTCCGCAATAAACGCTCGGCTGCGGATGCATAAAACTCGCATCCGTAGTCGAGCTTCGAGCGAACAAAGGATCGATAAAAAAGTAAGGCGGTAGCCCTATCAGCGCCCCAAGCGCTGAACGTCACCGAACGGAGAATTTCCATGGCGCGGGTACAAGAGACCCTAAGGCTGCGAATATGAGCCTCCCAGGTGAGGCGTCGGTCGAATACAAGACCAAGGAAACGGTGCGACTCAACCACATCCAGGCGCACCCCATTAAGAAACAAATCTGGGTCGGGGTGAAGCCGTGGATGGCGGCAGAAGTGCACCACCTTAGTCTTGGCCAAAGAAAACCGAAACCTGTGCGCTTTGGCATAGCGAGAGACGCGGTTCAATGCCTGTTGGAGTCGACGCTCCAGAGTTGGCATCTGGGCCGCGCCAAAAGAGATCGAAAGGTCGTCCACGTAGAGCGTAGCGAGAACATCATCTGGCAGAACCGAGGTGATGCCGTTGATGCTCAGGGCAAAGAGTGTGACACTGAGGACACTTCCCTGCGGGACACCCTCTTCCTGCTCCTTTGGGGCAGAGAGGGCTCCCCCCACCCGTACGCGGAATCGACGATCTCGCAAAAATTCAGATATAAACATTGGGAGGCGTCCCCTCGCCCCCATCGTGTGGAGAGTCTCCATAATACCGTATCGCCATGCGGTATCATAGGCCTTCTCCAGATCAAAAAACACCGTGGCGTAGTGCTGTCTACGAAGCAAAGCTTCGCAGACGGCATCTTCCAGTCGGAGCAGAGCATCCGACGTGGAGTGGAACTTACGGAAGCCGCACTGTGCAGAAGACAAATGGCCTCCACTGTCCAGGAAAAAGGCTAATCTAACATTTACCAATTTCTCCATCAACTTGCACACGCAAGAGGTTAGAGAGATTGGGCGGAAACCGGTCGGAGTAGAGTGATCTCTCCCCGGCTTGCGAAAGGCGAGCACAGTAGCGATTCGCCAGGAGTCTGGGAGAAGACCTTCCACCCAGATCCTGTTGAACAAATCTAACAGAAAGGCCATGCCTCGCTCACCCAGGTGTCGAAGCATGGCGTACGGGACATCGTCCGGACCATGGGCGGTGTCCGCGCACGAAGCGAGAGCGGAACGCAACTCACTCACAGTAAACTTGTCGTTGAAGGGTTCTCCGCCTCTGGAGGTAAAGTCCAGCCGGTGGTCTTCCGCGACATCACGACGTGCATTGAATGCTGGCGGAGCATCATTACGGCTAGAGAATGCGGAAAAATCGGGCGCTAAGGATTCCCCCACGGACGCGGGGTCCGAGATTGTGGTCCCATTCTCCTGGAGAACGGGAGGGGGGTCCTGCGAGAACTTGCCCCGAATCCTCTTGACTCGCTTCCACACCTCAGCTAAGGGGTCTTCCCGTTAAGTGAAGACACGTATGCCCGCCAAGAAGAGCGGCGGGCGTGCTTCGAAACATACCGGAACCTAGCCCTAGCCCGACGAAATTCAGCGACAGTGAAATCGTTCGGGCGGCGCTTATAGCGCATGTAGGCATAACGCTTCTGTTTGAGGGCCGTCTCACAGTCGGCCGACCACCATGGGAGTGGTCGGTGTGCAAAACGGCCAGACGTCCTAGGAATAGTAGTCAGGCCCACGGCGATGAGGTTGCCGGAGAAGAACTCAACGGCCTCATCTACCGATTTTTTTTTTTTTTTTTTTTTTTTTTTTTTAGAGCTCATCTGGCGACTGCCTACTGGGACATTACCTTGCTTAAATAATAGGGAGAAGGCCGGCCTCCCCCAAGAAGTCAACAAGTCCACAAGTCAGTGTGCACGAATCTGTCCCAAGCACAAGGGACAGGCGGTAGCGACCCCGCCCATCCCGGTACTGGGACAGGTATCGTGCGCGAAGATCACCCAGACTGGGACATTCGACAAGAATGTGCCGAACAGTCTGGGGGACGACGCAGTCGTTGCAATAGGGCGCAGGCGAGCGCTCCATCAGATAGCGATGCGTCACACGATTTTTTTTATTTTTTTTTTATTTTTTTTTTTATAAGAGCTCATCTGGCGACTGCCTACTTGGGCATTAGTCGCCGTATTAAAACTGGCCTAGTTCTAGGCTACTTTAAAATGAAATTAAAGAGAAAAAAAAAACAACACCCCAAAAGGGGGAAAGGAAGCAAGCTGGTGCGTCGGGGAGAGGTCCCCCCGGCGCAGGAGCGTGCAACTAAAGAAAAAAAAACAAACAAAAAACAAAACAAATGCAAAAAAACAACAAAAAAAAACAAACAAACCTTGCTTAAATAATAGGGAGAAGGCCGGCCTCCCCCAAGAAGTCAACAAGTCCACAAGTCAGTGTGCACGAATCTGTCCCAAGCACAAGGGACAGGCGCCAGCGACCCCGCCCATCCCGGTACTGGGACAGGTATCGTGCGCGAAGATCACCCAGACTGGGACATTCGACAAGAATGTGCCGAACAGTCTGGGGGACGACGCAGTCGTTGCAATAGGGCGCAGGCGAGCGCTCCATCAGATAGCGATGCGTCACACGAGTGTGTCCGATTCGGAGACGACAGAAAGCAACCTGAAGCCGCCGCGGCATTGGGGGATAGGTCCATGGGAACAGTCGCGGCGCAATGGCACGCAACTTTAAGTTCCCTTCGACCGTCTCCCATCTTCTTTGCCAAGCAGTCCGAAGAGCTGCCCGTATTCCTGCCATGTAGTCGGTGTGAGGAAGAGCGAAACACTGGCCCGGTCGCAGAGTCCTCGCGGACTCTTTGGCGCCCTCATCGGCGCGCTCATTCTCCGCAATTCCTACATGTCCAGGAACCCAGCAGAAGATAATCTCGACATCTGCCCGGCTCGCCAAAACCGTGGCGTCACGGATATCGCGAACCAGGGGATGCGGAGATTCCAATGCCCCGAGAGCACTCAGGGCGCTTTGTGAGTCGCTTTAGATCACAATCCGGTCTCCGAAACGGGCACGTCGCGTAATCTCCCGTACCGAGTGGTGTATTGCCACCAGCTCGGCCGTGAAGACAGACGCAGCGCCTGGTAGAGCCCCGCTGACTTCAAACAGAGGGGATACGGCGTGGAAGCCGACCCCCTCTTGGGACTTGGAGCCATCCGTATACATTGGCACGGTACCAGCGTGACACGATGTGTGCTCCAAAAAGGTCGAACGCAATACTCCCGGCGCAGTACAAGCTTTGGGAGCAGAGGCGTGGCGACAAATAGCCAAATGTGGTACCCTCCAGGGTGGCGTCCTGGGCAGAACCAGGGGCGCCACCGGCCCGAGAGCTATATCTAGCTCTCGAAGGAGTTTCCTGGCCCTAAACCCAAAGAGCTTAGGGTATGACTGGCGTCTCTCGGCGGCATAGGCACCATCGAGATCAGCTGCGGATGCAGTGAGAGCTGTTGGCGACTGAGGGAGGCGCCGGGCTCGCGATGCACTGCACGCGGCGCAGAGCGAGTGGCATCTCCCCAGCATCGACCAACAGGCTCTCAATGGGGGAAGTGCGGAAGGCACCGGTCGCAAGGCGAAGGCCGGTGTGGTGGATCGAATCCACCTTCCGCAATAAACGCTCGGCTGCGGATGCATAAAACTCGCATCCGTAGTCGAGCTTCGAGCGAACAAAGGATCGATAAAAAAGTAAGGCGGTAGCCCTATCAGCGCCCCAAGCGCTGAACGTCACGGAACGTATTCCTGCCATGTAGTCGGTGTGAGGAAGAGCGAAACGCTGATCCGGTCGCAGAGTCCTCGCGGACTCTTTGGGCCCTCATTCCCCGCAATTCCTACATGTCCAGGAACCCAGCAAAAGATAATCTCGACATCTGCCCGGCTCGCCAAAACCGTGGCGTCACGGATATCGCGAACCAGGGGATGTGGAGATTCCAATGCCCCGAGAGCACTCAGGGCGCTTTGTGAGTCGCTATAGATCACAATCCGGTCTCCGAACCGGGCACGTCGGGTAATCTCCCGTACCGAGTGGTGTATTGCCACCAGCTCGGCCGTGAAGACAGACGCAGCGCCTGGTAGAGCCTCGCTGACTTCAAACAGAGGGGATACGGCGTGGAAGCCGACCCCCTCTTGGGACTTGGAGCCATCCGTATACACTGGCACGGTACCAGCGTGACACGATGTGTGCTCCAAAAAGGTCGAACGCAATACTCCCGGCGCAGTACAAGCTTTGGGAGCAGAGGCGTAGCGACAAATAGCCAAATGTGGTACCCTCCAGGGTGGCGTCCTGGGCAGAACCAGGGGCGCCACCGGCCCGAGAGCTATATCTAGCTCTCGAAGGAGTTTCCTGGCCCTAAACCCAAAGGGCTTAGGGTATGACTGGCGTCTCTCGGTGGCATAGGCACCATCGAGATCAGCTGCGGATGCAGTGAGAGCTGTTGGCGACTGAGGGAGGCGCCGGGCTCGCGATGCACTGCACGCGGCGCAGAGCGAGTGGCATCTCCCCAGCATCGACCAACAGGCTCTCAATGGGGGAAGTGCGGAAGGCACCGGTCGCAAGGCGAAGGTCGGTGTGGTGGATTGAATCCACCTTCCGCAATAAACGCTCGGCTGCGGATGCATAAAACTCGCATCCGTAGTCGAGCTTCGAGCGAACAAAGGATCGATAAAAAAGTAAGGCGGTAGCCCTATCAGCGCCCCAAGCGCTGAACGTCACCGAACGGAGAATGTCCATGGCGCGGGTACAAGAGACCCTAAGGCTGCGAATATGAGCCTCCCAGGTGAGGCGTCGGTCGAATACAAGACCAAGGAAACGGTGCGACTCAACCACATCCAGGCGCACCCCATTAAGAAACAAATCTGGGTCGAGGTGAAGCCGTGAATGGCGGCAGAAGTGCACCACCTTAGTCTTGGCCAAAGAAAACCGAAACCTGTGCGCTTTGGCATAGCGAGAGACGCGGTTCAATGCCTGTTGGAGTCGACGCTCCAGAGTTGGCATCTGGGCCGCGCCAAAAGAGATCAAAAGGTCGTCCACGTAGAGCGTAGCGAGAACATCATCTGGCAGAACCGAGGTGATGCCGTTGATGCTCAGGGCAAAGAGTGTGACACTGAGGACACTTCCCTGCGGGACACCCTCTTCCTGCTCCTTTGGGGCAGAGAGGGCTCCCCCCACCCGTACGCGGAATCGACGATCTCGCAAAAATTCAGATATAAACATTGGGAGGCGTCCCCTCGCCCCCATCGTGTGGAGAGTCTCCATAATACCGTATCGCCATGCGGTATCATAGGCCTTCTCCAGATCAAAAAACACCGTGGCGTAGTGCTGTCTACGAAGCAAAGCTTCGCAGACGGCATCTTCCAGTCGGAGCAGAGCATCCGACGTGGAGTGGAACTTACGGAAGCCGCACTGTGCAGAAGACAAATGGCCTCCGCTGTCCAGGAAAAAGGCTAATCTAACATTTACCAATTTCTCCATCAACTTGCACACGCAAGAGGTTAGAGAGATTGGGCGGAAACCGGTCGGAGTAGAGTGATCTCTCCCCGGCTTGCGAAAGGCGAGCACAGTAGCGATTCGCCAGGAGTCTGGGAGAAGACCTTCCACCCAGATCCTGTTGAACAAATCTAACAGAAAGGCCATGCCTCGCTCACCCAGGTGTCGAAGCATGGCGTACGGGACATCGTCCGGACCATGGGCGGTGTCCGCGCACGAAGCGAGAGCGGAACGCAACTCACTCACAGTAAACTTGTCGTTGAAGGGTTCTCCGCCTCTGGAGGTAAAGTCCAGCCGGTGGTCTTCCGCGACATCACGACGTGCATTGAATGCTGGCGGAGCATCATCACGGCTAGAGAATGCCGAAAAATCGGTCGCTAAGGATTCCCCCACGGACGCGGGGTCCGAGATTGCGGTCCCATTCTCCTGGAGAACGGGAGGGGGGTCCTGCGAGAACTTGCCCCGAATCCTTTTGACTCGCTTCCACACCTCAGCTAAGGGGTCTTACCGTTAAGTGAAGACACGTATGCCCGCCAAGAAGAGCGGCGGGCGTGCTTCGAAACATACCGGAACCTAGCCCTAGCCCGACGAAATTCAGCGACAGTGAAATCGTTCGGGCGGCGCTTATAGCGCATGTAGGCATAACGCTTCTGTTTGAGGGCCGTCTCACAGTCGGCCGACCACCATGGGAGTGGTCGGTGTGCAAAACGGCCAGACGTCCTAGGAATAGTAGTCAGGCCCACGGCGATGAGGTTGCCGGAGAAGAACTCAACGGCCTGATCTACCGATTTTTTTTTTTTTTTTTTTTTTTTTAGAGCTCATCTGGCGACTGCCTACTGGGACATTACCTTGCTTAAATAATAGGGAGAAGGCCGGCCTCCCCCAAGAAGTCAACAAGTCCACAAGTCAGTGTGCACGAATCTGTCCCAAGCACAAGGGACAGGCGGTAGCGACCCCGCCCATCCCGGTACTGGGACAGGTATCGTGCGCGAAGATCACCCAGACTGGGACATTCGACAAGAATGTGCCGAACAGTCTGGGGGACGACGCAGTCGTTGCAATAGGGCGCAGGCGAGCGCTCCATCAGATAGCGATGCGTCACACGATTTTTTTAATTTTTTTTTTAATTTTTTTTTTTATAAGAGCTCATCTGGCGACTGCCTACTTGGGCATTAGTCGCCGTATTAAAACTGGCCTAGTTCTAGGCTACTTTAAAATGAAATTAAAGAGAAAAAAAAAACAACACCCCAAAAGGGGGAAAGGAAGCAAGCTGGTGCGTCGGGGAGAGGTCCCCCCGGCGCAGGAGCGTGCAACTAAAGAAAAAAAACAAACAAAAACAAAACAAATGCAAAAAAACAACAAAAAAAAACAAACAAACCTTGCTTAAATAATAGGGAGAAGGCCGGCCTCCCCCAAGAAGTCAACAAGTCCACAAGTCAGTGTGCACGAATCTGTCCCAAGCACAAGGGACAGGCGCCAGCGACCCCGCCCATCCCGGTACTGGGACAGGTATCGTGCGCGAAGATCACCCAGACTGGGACATTCGACAAGAATGTGCCGAACAGTCTGGGGGACGAAGCAGTCGTTGCAATAGGGCGCAGGCGAGCGCTCCATCAGATAGCGATGCGTCACACGAGTGTGTCCGATTCGGAGACGACAGAAAGCAACCTGAAGCCGCCGCGGCATTGGGGGATAGGTCCATGGGAACAGTCGCGGCGCAATGGCACGCAACTTTAAGTTCCCTTCGACCGTCTCCCATCTTCTTTGCCAAGCAGTCCGAAGAGCTGCCCGTATTCCTGCCATGTAGTCGGTGTGAGGAAGAGCGAAACACTGGTCCGGTCGCAGAGTCCTCGCGGACTCTTTGGCGCCCTCATCGGCGCGCTCATTCTCCGCAATTCCTACATGTCCAGGAACCCAGCAGAAGATAATCTCGACATCTGCCCGGCTCGCCAAAACCGTGGCGTCACGGATATCGCGAACCAGGGGATGCGGAGATTCCAATGCCCCGAGAGCACTCAGGGCGCTTTGTGAGTCGCTATAGATCACAATCCGGTCTCCGAAACGGGCACGTCGCGTAATCTCCCGTACCGAGTGGTGTATTGCCACAAGCTCGGCCGTGAAGACAGACGCAGCGCCTGGTAGAGCCCCGCTGACTTCAAACAGAGGGGATACGGCGTGGAAGCCGACCCCCTCTTGGGACTTGGAGCCATCCGTATACATTGGCACGGTACCAGCGTGACACGATGTGTGCTCCAAAAAGGTCGAACGCAATACTCCCGGCGCAGTACAAGCTTTGGGAGCAGAGGCGTGGCGACAAATAGCCAAATGTGGTACCCTCCAGGGTGGCGTCCTGGGCAGAACCAGGGGCGCCACCGGCCCGAGAGCTATATCTAGCTCTCGAAGGAGTTTCCTGGCCCTAAACCCAAAGAGCTTAGGGTATGACTGGCGTCTCTCGGCGGCATAGGCACCATCGAGATCAGCTGCGGATGCAGTGAGAGCTGTTGGCGACTGAGGGAGGCGCCGGGCTCGCGATGCACTGCACGCGGCGCAGAGCGAGTGGCATCTCCCCAGCATCGACCAACAGGCTCTCAATGGGGGAAGTGCGGAAGGCACCGGTCGCAAGGCGAAGGCCGGTGTGGTGGATCGAATCCACCTTCCGCAATAAACGCTCGGCTGCGGATGCATAAAACTCGCATCCGTAGTCGAGCTTCGAGCGAACAAAGGATCGATAAAAAAGTAAGGCGGTAGCCCTATCAGCGCCCCAAGCGCTGAACGTCACCGAACGGAGAATGTCCATGGCGCGGGTACAAGAGACCCTAAGGCTGCGAATATGAGCCTCCCAGGTGAGGCGTCGGTCGAATACAAGACCAAGGAAACGGTGCGACTCAACCACATCCAGGCGCACCCCATTAAGAAACAAATCTGGGTCGGGGTGAAGCCGTGGATGGCGGCAGAAGTGCACCACCTTAGTCTTGGCCAAAGAAAACCGAAACCTGTGCGCTTTGGCATAGCGAGAGACGCGGTTCAATGCCTGTTGGAGTCGACACTCCAGAGTTGGCATCTGGGCCGCGCCAAAAGAGATCGAAAGGTCGTCCACGTAGAGCGTAGCGAGAACATCATCTGGCAGAACCGAGGTGATGCCGTTGATGCTCAGGGCAAAGAGTGTGACACTGAGGACACTTCCCTGCGGGACACCCTCTTCCTGCTCCTTTGGGGCAGAGAGGGCTCCCCCCACCCGTACGCGGAATCGACGATCTCGCAAATTTTTTTTTTTTTTTTTTTTTTTTTATAGAGCCCATCTGGCAACTACCCACTTGGGCATAAGTCGCCGAAAAACACGACAGCCTAGAATTAGGCTACTTTAAAGTTAAAATATGAAAACTTAACAATCAATATAAATTGGAAAAACTTAACAATCGAAGCAATCTCCGGCAGCGGGGGGAGGTCCCCCTCACCCCGGTGCAGGAGAGTGCAACCTAAAACAAAACAATAACAAAAAAAGGAACCTTAAATAAAGGGGAGAAAGCCGGCCTCCCCCAAAAAGTCAATAAGTCCACCAGTCATGGTGCACGCACTCGTCCCGAGTACAAGGGACAGGCGGTAGCGACCCCGCCCATCCCGGTACCGAGACAGGTATCGTGCGCGAAGATCACCCAGACTGGGACATTCGACAAGAATATGCCGAACAGTCTGGGGGACGACGCAGTCGTTGCAATAGGGCACATGCGAGCGCTCCACCAAGTAACGATGCGTCACACGAGTGTGTCCGATTCGAAGACGACAGAAAGCAACCTGAAGCCGCCGCGGCATTGGGGGATAGGTCCATGGGAACAGTCGCGGCGCAATGGCACGCAACTTTAAGTTCCCCTCGACCGTCTCCCATCTTCTTTGCCAAGCAGTCCGAAGAGCTGCCCGTATTCCTGCCATGTAGTCGGTGTGAGGAAGAGCGAAACGCTGGTCCGGTCGCAGAGTCCTCGCGGACTCTTTGGCGCCCTCATCGGCGCGCTCATTCCCCGCAATTCCTACATGTCCAGGAACCCAGCAGAAGATAATCTCGACATCTGCCCGGCTCACCAAAACCGTGGTGTCACGGATTTCGCGAACCAGGGGATGCGGAGATTCCAATGCCCCGAGAGCACTCAGGGCGCTTTGTGAGTCGCTATAAATCACAATCCGGTCTCCGAACCGGGCACGTCGCGTAATCTCCCGTACCGAGTGGTGTATTGCCACCAGCTCGGCCGTGAAGACAGACGCAGCGCCTGGTAGAGCCCCGCTGACTTCAAACAGAGGGGATACGGCGTGGAAGCCGACCCCCTCTTGGGACTTGGAGCCATCCGTATACACTGGCACGGTACCAGCGTGACACGATGTGTGCTCCAAAAAGATCGAACGCAATACTCCCGGCGCAGTACAAGCTTTGGGAGCAGAGGCGTGGCGACAAATAGCCAAATGTGGTACCCTCCAGGGTGGCGTCCTGGGCAGGACCAGGGGCGCCACCAGCCCGAGAGCTATATCTACCTCTCGAAGGAGTTTCCTGGCCCTAAACCCAAAGGGCTTAGGGTATGACTGGCGTCTCTCGGCGGCATAGGCACCATCGAGATCAGCTGCGGATGCAGTGAGAGCTGTTGGCGACTGGGGGAGGCGCCGGGCTCGCGCGTACAGGCGAGTGATGCACTGCACGCGGCGCAGAGCGAGTGGCATCTCCCCAGCATCGACCAACAGGCTCTCAATGGGGGAAGTGCGGAAGGCACCGGTCGCAAGGCGAAGGCCGGTGTGGTGGATCGAATCCACCTTCCGCAATAAACGCTCGGCTGCGGATGCATAAAACTCGCATCCGTAGTCGAGCTTCGAGCGAACAAAGGATCGATAAAAAAGTAAGGCGGTAGCCCTATCAGCGCCCCAAGCGCTGAACGTCACGGAACGGAGAATGTCCATGGCGCGGGTACAAGAGACCCTAAGGCTGCGAATGTGAGCCTCCCAGGTGAGGCGTCGGTCGAATACAAGACCAAGGAAACGGTGCGACTCAACCACATCCAGGCGCACCCCATTAAGAAACAAATCTGGGTCGGGGTGAAGCCGTGGATGGCGGCAGAAGTGCACCACCTTAGTCTTGGCCAAAGAAAACCGAAACCTGTGCGCTTTGGCATAGCAAGAGACGCGGTTCAATGCCTGTTGGAGTCGGCGCTCCAGAGTTGGCATCTGGGCCGCGCCAAAAGAGATCGAAAGGTCGTCCACGTAGAGCGTAGCGAGAACATCTTCCGGCAGCACCAAGGTGATGCCGTTGATGCTCAGGGCAAAGAGTGTGACATTGAGGACACTTCCCTGCGGGACACCCTCTTCCTGCTCCTTTGGGCCGGAGAGGGCTCCCCCCACCCGTACGCGGAATCGACGATCTCGCAAAAATTCAGATATAAACATTGGGAGGCGTCCCCTCGCCCCCATCGTGTGGAGAGTCTCCATGATACCGTATCGCCATGCGGTATCATAGGCTTTCTCCAGATCAAAAAACACCGTGGCGTAGTGCTGTCTACGAAGGAAAGCCTCGCAGACGGCATTTTCCAGTCGGAGCAGAGCATCCGACGTGGAGTGGAACTTACGGAAGCCGCACTGTGCAGAAGACAGATGGCCTCCGCTGTCCAGGAAATAGGCTAATCTAACATTTACCAATTTCTCCATCAACTTGCACACGCAAGAGGTTAGAGAGATTGGGCGGAAACCGGTCGGAGTAGAGTGATCTCTCCCCGGCTTGCGAAAGGCGAGCACAGTAGCGATTCGCCAGGAGTCTGGGAGGAGACCTTCCACCCAGATCCTGTTGAACAAATCTAATAGAAAGGCCATGCCTCGCTCACCCAGGTGTCGAAGCATGGCGTACGGGACATCGTCCGGACCATGGGCGGTGTCCGCGCACGAAGCGAGAGCGGAACGCAACTCACTCACAGTAAACTTGTCGTTGAAGGGTTCTCCGCCTCTGGAGGTAAAGTCCAGCCGGCGGCCTTCCGCGACATCACGACGTGCATTGAATGCTGGCGGAGCAGCATCACGGCTAGAGAATGCGGAAAAAGCGGTCGCTAAGGATTCCGCCACGGACGCGGGGTCCGAGATTGCGGTCCCATTCTCCTGGAGAACGGGAGGGGGGTCCTGCGAGAACTTGCCCCGAATCCTTTTGACTCGCTTCCACACCTCAGCTAAAGGGGTCTTCCCGTTAAGTGAAGACACGTATGCCCGCCAAGAAGAGCGGCGGGCGTGCTTCGAAATATACCGGAACCTAGCCCTAGCCCGACGAAATTCAGCGACGGTGAAATCGTTCGGGCGGCGCTTATAGCGCATGTAGGCATAACGCTTCTGTTTGAGGGCCGTCTCACACTCGGCCGACCACCATGGGAGTGGTCGGCGTGCAAAACGGCCAGACGTCCTAGGAATAGTAGTCAGGCCCACGGCGATGAGGTTGCCGGAGAAGAACTCGACGGCCTCATCTACCGACCTAAACTCCTTGACTGAGATAGAGAATTCAGTCATTTCCTGAAATGCAGGCCACCGCGCCCGCGCCAAGCACCACCGAGGTGGTCTCTCAGGCGGCAGTTGCCCTGAAAATGATATTTGAATGGGAAAGTGATCACTACCATGGAGGTCATCGACCACCCCCCAATCAAAATAAGGCTGTGCATCCGAAGAGCACAAAGATAGGTCAAGGCAAGAAAATGAAGCGGTTCTCGGACAGTGATGCGTAAACTCATCCACGTTTAGGACACCCATCTCAAGCTCTTCGATCAGATCGGCAAGGACTTGTCCCCTGGGATTTATGGTGTAATCTCCCCAGAGAGGATGCCTGCCGTTCAGATCTCCAAGCAAGAGATAGGGCCTCGGCAACCGTGCCACGACGCGGCGAAAGTCCCCCGCGTCGAAGTCAGCTGACGGTGGAATGTACGCAGAAATGATAGTATACCTCCTATCCAGGTGCAGCTGCACAGCCACTGCCTGAAAGGAGGTATCTAAAGAGAAAGGAAGAACGGAGACATCATGCTGGGTGTAAACCGCGCATCCCCCAGCCCGGCCGTCCCGCAGTGGTTGGGTCGCAAGACCCTTATACCCCGGGAGGGCAGGCAGGGGGCACGCGCCTAGCATGGTCTCCTGCAAAAAAATAGCTAACGGGGAACGGGATGAGGCGAGCCTCCGCAGCTCCTCCCAGTTGGCCCGGAGTCCACGGCAATTCCATTGAAGGAATATGCCCTCCAGGCCTAGCTCGGAGGAGACGCGGGGGCCCTCCTCGAATTGAAGACCCTCACGGGAATGGCCGTACGCTTCCCGGGGGCAGAACCCCGGGCGCTGTTGGCCGGACAAAGCGCTGAAGGCGCTGTCGCCTTCGAGGACTTATTGGGGGAGGTTGGGCTCGCCATGCGAGTCTTTTCCTCCCTCCGCCTCGAAACTTTAGGCGGGCGTTGCGGCTTCGGAGGCGGGGGGCCCTCTTTTCGAGGAACCACCGTCTCCGAGCCACTCGCTCCACCTCGGGGCGTGGGCAAAGGGGCCGAAGCTCCTTTGTTGCTGTCCTCCTTTCGGGGAACAGCTTTAGGAACCCCGGAAGATGGCCTAGCGACCATCTTCAGGGGTGTTGCCTCCTGTGAGTCTAACGACTCGGTGGAGGCGCGTGGCCGTTTCGCTTTACGCGAAACGGTCACGCTGGGGGAAGAGGGGGGAGCCCTGGTTTTAGCCGGGGCAGGGTATGAACCCTTTTTGCCGCCAGCTTTACCAGGGGAGCGCCCAGGTTGGGTAGAGCCCACAGAAGGGCTCCGAATGGGCGCGGAAACAACCGTGCTCGTTGGCCTGGATGGGCCAGGAGCAGAGGGTGCCTTTCTAACTATTGAGGCATATGACGTCCCAGGCAGAGCCGGGCGCGCCAGGACCAAGTCCTTTGCCTCGCGGAATGAGAGTCGATCCTGGGCCTGAACGGCCAGGATTTCTTTCTCAAGGAGATATGCACCACATTGCTTCGAAGAAGCAGGGTGCGGCTCTCCGCAATTGACACACTTGGCCACACACGATTTGGACTTATCGTGTGCGACCTTGGAGCAATTTACACAGACTTCGGGTGACCCCGATTTTGCACGTCTACATGATCGATTCGTATGGCCGAAGCGGTGGCAGTAATAGCACCGCCGCGGCAGTGGCACGAATGCCTTCACGCGGTAGCGGTACCAACCGGCACGCACCGACTCAGGGAGCTTGTCACAGTCGAACGTGACGAAGAGTGTAGGGGTGGGTCTCGAGGCCCCTCCCTGTTTTCTCATCACACGCTCGACCTTGACCGCCCCATGGTCGGCCAGCTCTAGGGTGATGTCCTCAATGGAGTAGTCAACGAGTTCCCTCGCATAAACTACTCCTTTCACAAAGTTCATGGTAGAGTGCGGCGTCACACTCACCGGGGTGCCATGAAGTGTCCGAAGAGCACTTATCTTGGCCGCCTCGGCGGGATTCGCCGCATTCGCCAGAAGGCTCCCGTCCGAGAAACGGGTTACCTTCGGCTCTCTACCAATTGCACTAGCTAATCCTCTCCTCTGATGGATCATGTTGCCCTTGGACAACATGGTGCCATCAGTGGAGCGAATAACGAGGAAGCGTTTGAAGCCAGCGGGCTCAAAAACGCCAGGTAACCTCTGAATCAGGGGCCCCGATGTCATCGAGGCTCCGCCCTGTGCATTCTTGGTCTTAGTCGTAGTCAGGGGCTCCGCACACGAGGGGGTAGAGGGGCCGGATGTGCCGATCTTGGCTTGGTCGCCTACCAAAGTGGTAGCAGACCTATCCGTCCCCGCAGCCCCCGCGGATGGAGAGGAGCCCCGAGTCTTCTTCGTCTTTTGAGTCTTTTTCTTTTTAGGAGAGGAGGGCGGGGAATGAACCCGCTTTTCACCTCCGCCGGCAGAAGTCCCCAGGCCAGATGGACCAGCCTCAGCCAGGTCCCTCTCCGAAATGGAGAAGGTCCTGGTTGTCGTAGGGGCACCTGTCGGAGGAGATCCCTCCCCTCCTTCTACTGCCTCGGAGCCCTCAGCCATTTGAGGAGGACCTTGCATAGGGGCGGATTCGGGTTCGGTGCTTGGCGTCGAGCCCGAATTCCCCCCCATGGAAGGCCCTACCGTCTGGGGCTGGGTCTCCTCAAGGACCATGTCTATCACAGGAGGGGCCTCCAGTTGGCCATCCCCTCCCAGAACATCGCAGGTCCCCTTGGCAGTATTGTCACTAGTCAGGTGGTGTGGGGAGGCACAGGCCTTGACCCCAGCAAGGTTCAAAATTCTTGCCAGCAGGTCTTTTGAGGGAAGCGACCGAAGGGGCCTGGCTTCCCTCTCCCCCCTAAGGGGGTTTGCCCTACCGAGCCGCTTGCACGAGGGGCGGTCGGCAATGGGCTGCCTGCTGGCTTTCTTGGCAGTCCCCTTAGAAAGCAAAGGAGGGACTGCCGCTGGAGATAGGGAGGTGCCCGAAAGCACCTCCAGAGAAGGGGGTGAGGGGGAGTCCCCTACACCCGTAGGCGTAGGAGAGGAGTAAGCCTCCTCTCCGGTTAAAGAATTATGGAGGGTCCCTTGCGCAAGCACAAGGGGGGGGACCTCCATTTTCTCGGTGGAGCTGCCCGAGGGCGGCTCCGTAGATGTTTTTGGGGAAGTTGGGGGTTGGGGTTTTTGTTTTTTTTTCATACATGGGCATGGTGACCCTCTTTTGATTACGGGACGCAATAGCTCATCACCTCTCGCAGTTGCCCGCACTGCGAGAGGTGCTTACAAGCCCGGCAGAGCCAGGCGCCGCCATTCGGGACCACCCCTCCCGCCTGGTGGCCTGGCAGTCCTTCGGCATGGCGGCTCCACCTTGGACACGGCGTAAAAAATATAGGTTGTGAAGAGGAGAGGAAAAGGGATGTGAGGAAGATGTGGGTGGGGATGAAGCAGGTTGTTAAAAAAACCCCATCCCGAACCGGAGCTGAGGGGGTTAGGGAACAATGTCCCCTCCCCCCCTCAGCCCCGATCCGGGGTGGTTGGCTTGAGAAGAAGGTCAGCATTCTACCCTGTGAAATTAGAGGCTGACCAGAGAAAGTTGTGGGAGAGGTTGTATGAAAAGCGACGAGGTAGGGGAGAAATCGGGCTATCTGAAGGAAGGAAGAGAGGCTAAGCTGGGGCCGGACGGAGCGCTGGATCCCGTCAGCACGGCGGCCAGGATGGCAAATCGCCGCGCCCCTTACGGGGTTGTGTGAAAAGAGAGGAAACAAGTGTTTTGAAGGAAGGAAGAGAGGCTAAGCTGGGGCCGGACGGAGTGCTGGGGCCGGACGGAGTGCTGTGTCCCGTCAGCACGGCGGCCAGGATGGCAAATCGCCGCGCCCCTTACGGGGTAGAAAGCAAAGGAGGGACTGCCGCTGGAGATAGGGAGGTGCCCGAAAGCACCTCCAGAGAAGGGGGTGAGGGGGAGTCCCCTACACCCGTAGGCGTAAGAGAGGAGTAAGCCTCCTCTCCGGTTAAAGAGGTATGGAGGGTCCCCTGCGCAAGCACAGGGGGGGGGGTACCTCCATCTTTTCTGTGGAGCTGCACGAGGTCGGCTCCGTTGTTTTAGGGGGAATTAAGGGGAGATGGTTTTTTTTTTATCATTGGGCATGGTGACCCTCTTTGTTTTACGGGACGCAATCGCTCACCACCTCTTGCAGTAGCCCGCACTGCAAGAGGTGCTTACAGGCCCGGCAGAGCCAGGCGCCGCCATTTGGGACCACCCCTCCCGCCTGGTGGCCTGGCAGTCCTTCGGCATGGCGGCTCCACCTTAGACACGGCGTAAAACAGATAGAATGTGAAGAGGAGAGGAAAAGGGATGTGAGGAAGGTATGGGTGGGGATGAAGCAGGTTGTTAAAAAACCCCCATCCCGAACCGGAGCTGAGGGGTTAGGGAACAATGTCCCCTCCCCCCTCAGCCCCCATCCGGGGTGGTTGGCTTGAGAAGAAGGTCAGCATTCTACCCTGTGAAATTAGAGGCTGACCAGAGAAAGTTGTGGGAGAGGTTGTATGAAAAGCGACGAGGTAGGGGAGAAATCGGGCTATCTGAAGGAAGGAAGAGAGGCTAAGCTGGGGCCGGACGGAGCGCTGGATCCCGTCAGCACGGCGGCCAGGATGGCAAATCGCCGCGCCCCTTACGGGGAAATGACAGTTGAGAAAACGCTCTGCATACAATCGAGCAGCCACTCAGGCATTGCCATTCTCTGAACCATATGCCACGTACATATCTACCATTTAAGAATTTGTTAAGCGATTCATATTGTGGGAGCTATTTTACAATTCAAATACAAATTCAAATCTTTATTGATTAAAAATATTACAAAATAAAAATAATTATACAAAATTACGTCACAGGAATATATAGGTAACGCTTCTAATCAAGCCCATGAGGAGCAAAGCTCTTGGGGCGATCATTAAGTTAACAAATTAAAATATTTAAATTAGTAGGAAACATATCCAGTGGAATGAATTATGAATGAATCACATGAAAAACAAAACAAACTACAGAAATACAATACATATACTACAGGATGTTGGAATAAAGAATATAAAAGTATCAATAAATACATAGGAACAATCTAATGCAGTTATAATGACAGCAAAATTTAGTTGGTCAAAATAAAGTAACCATTGACAATGTTCACTGATAGCAGATGACCATTAAAGTAAACAACTGTTACCATATTTGCGGATCTAGGATAACGCCGAAAGTAAGAAATATCCCAAGAGACCTCCAATCTTTAAGATTCGATATCTTGAAAACGATGGATCTTTGGACTTTTACTACTTATTCTTGTAAAAGTCGTTCAATTGGGGTTTATACCTACTGTCAAAGTATATACTATTAGTTTTCGAACACCCTGTATATATATATATATATATATATATATATATATATATATATATATATATATATATATATGGGAGAATTAGAAAGTGTGTGTGACCTATGCTTAATGATACGTCAGGTTTAATTTGCAGTATGCGTGTGGAATAATTGATTTACCAGACCTAAACAGCAAGCTTGCGTGTGTACATGTGTGTCAATACGTACCCCTCTCACGAAAGGGCAGTAAGACCTAAACCCACTTCCGGTGCCAGTCACCAACTGTCACAGCTAAGACTTTCAAATCAAACATAGGAATTAGTTTTGTTCAATATTAACACAAAGGAAAATAAAAAAAAAAAGAGATTCCAAGCGCTTTTGGTCCTCGATAATGTAGACGAAATCACTCGGAATCATTTTCCCCTTTCCTTAGTGAGTTTTATTTTAGACTTTATACCGAATATTTCTTATGGCTAATCCAAATTTGATCATCTCTTTCCCTACGCACCCAACACTATAACAAAATTTTCTCCCTCTTAGCAATTGACGTCCCAAACTAACAAATCCTTCTGCTCTCTAATTTATCCTGACACGAACGGCTCTAGGACCAATTTCTTAAAATGGCTCTTTTTGTTTACAAATCACTCAAATATTTTTAGTCGTGTATAAGCGACTCTATAAGTTGCTATGTCGCTCCGTAGGTTGGTCGGTCAGATGGCAACCATTTTACTTTTCATTAGTTTGGGGCAATAACATCATAACTATTCCACTGATTCTAACAAAATTTGAATCCCTTATATTATTTTAGATTTTCCTTCGAGTGATGTAATTACCAAGGTGCTTCCGAAATTAGCCCGGGAATTATTGAATATTTTGAATGTCTTAAGGTCATAAGTAAGAATAATTGAGAACACGCGACTTAGTCTGTTGACCTTGTTTATAGAAAAAAACTGGCATGTAATTTTACTAACTTTCACAATTTCTCCATAAGCTGCCTCTTATAGCAATAGATAATTCACGTTAAGCAGTAATGCAAAAAAATCCGCGCACGATTTATGAAGTTCCTGAGAAATCGGAGAACTACGGTGATTATACTGTATAGCTATTTTTTTTTTCTCTCCCTAATTTAAGAGTAAATGCAACAACCACTTAGATATTATCGCAATTTGGAATTAAACGAGGACCCCGCGTTCATATTTGGAAACAGATTGTGTCCATTTTTTTCAAATTCTTTCTTTCTTTTTGCTGTCCATCTTTTAGGGGCTCTTTTGTTTTTGTTTTTTTAACTTTGTCTTCTTCGGTATCCGAAAGCCTACTACTAGGTTCGAAAAAAGTAAAATCCAGAGAAATATAGGTATTGAACAATTAAAATCAAATTCAATTAAACCAAAATAAGAGAATTTATTGTCCTTCGAAAACTGCATAAATTTTATCTTTGATTTTTTTATTACTTTTAAAGTTACATTTTGATAATGTCCCAAATAAAAGTTGTAAATTTAGTTTTCAGTTGTTTTTCTTTTGGGGGGGGGACTCTTTCCGTATATGTATACTATTATTGTAAAAGATTTAGCTAGGTGTATCTTTTAATTCATCACGTAAATATAAATCTAAAATTAAGTGAATATATTTAGTATTCTGTGGTTGTCTACATCATATCAATCCAAGATGTAGAGACAAATTCTATCTCAAATAGGATTGAAGAACTCTGAGAGACTTTTCTAGCCGATTAAGGGATCCTTACCATTGCCCTGATCTAACCGCATTGATATGGTCGTTATTGTCCAATTTTCTAAAAAAAAAAAAAAAATAGTGGTAGGGAGGGGGGGACCGCGAGTAGTAGACTCATAATTCTTGTTTTCTGTTTAAGTAAACGACATCTCTTACGAAAGGCTTGTAGACATTTCTCAATCGTTCGAGTGGTGCTCCTGAAGAGGGATGAGGAACTTCAGGAGACTTTTCTAGCCACTAAGGAATTCTTACCATTGCCCAGATCTAACCAGCATTGCTAGATAAGTTATTGTATGTTTATATATATATATATATATATATATATATATATATATATATATATATAAGAGAAAATAAGAATTGGACGCGAATGAGAAAATGAGACAAGAAACCGGAGTTTAAAAAAAACAAAAAAACCCCTCCAGTTTCTTGTCTCATTTACTCATTTGCGTCCAATTCTTATTTTCTCTTGTACTATATGCATTTATAGTCAGCTACATCAGGTTTCTGCATCTTTCTTTCACCTGCAGATCCTGTAGTTGTTTTCTTTGTATGTATATATATATATATATATATATATATATATATATATATATATATATATATATATATATATGAGAAGGCGTCAGCAATTTCCAATAAAAGGAATTCACATTGTTTAACATTGTTGATTGATTTTCTCTTAGCAGAATGGAAAAAAAACATGAAAATGACGACAGTGCATCAAAATGCTGGACTCCCACCCAGGGCGGCATTAATTGCTGTGGTTGAAAAAGGCGAGCACCCAGTAGCAGGGTGGCCTCTATAATGCTTTCTTTAGAGTATGTCTCACCCCCCCCCCCACCCCACCCCATGGTGTTCAAAGGAAGCGGACAGGTCTCGGGGCATTAGCATTAATAATGTAATCTCTTGGCAGAGTTCTTGTTATTGATGATTTTGCATCAAGGAAGGCAAGGAAGAACAAGCAGTTGTGTAATGTAATGGGGTTTTTTTGCGCTGAAGTGCAATAGTAAATAGAGGGTGCCCTGAGAGCGCATTCTTCACTCACGGCCTGTAGATGGCAGTAATACACATGTTAGCCAGTCCCTATGGATTATAATGGAGAAAATGGTTTTCACAGAAACATCAAAACTGTTTGTTGGATTCTTCCCTAAATCTAATCGCTTCGTACCTTGGGTACAGTTAATAAACCAAGAACATTCCATGGAGATTCGTTTATTACTTTTTCTACAATCATACTGAAAGACACACAGATGAAAGGAGCCAAAAGCACATCTCCCCCAACTCCCGTTGGTGGAGTAATAAATTTCTTCTGTTAATTTGTATATTGAGGGATTTGTGTAATTTACATAGTTATTTCGTTCGCTATTTGATGGGTTTTTATTTATTCATTTGTATGCCCTACTTTTTTATATTCACGTTTATTATGTTACATAATTATTGTTTTCATTTAGGTATTTATCGTACATATATGCACACTTGCAGATGCGTGAAGAGAAAATGATGATGGTTCACCATTGCATAGGTTAATATTAAATAAGTTACCCAAATTTCCATTGTCATAGAAACCTCAGAATTACAAGAATTTCGGAGTTTATTCACTGAACATAACTGCATTTAATACTGTAAGTGACGCAAAAAAAAAGTGAAAGATAGAGTTGAAGTTGAGGAAAAGATCAACAAGAGACTCTTCAGTCGTTGAGTAATGGACAAGACATGGTTGTATAAAGGACAATACTATGTTCTTAGCTCAAACAATTAGATCAAAAACAGCAATCCCAAGTGTTTACAAAATAAAATGATTTATCGAGAAAAAATCATGAGTCAATAGAGAAGAAAGGGGTGGATAGGGAATTGTAGTTTTTTTAGCGTTGATGTGTACCGACTCCACTCTTTAAGAGAGAGGTTACAGTTATAATCTTGAAGTCATTATAAAATGAAACAAATAAGAGACAAAAGTCATATGACGAGATGTTACTAGTTTTTATTGCCGTTGATGCGTTCAGCCCAACCTTGGTTGCAGTTTGAGTCTAAAGTTAAAGGATACGAGTATATGGTCTTGAAAGGTCTACCCATAAGTATGTATATTAAACAAAGACTTATATTATAGAAAATTGGTGAGGATTTTTATTTACCTGAATTATAGTGTATAGAGATTATATGTAATACATCTTTAGCGACTCATTCTCCAGAAAAAGTGCAGGAAACTTTTGTTTGTTACGTTTAGGAATGAAATAAGCACAATTTAGTAGATACAATACTATTTATTTCAAATATTACATATACTCGTATTATAGTCTATGATCTGAAATTCGATTACAACGACCACCCAGACATCTTTTGCAAGAACCATTTTCTGATGAAATGGCCAGAAAAAAGGAGCTTTCCCAAGAAGAGAAGAATTATATCATCATTTATCGTGAAGGTTTGAGGTAATGGAAAGTCTTCTCTGCAAATTTCGAAAGATGTGAAGCGTGATCATCGCACTAGGAAAAAATGGTATAAAATGGCATTCAACTAAGAAATAAAAGGGTTCAATAGAATATCGAACTCTTATACCCTAAAGAAAAGTGCCTGACCCCCGCCCCCCTGGTAGCAATAAAGCCATTTTCTAAGCTGTTGGGTTCTTTCCCTTTTAAGAGAAACAAAGCAAAAGGCTCTGAGGACATTTTCTACCGTTAGGAATAATACCCAAAGGTGGTTCATAACCAAAGAAAAACGTCTCTCTGCGGATAATGCTCCTAATCAGGCCTCCAAGTTCTCTAAGAATTGGTTAGAGTCGAAAGGATTTGTAGAAGACTCAATCAAGAAACGGCCTCCCAATGGTTGCCACCTTAATCCAATAGAACAAGGTTAACAAACATAAGTCGTGTGCTCTCAATTATTCTAACCTATGACCTTATGACCATATGACCATATGACCTTACGACCTTCAAATCTTTCAACAAGTGGGGCAATCCGACTGATAGTTAGTTTTTTTTAATAGTTCCAGGACTAAAGAGAATGTAAAACAACATGAGGGTTTCAAATTTCGTTAGATCCGGCCGAAGAGTTACAATGTTATTGTCAAAAAACTCATTGATAAGTAAAAAGGATACATCCAACCAACCGACCTAGGAACCGACATAGTAACTTAAAGAGTCGCATGCACGCGACTAAAAACATGTTGAACATCCTAAAACAGACGTTTGTGCAGAGAATACAAACATGCTGCGCATCCTAAAATAGACGTTTACGCAGACTAAAAACATGTTGAGCAGATTAAAACAGACATTTATGCAGAGAATAAAAATATGTTGAAAATCCTAAAACAGAGGTTTACGCAGAGACTAAAAATATGTGAATATCCTAAAGCAGACGATTACGCAGATACTAAAAACATTTTGCGCATCCTAAAACAGACGTTTACGCAAGACTAAAAACATATTGAACATCCAAAAACAAGCGTTTACGCAGAGACTAAAAACATGTTGAACATCCTAAAACAGGCATTTACGCAGAGAATAAAACATGTTGAACATCCTAAAACAGACGTTTACGCAGAGACTAAAAACATTTTGGGCATCCAAAACAGGCGTTTACGTAGACTAAAAACATGCTGCGCATCCTAAAAAAGAAGTTTACGCAGACTAAAAACATCCTAAAACAGATGTTTACGCAGAGAATAAAAACATGTTGAACATCCTAAAATAGACGTTTACGCAGAGACTAAAAACATGTTGAACATCCTAAAACAGACATTTACGCAGAGACTAAAAACATGTTGAACATCCTAAAACAGACGTTTACGCAGAGACTAAAGACATTTTGCGCATCCAAAACAGACGTTTACGCAGACTAAAAACATGCTAAACATCCTAAAACAGACGTTTACGCCGAGACTAAAAACATTTTGCGCATCCTAAAACAGACGTTTACGCAGACTAAAAACATGCTAAACATCCTAAAACAGACGTTTACGCCGAGACTAAAAACATTTTGCGCATCCTAAAACAGACGTTTACGCAGAGACTAAAAACATGCTGCGCATCCTAGAACAGACGTTTACGCAGAGACTAAAAACATGTTGAACATCCAAAAACAGGCGTTTAGGCAAAGACTAAAACATGTTGAACATCCTAAAAGACATTTACGTGGATGACAGTCAATTTAACAACAAAATAACCCTAGGAAAGCCATCTTGGATGCTGCAAAGAATGTTTCGGCTGATTGCACCAAAACTTTGACACCACCATCTATAGATAACAGACTTCAAAGTTATTCAAAATTGTTCCTTTGTTCAGTGTCTCTTGAACAATTCTTATTGAATATTATGTTTCATTATACTTGGTTATTAAAAGATTTATTTATAAATTTAGGTTAAAAAAATATGTATTATTTCTAATTAAATATCTGAAAATGATCTCTTGAATGTAAAAGAGTCTATACAAAAATAATTTCTTTTTCCTCTCATATAGCATTTAGATTCGATATATTCACGCTATATTTTTTCTTCCTGATTGTCTTAATTCAATGAAGAACGTTACACAACAAGAGGGAAAGTCCCTCTAATGATCTACGGCATTTTGTGATAAGATGATAAATGGTTATTGCATTGATGGTTTCCCATGGCTCAAACCACTTACAAGTGCCTTTGAATGGCTAAATGAGGCTTTTGCCACTAGATGGCGCCACTCAGCGCCAAATCCGATGGCAAATATGAAATGTCCAGGGTGAATAACCATATGTCCAATGGTCATATGGCTCATTTCATGGCTCTAAATGGGTACAATTGAACTTTACTCCTTTTGAATAAAAAAGTGACCCTTTGACCTGGCGCTTCGCCGCAGGTAAAAATCCAAGTTTTAATAAAGCTTAGTCTATTTTTAATATTTGCACATAATCATTAGATACTTTGAAACAACGGGACAATGAACACTATAAAATGTCCACAAGCAATAATAAATATAATTAAATAAACCAAGAATGAATTATTACTCGGCAAATATAGGCTTTGAAACGTAATGATACAACAGGCGAATCATTAATGCAAAATTGGACAAAAGGAAAAATTCAAATATGAATTACACTAATTTCAACTCTGAAATTTTGAGCAGTAAGTATATTAACGAGGCATCACGTGACCAATGAAGAAAAATGATTAAGGATCAGAAATTCAAGATATATGCAGAATACTTATTAAATGAAACTTGAAAACAGAAATCGTTTTCAGTTTAGATCTGAGGAATTTCGGATGAATAATATTATATATCCTTAAATATAATAACAAAATGATCATCTACCTACATGAAGGAAAACAATGGAGCGCAAAGAGAATTCGTATATAGGTTTTGTAGTTTGGGTAACCAGGCAGAGAATCGTCGGCCAAGTCATGTAGCATTTACCACAATGGGCGCACTAAAACTGTATATTTTAAAAAAGAACAACGAAACAAACAAACGATGAAGTCATATGACTTAGTTTAGTTGAAAATTAGAACGCTGTTGCCTGGATGAAGCTTGTACAAAGAGTGCGCGGAGTATAATACTACCATTCCCTCTAGTTGAACCCTCCTTTTTTGACACCTAAAAATTCATACATCCACAAATCACCACACCACGTCTTCTTTCGAAGTGTTGCGGGATATATTTAGGGAAGTCTTTGCATGACGAAAAAGGTTATTTTGAATTTGACCTTATTGGCCGGTTATGTCATGGAATAAATTATTGTGGAGAAGTGTCGGGAAGTATAGGGGACTGTGGAAGTGTGTATGTAGGGAGGGGGAGTATTGATTGTCTCTTACACTCCCCTCTACGTGATAGTATAAGTAGTTCGTGTATGTGATTAGTTATGTAACTATATTTTCACACAAAACAAATATACACTTGCATAAGGGAATCTGTTATGCACAGACACATTTTTACACAGACACTACAATGCACCAACCAATATAATCTAACATCACACACGTATAAACCGATTTATAAATATACTCGCATATATATATATATATATATATATATATATATATATATATATATATATATATATATATATATATATCTCAAAGTAGCGCGAGAGAATGATGAAAATGAATCCATTAAACCGCATTGAAAGAGAAAACGGAATAATTTTTCCTTGCAGTAATATTTTTATTACCTTTTTTTCGAAAAAATCCGTGCAGGGAAGCGATTTTAACTGTGATCAAAGCGGTGCTCGCTGCCTCAGTGTGCCTGGTTCGAATCGCTTCCCTGCACGGATTTTTCCGAAAAAAAGGTAATAAAAATATTACTGCAAGGAAAAATTATTCCGTTTTCTCTTTCAATGCGGTTTAATGGATTCATATATATATATATATATATATATATATATATATATATATATATATATATATATATATATATATATATATTACTTATATGTATATCTTTCCGCATTCTCCTCTCGCAAAAATTCACACACATAATAAATATGTACAGGCACCGTCACTCATACGTACAGCTACAGGCGTACATTTTTGCGCGGCCCCAAAGTGAGAGAGGATTGGTGACAGGGACGGAGTCATTTACGAGTGTGGCACAAGGTCACCGGAAAGTGTGGAGGTTGTGAAAGGTTTAAGGTGACAGACTCCACTGCCACTGTACCAGGGTTCCAAAATGGGAATATGGGGTAGGGGGAACCACCTGGGACTTCGAATTCTCCCTCACCTACTTCGAATCGAAGAGGAAATGATTTGAATAGGGTGAATGTTGTGTGAGGAGTTTATATTTTTGAGTTGGAGCTAAATGGTATGTGTGGGTTTGGAAAAATGTCGCATTGAGCGATAGTAATTAATGGATGTTCGGAGTAAAATGGAGAGAAGGACAACAGTATATAATATATGAGGTGTGGCGGAGAGTAAATTAACCAACCCTACCGTAAATTACATGAGTTCCTTCGTGGCTGTATGTATGCAAATGTGCATGTGTAAAGATAATGAGACTCCTTATTTTTCACCGTTACCTAGCAATAATAGATGGAGTACTGTGATCGTTTTTGAAAAGAGTTTGGTGGGAATTTTTGAATTTACAAGTCAAAATGAGTGATAGATTCTTGGCCAAAAATAGACAGCAAAGGAGGCTCGAAGCGGGAAAGACAAGCATAACTCAAGATGAAATCGTTATGCGGAGACAAGTCTTCTTAGAGAGCAAGGAAAGGAAAATGTTTGGAAGCACAGAAAGAGATGCAATTGAAAGATAAACAAACACGGAATAAGGGGAAATGGTAACAGCGAAACATGGCTGGTTGGCACTTTTTTTTAAGTAGATGAAATTGTATGGGTCTTCACAGAAGGCTTTTTGACTCTCTTTTTAGTTACGTTAAGAGACTCACAGGCATAGCGGTGACCTACAAGCGACCACATGGCAACAAGTGGCAGAGTGGCGAGAAACCTCAATGTCTGGGATGATTTGGTAATGTCAATAAGCCGTAGGGATTTCTACTCGTGACATATGGGCTAGAATCATACACTGTATTGTATACAGCGTATGAACAAGTCAAATTAAATCCTGTTGAAGAGTATTAAGATTGGCTGTGTTCACAAAGTATGTGGCAATTGAGGTATTTCTTTTAGATAGAAGAAATATACCACAAGTACAGTAAGGAATAAAGCTATAACACAATGAAGGATGAAAAGCAATGGAGAGCAGCCATATCTGGCATTCACTTGCTTTGAGGAACCCCTAAAAATTGTGAGTGAAGATGTAATGGATAAGTAGAAGTAGAAAAAATACACGGGAGGACTTAAATACTGCAGGGGGCGAAGCGGAAACCCTTGGATTTTGCGAAGTTGCGTCAACGATTTTTAACCAATAATGCAATACGAGAGAGAGTTCGCGTGTAGCTATCCGTTGTTCTCCCAGAATGCTAGTTACAAGATCTAGTATTGGTGGCTGGGTGGCGTGTAATCCGCCTATAATCGAAGTTACGAGGTAGTTGCCACGCTCGGGAAGGCTGAAAAAGAATGGTTGATTTTGGAGGCAGAATTCATAATAGAGTATCTGCCCCACATGAGAAAGATCTCACTTGAAACAAGGTACTCCCATTGTAACCTAAAAGTTTAGACACTTTAATGTTTGTGTGAACTGTGAATGTACGTGAAGTCTTTATCAAAAGATGGTTTAGGCCTTCTAAGAAGAAAAAAATGATTAAAAAATGATACAAAATTGTACGCTAGATATGTACTTACACAAAAGTATATAGTATAGATGAATGTACATAAAGGTCGATCCACATTTTATAGTGCTTGATACGATTTCCACACGACCTTAACCCGATGGTTGCATTCTCTCCTTCCCTCTCTATCACTTCTTCCCTTCACCCATTCCTTCTTATAAAGACTTCTTTCTATCTTCGTTCTCTCATATAAATTTTAGATTGATTTAACGGTGAGTGATGTCCGTAGATATAATCGCTCACAGAATTGGCTCAAATTGACTTAATTAGGATTAACCAGATGTGTACAAGAAAAATATGTTAACTGTTATTAAGACCATTATATATAGAGTCAAGTAATATATTTCCTGGTTTTGTTCGTGGGAGTTTGAAAATTAGAACAATTCTCGCTTGAGTAAAAGTCAATTGGTTCAAACACCATTGAATATCGGACACCAGGGGAGGACTTGTAAAATAGGATGACTGACAAGGAAAGTGAAACTGCTTTCTCGTAGGAAAATAATGAGCCAATTTCATTACGTAATATTTCATTAATGAATAGTAATACAAAACTCAAGCAAAGCCACCAGTATTCTACTCATAATCAAGTTTTATTTCATGTCTTACAAGTGTCCAATGTGGACATCACTTGCATCACAGGCGGCATAAAGGCGATAATAGAGAAAAGGATGAAGAAAGAAATAAACCGATTTCATGAAACATTGCTTCAATTCTCAATCATCGTCTTAGAATGAGTTACGAACATACATATTAGGCTTCACTTAGGCCACATCTATTAACACCATAGACTATTAGGCTTTCAATAGAACCCAAATAACTTATTCCTCAACCTAATACCATTTGTTTAGGTTATTTGTTTGCCCTTTTAATGGCGAGTCCTCAGCAAAAAGGCGTTCTGTGTACTCGAGTTCGCGGAAACAAATTCGGTTGTCACGGTGCAGCGTGATTTCTGAGAGCAATTAGGCATTAAACCTCCCTTTTCCTAAAAAGGTTCTATGGTCATTTTGAGTTTCAAGTGAGTGGGTGTCTGCGTAAAGGAAATGTCCGAGACAACTACGAGTTTCGGAGGAACAAGTGGTGAGAATCCGTGGTGCATTTGAGAAGACCCCGCAGAAGTCCACTTATCCAGCGAGTCATGAGCTTGCGATTCCTCAATCCACTATTTGGCGTGTGTTAAGACGACGCCTACATATGAAACCATACAGAGTGCACCACGTTCAAGCACTTACCAATTACGACAAGAGGAAGCGAATGGAATTTTGCGATTCGATGCTGAAGATAATGGAAGGCGAGACCTCGATTTCACTCTTAGTTTTAGTGATGGAGCGATTTTTCACTTGATCATCACACTCAATCACTACAGGGTGTGTATTTGGGGAACAAAGCACTCACATGAAACAGATGAACACGAAAACTGGGACATTTAAATGGATAGACAACATCACCTCGGTTCTCCAATTTTTTTCAATTAAAGAATCTTCCTATCTTTATTCTGCTAGCAAAAATTATTTGGGGATTAATTTATGGGAAGAATCTTTTAAAGAAAATAAAAGTTTTCTTTTGAAGCATTCATTTATAAAGCCTATTTCAGAAGTTACCAAATATATATAGTTGCATCATAGGAATATTTATGGTAAATTAAGAGGGGATCAATGTGTTTATCCCCAAAACTTTTAGAACTCTTCATACACGTCTGGGGGTACTAAACATTATTTTTTCGAAAAACAAGTTCATTGTGCAAAGAAAAGTAGGTAGAAATGAGAGTAGTAGTGATTTATAGTAGATATTTTGTGGTAGTCATTTATAGTAGATATTTTGTAATAGTGATTTAAAGTAGATATTTTGTAGTAGTGTTTTATAGTAGATATTTTAGATATTTAGACTCGCAAAAACTAAAGGAATTTTAACCAAGTCTTGTAAAAGTCGTTTTTGGTAAAGATAAATTTGAATTTTCACCTGAACACCGTCCCGGGTAACTAAAGGATAAGAAAAGGCATCTTATCATTAAATTGCACATCCACGGTGAATTTGATGTTTGGATGTAAAGTGTTAGTATATTTTTTTAAAAGTTTGCTATGCACAGGATCTTCGAAAATCCCCCAAAAAGAGTCATTCACAAAACGACGATAAAAATAGGGCTTGTATTTTAAATTAACAGAAATATATATATATTTTTTTGAGATGTGCCATATGTCATATATCTGGCGATAGATTTTATTATTAGAGGTGTTCCAGGATGGTAGCAAAGTTAATTCAAGAGTTTTATTAAATTTTCTTCATGAAAAGCCAAAAATATCTGTTGGAAATGGAATACTTTATTTAAAATTATATTCCTAGTATAATTGGAAGGAATGTTAATAAATAGAGATTCGACTTCAAATGTTACTTTCTTCATTTTACTTAAACATTTTTTTCTATTTTTATATCATTTTTCTCTTATTTAAACTATCTCAAATGTTTTGGATCGTGGATACCTATAGTTTTTATTCGTGTACTAATCTATTTGTTCTTCATTTTTAGCTTGAAGATGAAACGTTGTAGTGGTGGATCTTGGATTTTTCCTTAATATATATATATATATATATATATATATATATATATATATATATATATATATATATATATATATATATATATATATATATATCGTTCCAGATCAATCGATACAAAAGTTAAAGTGCGCCTAAGGACTAATACCCGCATGAATGTAGGTTACTTGACCTTGTACGCGCTCAGTAACAGTTTCGCTTTCATGTAGGTAACAATATACGGTACGCCACACTCGCGGCCTTGCATCCCGAGAGAAGCGTGAAGGAGATTGTGATTTCTTTTTTTCACTCCCTGATGAACCTCGTTTACAAAGTGAAACGAAAGTATGGCCAGGCTGAGAATAAGGACGAGGTTATTGCTGAACCACAGTGTCACAAGCGTCACTCTGATACCACCAGGAAAAGATATTCGTCGTCAGTGTCAGGCGGAAAAGATATTCGTCGTCAGTGTCAGGCAGAAAATCTCTAAGAACCTTAACTAGTCAATAGGCAATTTTGCAAATAAAATGGGTGTGAGCGAAGCAACCGTCTTACCCAGGCTACTGAGGAAAGTTGTAAAGTGAAGGCGCAAACACTCATAAACGAAGTCAAGCACGATGATGATGCCAGCTTTCTTCGTTTCTTCTTCGTCGAGAAAAATTTCGTGCATGACAGGAAGGTGAACGGGCAGAGTGATCGCTGGCTGTGCGAAGGCCCATCTAAAGTGTCTACGGTCATGCACAGCAAATTCACAGACTCTCTGATGGTTGTGGGCGGGGTCAGCAGCGAGGACCACGTGTACTGATTTTGAATTTGATTATAGCCCCTGAAGATGAGTTTTGAAATAACCCGAAACTTTTAATTATAGATGGGACCCGCCTTCTTTGTTTTGTCTTTCTTAATAAACATATAATGAACACACACACACACACACACATATATATATATATATATATATATATATATATATATATATATATATATATATATATATATATACACATATATATATATATATATATATATATATATATATATATATATATATATATATATATATATATATATATATATATAAGGAAAAATAAGCAAATCAAATAATAACCAAGTTTAAAATCAGACTCCATAAAATTATTAGGGGCAGAGATAAAGTAAATTCTTTGGATGTAAGGGATGGCATTTAATCTCTATGAACTACAATGAATAGCCGTAATAACTTTGAAGGGCGATGAGTCCCAATATCCTACAATGGCTGCCTAATTGGAATGACAAGTAAACGAGAGGCGAGGCAGATGGTGCTACTCCATGTTAATCGTTACGAGAGAGAATAAAAAAAAAACGAAATAAACTGATAGAGATTTGACGAATGTAGAAGACCGACTACAGAAGATTAAGGAAGGAAGATTTGGCTTAAGCTCCTGATGATTTATGACTGCAGTCAGAGCCGTTGCAATGTCTAGTGCCCCCCAACCCCCCCCAAAAATTAAGATTGTGGGGCCCCCATAACAATATATCATGCATTTACAAGGAGTGCCAGGCACGACAAATACTATTCTTAGCAGTCCCAAATACTATTCTCAATAGTCCCAAATACTATTCTCAGCAGTCCCAAATACTATTCTTAGCAGTCCCAAATACTATTATCAGCAGTCCCAAATACTATTATCAGCAGTCCCAAATACTATTCTTAGCAGTCCCAAATACTATTTTCAATAGTCCCAAATACTATTCTCAGCAGTCCCAAATACTATTCTCAGCAGTCCCAAATACTATTCTCAGCAGTCCCAAATACTATTCTCAGCAGTCCCAAATACTATTCTTAGCAGTCCCAAATACTATTCTTAGCAGTCCCAAATACTATTCTCAGCAGTCCCAAATACTATTCTTAGCAGTCCCAAATACTATTCTTAGCAGTCCCAAATACTATTCTCAGCAGTCCCAAATACTATTCTCAGCAGTCCCAAATACTATTCTCAGCAGTCCCAAATACTATTCTCAGCAGTCCCAAATACTATTCTCAGCAGTCCCAAATACTATTCTTAGCAGTCCCAAATACTATTCTCAGCAGTCCCAAATACTATTCTCAGCAGTCCCAAATACTATTCTCAGCAGTCCCAATGCTGCGGAATACTTACAGAAAATATGTATTCGAAAATTTTCTATTTTCATTAATAAAAAAAAATTGCCCACAGTGGGGCCCCTTCAAGAGCCGAGGCCCCCTCCCCCCCTAGCCGAGAAAGGTCGGGAGGCGGTTGCTACGGCTCTGACTGCAGTAGCCAAGAGAGAGGACTAGGAGAGAGGCAGTTTTACGTCTAGGTTTAAGTAATAGTTACTTCCAATGTACTGCGGCTACAACCTTTGCCACAAGGGATCGAGGCTAAGATCAAGCCAGTCAGTACTGTGATGAGGTAAGGATAGACAGTTAAAGTTAGTGAATTTTGTCTATCTATCTCGAACGAAGGATTAACGCGTAAGAATATGACGTCATGGACTGTCTCGCCGCTTCCTTTAATTCCTTAACCTAATAGCGTCTAAGGCGGTGGTGCCAAATTGCCTCCCTACACTCTGTCATTTGTACAACGTCGTGGGAGAGACCATATTGGATCTTTGTTATTCTCAATCCAATTTTACTATTACAAAATAAAATTTATATATTTTTTATGTGTCAACTCTTCTTAATGAGTACAGTTAAGTGGACAGCGCAAGGAATCGAAACCAGAAAATAATAATTAACTTAAGGATTAGGAGTTGAACGTTTGACTAAGATCGACACTAGAATGTAGTGCTTGGGGTGTTGTGTGTGGGGGAGGGGGAGCTGTGTAGTACACAATTAAAAGGGGGAAAAAGCTGCTATCATTCATGGAGTACTATCCGATACACAGTGCTCATTTGAGGAATAAGGCCAATTTGAGGAACGCTATTAATTCTAAGAGCAGTATTCAATGGAAGATTAGTGCTCATTAAAATCCAGTACTCATTATAAGATCAGTTTTGATTCATTGATTAGTGTTCATTTGATTGTCAGTACTCAAATGCAGAACAGTGCTAACTTTTAAAAATCAGTGGTGTTCTGAAGATCAGTGATTATTCGAAGAATGTTAAATTGAAGAACAGTGCTCATTCGAAGAAAATTTTTTATTTTAAAATCAGTGTTTTCGAGGATCAGCGCTCAATTAAAGAAGAGTGCTCATTCGAAAATCAGTGTTAATTCGAAGAGAAATGTTTATTTTAAAATCAGTTATTTCGAGTATCAGTGCTCAATTGAAGAAGATCACTCATTTGACAATTAGTGCTCATTTGAAGAGAAATGTCAGCGTCACGAAGGGATAACGCCAATTGCCTAGACAGGGAAACGAGACTAATCCAATGGAGGATCCGTTTCACTCACTTGCAGGGGGAGAGGGGGGGGGGGTGAGCGGAGACATAAAAAAATGGTAAACAAAGAACAATAGTCAGACCTCAAAGATCGAGGCGGGGGGCACTTAAGCGAGAGCCTTGCACTGTGACAGAGGACAGACCGAAGCAAAATAAAAAGAAATAAATAGCAAAAATCAATCGCGTGACAAGGACCATTATAAGAAGTCTCGTTAATCTTGGTTGATGGGGCTGGGATGGTGGAGCCATAACCCCTCCTAAATGGTTCGTACCTAAGAACACGCAAACATTCCCAAGTACGAATTTGAGCAGTCATGATGCCCAGTCATATGTAGGTTTTTGTCTCATTTAACTGTTATTTTTTTACGAATTTATTTTGTAAATTTCTGATTTTTACATTTTTTAATAAATAAAAATATTTGTTATTGTTTTTTATTGTTACTCATGTATGTGAATGTGTCGGATTTTTATGCGTCAAGGATGCAGGCATTGAACTTGAGAAGGTAATTATGGTTGTTTGGTGGCTGGAGGGACGCAGGGAGAGACGACGATTGACCCGCATATGACCGCCGTTCGTGAAGTGAGGATGAGGCCGATCGCCACACTTGTGGTCGGCACGCACTGGCCCCAAGGGAAAAGAGACATGGAAGCACGCGGGAAGGAGCCGGACGCAGTGTAAGCCATCGCTAAAGATGGTAAAGAATGTGAATGCTGTGATACACGTTGGTAAATGTGGCAAGGAATCTGGAAAGAATTACAAAGAGGCTGAGCGTTTTTCAATGTATCAATAAATGTGACAAAGAATTTGTGCACATAATAACATATCAGTACGTGTGAAAAAGAACTCGAACACATTATTATGTATCAGTAAATATAACAAAGAATCTGGACTTATTTTTACGTGTTAATAAAGAGGACAAAGACTCTTGACACTATATAACGCTTCCCTCTGTAAGTGTTATACTTATGGAGTGCGCGACCCAAAACATTGGGAACCGTTGATTTAGAATTGGAGAAAGCAGTATGTAGCTTTGAGTCTCTTCGTTCTATGGTCCGAACTTGTCCCTTTGCCCTCCCGCCTTCTTATCGATCCTTGCATCTTGGGTTGAAGATGGATAGCCATACAGATGTCCGTTTATTCCTCCATCGCTCGTAAATCCTGTCTCAGTTCGTCTATTTTTACCTTGTCTATCGACACCCAATTAGTGGGTACTTCTTGCTCTCTCACTGCATTATGTTCTATTTATTTATCCATCTAGATAATGTTTGTATATATGGTTTGATTTACATATAATCTTAATTATTTGTATCTAAACCTATGCAATTTATTTTACGAAAATAGATCTAGCTATCTATCTATCATTCCTATTTTTTATTTATTTTTTAAGATATCTAATTACCTTTATATTTATTACTCCGTTTATAATTTATTTGGTCGAATAAAAATGACTATGTATGTCTCTATCTATTTATCTATATAGACGTATCATTAATTTGTTTGACGAAATTTAAATCTTTTTCTTTATCAACAGCGTTCCCCCAAGCTGGGAATGGTGTGCATCAACGCAACAACAGCATGACTGTACGAGGGCCGTAACACCCCCTATCCCCCTTACCGCAAATACATAATGCGTTCTCAGGAAAATAAAACTTCCGGGTGTGCGAGACTTACTAACTAGGGGCCCATATCCGGATTTAGCTTCCACGTCACGCGCACGAGGACAGTATGGGTATTTTTTCTACTCATAAATTAGTACCAGTGGTAGCAGTATTAGTACATGGTATGGTTAGACACTTTATAAGCTATTTTACAAAATATCTGCCTGCCTATTTTCTGTAATTAATTTTAAGAAATTAAATTATGTATTTATGTACGAGTATGTTACGTGGATTTTTACGCCGTTTTTTAAATCTAATTTATTTTGTCTATTTTGTCTATCGGCCAGGTATTTTCCCTGGACGGGGCTCGTCACCGGGTCGGAAATTGACCTCCGTCTTTAGATGAGCCTCTTTCCTTGCCTCTTCCCCTCTCTCCCACCTGACCTGGCCACACCCATTTGCCCTAAATGGGGGTAAAAAATGGGTTTGCCTCAGATGGAAATGCGGCCTCCCAACTCCCATTATAATCGCGTAAGTACTACTTAAAATACTAATTTCTGATCACTAACGGTACATTAAATGATCTGTTGTACTCTTGGGTGGAAATACGCATGAAATGGTGTACCCTCTGAGAACTGTAAACACTTAAAGTGCTCTGTTGATAGTATCGGGTATAAATAAATCTTGAATATTGTACTTGCTGAGCACTGTAATTACATAAATTGTTCTCTTGTACTCTCGGACATAAATACCTCTGAATTATTGTACTTTCTGAGCACTAGGGTTTTATTGCATATTTTTTGTGCTCTAGTGTTCAGTAATCCAAGTACTCTTTTAGTAAGTTCTGTCTATGGATTTCTCCTAGGTATGATGGAATGATCTGGTATCCTGTTTAATATCCTGACTCAACGACCCATTTAAGGCTTGAAGGACTAAAGGGATGTTAAAATCACCGTACATTCTTGGAAGTAGCAATCCCCTTATCACTCGGGTCTTTGCACGTGTGGCCTTTCTCTATATGTTCCTGCTATACATGGAACACCCTGTGCGATCACCTGACACATCCATATATGCACGGTGGATTCGAACTGGGTACCTTCAATCCAGTCAAAATAGTTACTGATGCAAGCGTAACATTGTGAATTTAACGGTGTTCGCCGTTCGTTCCTTCGAATCAATGAATTCGCTGTTATATCAGCTTTTTGTCGTACTTTTAGCTTTCTGGAGTTACGGCCGTTTTTTATGTATATGTGTACACTATATACTTAACTGTCTCTATCTCGTCACACATGGAATAGTCTCTGTGAATATGTGTGTGCGATCGTCTACTTATTGTGCCTCCGTTTCGCTCATCAACATCTGTTTGTGTTTGTTTGGTGCCTCTGCTTCGGTGAGTCTGTTCTTTGATCGGCGAGGATGACTTTCCCTACGAAGAGGTGTGGCAACCGAGGGAGAAGCGAACACGGTGAATTATTGACTGGCACTGGGGGAGCGTGGATAGTTGACTTGAGCGAAGTCAAATCAGTGTCAAGCAGAAGACAAGGGAGTAGCAGGGTGGCACTGCAATGCCATAGAACCATTCCATTGTTAGGTGCCATTCTATGTTTCGTCTCTAATTTAAAGAAATTTACGGACTGACTTCATTGTTTCTGTTCTTGACCAAATTTCTTTGTTTAGTCTTTGTTTCTAAGTTGTATTTAGTATCTTACAATGAGAATAAAGACTTTCAGCTTTCGTTCAAGCTGGAGTCTTTGTTCAGTGTGGAATATTTGGAACAGGGATGTTGCGAGTCATTGTTATAAGGTCAATGTTAATGGCAATCTTTGTGAAGGAAGTTGTGTTTGAATTGTTTTAATGTTCAGGTAACGAGTGAAATGGGAGTGAGACGATTAACTCATTCCAGAGATTCAATGTAATGTAATCGCAAAGGAACCACCGCAATGAAATCGAATTAATCTTTATTTATGCTTAGGGTGTAAACATAAATGTTCGAATGACATGGCTCTTTTTTTTACGCATCCCTTCTCTTATGAAGGAAAACATAGGGGAAAATCATTACAGACACCCCTATAAAGAAACAGTAGAAATATAACCCGATGAAGGAATATAATCCTATGCGCCCACAATATCTCACATCAGATAAAGAAATGATAAATTCTATAAGACATCTAATTACTGCAGATTCACGAGGAGACCATCAATTCAAAAATGTAATGGGGGGAACTCAGATCAAAATTAGAGAACAAACACCCTGTAGTCGATCAGCCGGAAAGGTCACAAATTAAGAGAAAAATGAAGGTGGAAACAGAATAGTAAAATGTGCAGAAGGGACAAATCTTTACATTTTGAACTTCTAAAAGTATAAGAAAAGAGTGGACGTAGATAAGACGAAATGGATAAAAATAATAATAATAAATCGATTACAGTCACAACTGCAAAACATGTCATCAAGAACATATCACTTATCAGCTCTTTCTCCACCCTGAAATGAGGCGCCCTGTGTAAACTGTTACACCTTCTACCTGGAGAAGCAGTACGACCTTCTGACCTCAATGCCCCAAGGAAAATAGCTGCTCTCTCATTCTTTACACTTTTTAAAATCTCCCACTATCTTTTCTCATTTCTTTTATTTCTTCTATTCTCGTAAAGGGGTGGATGGTGTAAGAGTGATAATGTCCCAACTACAACCGAAACCTGGAGAACGGCACGGTCCCCTGACCCCAATGCTCGTAATTGAGCACCCTTCCGTCCTCAATGACTGTAGGAGGACCTATGGCTATATTATATATGTATCTTCATCTTTGAATATTTTCGCCTCTACATTCACTGCAGAATCTGGGCTGTATATGTATATATCTATATTCACTACTTTCTGTACACTTCTCTCCTTACTAATTTATTCGTGATACGCTATAGTCGTCTTTCGCTTTAAATTTTGAGGGAAAAGAAAAAAATGTTCTTTCATATATGCATTAATCTCAAACTACTTAAAATTTTGATTAAAAAAGGAACTCATGGAAAAAATAAAATAATTTGTAAATCAACATATAAATCATATTTTAAAAATTACACTCACTTAATAATCAAGTGTTAAAATCGTGATCAATTGTAGTCAAAATATTTCAGAATTAAAGAACTACAAGCCCAATCAGTTTCTTATCCACATCTCACAACATAATTACAGAGATCCCAACCAACTGACTAACCCAAACACTCGATTGCATTCAACCAACAGAAAAGGAAGGTTTCATAAAGGATTGCAATTCATATGACCATGTAAACACTGAGCCAGAGTTTTCCAGAAGACGAATTAATATGAAATGCTGCATACATTGCATTCAAAGAATAGAGTAGGTGAGAAAATATGTATAATTTGGACATATTGTGAATCCTGAATGCAGCCTGAAAACTTAAATTGGCATTCAAGGAATAGTGCAGGTGAGAAATTATTTATAATTAGGACATATTGTGAATTCTGAATGCAGCCTAAAAATTGAAATTTCCATTAAAAAAATAGAGCACGTGGTAAAATATGTATAATTAGAACATATTTTGACGCCTGAATGCAACATGAAAACGGAAATGTGCAGAAAAATGACATAACATAATAGGATTATAGGGAAACATCCTGAAACCAATGACAATTCAAAGATTTTTTTTCTTAAAATTTAAAGAGAAAACAATCAAGGGCTTCTCTCGCAGAAAGAATGTGGGTAGAGATCCGTAAACAAAGTACTGAAGATATAGCAAGTGAAAATACGTGGAAAAAACTTAGCGGCCAATCCTCCTACAGGCATTGGAGTGAATATATTTTTTAAAAAAGTGCCGGATGAGATAGTAGCTCCGAAGCTATACTATTAATTGTAACTTGATCTAAAGAAACAACTCATTTACGGTTGACCAGCGCCGAATGCTTTCGAATAATTTCACTTTGAACTCATTGCAGTTCTTCTGCATTCACTTCCTTGATAAGGACTCACTCGAGGAACTTCAACATGTCGGTAACACTGGCATTACCAGCACCAAATTGTGACACCAATTATTGCCGTCACTGGCTGCTTTTGTTTGATAAGCCTCCGAAACCAACGAGGGTAATGCTCAGATTGAATTTGTAGGACGTTTATTGCATACTCCTTACTCTAGGAGGTTATAAAGAAAGATTGCATTGTGTGCTTTATTGCACAAAATGAGGCAATATTAAATATGTAAAACATTATAGTTACACATAAAATATGGAATAAGAATTGCTACTGAAAAGTAAATTTTTATCATTGCCACAGAATTTATTTTCTTCCATCTAGACACTATGAGAACACAAATTATATATGAATTGATAAAGTTTGTGAACGCGCATCAGAGTGAATTAATGCTCTTTGAGCTCGGTGAATTTGAGAGAAACGCGAGTGGAAAAACTTGCCGAGAAATGGAGAAAGTAGGCTTCGAAATGCGGCGAGGATATGAGCGTGGTTATTAAGCAAAGGACCCTTTTCACGGATAACAACGAGAGATTGTATTATAGCAGATTGCAAACTTCTCCTTGAGTCTTCCTGGCACGTGGAGGAAGGATGATCCCTAGCTTGAATCGACTGACTGATCTGAAAACTGTTCTCGACAAGCCGGTTTTATCTCTCCTCAAATTGGTGGAGACTGGTGTGTCCCCTGATTTAGAGAAGAATTGGGTTCTCATGCAAGTTGCTTCCGGTGGAAAGAGAAGGAAAATATGAGCGTTCTTATCTGGCGAGGCTATGAAGAGACTCGTTTCACTCGCGCTCTCTCTCTCTCCTTTCCCTCTCTCATCCCCTCCCCCTCTCTCTCCCTCCCCCTACCCTCTCTTTTCACAGTGTTTGATGGACGCTCAACCAAGAAAGATTTAATTGGTTGCACGGGAAGGCCCGTATACGGGGCGAAAACCATGCGAGAAAAGCCGCGTGGCGGTGTCTCCCACAAACGTTTTTTGGTTGAAAACCTAAGGAGTTTTATTTAAGAAACATAGAAAAATATTATTTTGTTGAGAAAGGTTCTCTGAAACAGCTAAAAACTATTTAATAGATCTTATTGTACCTTTTTCTATTGTCAGTGGAATAATTATTCCATTTATGTAATCCCAAGGTCGCAAAAAAAACTACATGGCAGCCTATTCGTGACCGAGGTCTTCGTGTTGTACGAAATGAACTATCATCTTTGGCTTGTTATTATGGAGACACAGCTAGAAGGAAGTTCCTATTAACTAGAATTAAGAATGATAAATGTGTTGATTAATGAGATGAGCAACAAGTCTTTAAGGTTTTAGCAGACAATTTTCTGACGAGTTATGATTTTATTTATTTTCAGATAAGATAAATTACCCTTCCATATAACATAAACAAGGTACAAACAACTATTTAAATGCACATACACAAGAACACCATCAGTTCAAGAAGGGGTTTTGTATTAATAAAATTAAGTTAAAAGGATCTTTCAGAAAGAGTTGGATATAAGTCGTTATTTTTTTAGTTGTTAAATTGCAGAAAACAACTGTCTCCTCAAGATACAAGACGTACCATAGCAGATACCCATCAAAAGAGCTCAAACTTGAAGCTTGGAGTAGTTTGCATCTTTATCGCCAAGTCTTTATCACCAGTACCTCCCTTTCCTTCTTCCTCACCTCATTGATATTTTTAATACCTTACCTCTCGTCTGAAATAGTACCATTTGATTTCAAACATGCCGCTGTTCCATTATCCTAACAACAAAGAACCCGAATATAAACGATCCCGGAACCTACTACCCAACCTCTCAACTTCTCATCCTCTTAAAAGTCCTTGAAAGGCTGGTCTCATGCTGGATTTTAACCACATGTCCTTTAACAATGAGAATTTTCTGCCTGGTTTTAAGGCAATTCCGAATCAGTTAGTTCTCTTATAGACGGCCTTCGCGGTGCGGCCGATGCTGATCAGTCTTCAATTCTGGTATTTCTGAACTTATGGACACCATTTGACACTGTTGACCAAACTCTACTTTCCCGCCTCCATGAATTCCTGGGCGTATTTGGACCTGCTCTTAGCTGGTTCCGCTCGTATCTTTCATATTACACTAAATCTATTCACATTGGAAATGATATATCTCGGCCGGAGGAGATGCGTTCTGGTGTACTGCAAGGGCTGGTTCTTGGCCCACTGTTGTTTTGTATTTATCTTGTTCCCATTGGTGCTCTTATGCATCATTTTAGTGCATCATTTTAGTCTATCATTTCGTATTAATGCAGATCACACGCAAATTTATCTCTCCTGTTCCCCAGCCTCGTTTGCTGAAACTCTTAGAGAAACCTACTACCCGCTAATCGCATCATCATTGAATGGTTCTCGGAAAACTTCCTGAAACTCAACCATGACGAAACAGATGTACATTGGCGAATATTCCTAAGGATGTGGCTCACTGCCAAACCTTCCCGTTAGTATATCAAAGAGCTCCGAGCCTGACCTTTGATAGTCACATATCTCTCAAAACTCAGGTTGTTAACGTCTATAAATCCTCTCTCTGCTTTCCATTTAAGTTCCTCAAATATTCCCACTTTGACTACAACAATTTTGATATCTCCATTCATGTTTTTGTTACTCCCCTTCCCATACCCCTTAGACTAATGCAACTCTTGCCTGGACCACAGGCTTCCGCTCTTCGACCTTCTCACCTGGTTCAGAATTTTAGAACTCGTGTCTTCTCGTCCAGACTAAAATGCGTCGTGAACTGCAATGGATGCCCATTCGATACACCATGACCTTCACGATCATTCTTAAATATAACATTTTAAATGCAATAGGTCCTACTTGTCTTCTCTAGTGACCATTTTCCAACCCATGAGAACCACCCTACGTTCGGCCACTACTCATATTTTGTTCTTCGTAGTCGTCTGTGCTAAACGAGTGATCGAGCTTTGTTTATATTTGTTCTTAGGGTGTGGAATGATCTGCCATCTGTGAAACACACACCCCACTTCTTTGGTGCCTTCAAACTTATAATTGAGAGCGCCATACAAAAAGAAATCCATTATTATTTTGAAGATTTTCTTCTAAGAAGCTTCTTTTGTCCCCTCCAGACCGCACCATTTTTGCCATGCGTCAGCCTTTTCTTCTTGTGCTTCTTGTTTCACTCACAACTTTTGCTACACCTGCATTCATGAACCCAACAAATGAGGAAGGATAGTACTACACTCATAATAATACTAATAAAAAATAAACATAAAAATTAATACTCTTACTATATAATAGAAGCCACCGTTGCTTGCTTACCTGGTTAGTCCTAAATTTACGCTCAATTAGATAGTCAGATAACAAATAGCAAAAACAATAAAACTGAAAAAATAACAAAAGTAAAAATATTTTAGGAAAGGAACATGAGATAAAACCTCATATGAAAGGAAGGATTTACTCAAATTAAGAATAAAAAGGCGCATAATTATTCGGACTAAATTTAAAAATTGTATGTGGGCCATTTTCGGATCTTCTCCACAGTGCTCTAAAAAATGATTTTCTGCCACAGCCTCACAACAAAATTCATTATCTAAAATGCATATCATTTTCATCAATTGTTAGTTACACATAATTCGCCCAGATTAGTTACACATAATTCCAACTGTTAGTGACACATAATTCCCAAATGTTAGTGACACAATTCTATTTGTTTTTTTAGGAGGCTATCTGGCGACTGCCCACATGGGCATAAGTCGCCGCAATCACACAGCCTAGCTCTAGGCTACATTAAAATAAAAATATAAAAACAAAACAACGATAAAAAAGGGAAAATTACAACAATTAGGAAGCAGGCTCCGGCGTCGTGGGGAGGACCCCCTCCCCCAGGCGAAAGAGCGTGCGACCGAAAAAGAAAACAAGAAATAGCAAAACCAAACAAAACCTAGTTAAATAAAAGGGAGAAGGCCGGCCTCCCCCCAAAAGCCTACAAGTACACCAGTCAATGAGCACGCACTCGTCCCGAGTACACGGGACAGCCAGTAGCAACCCCGCCCATCTCTGTGCTGGGACAAGTAACGAGCGCGAAGATCGCCCAGACTGGGACATTCAACAAAAATGTGCCGAACAGTCAGGGGGAAAAAGTAGTCTTCACAGTAGGGCGCTGGCGAGCGCTCCATCAAATGGCGGTGCGTCCCGCGAGTGTGCCGAATTCGGAGAAGACAGAAAGCAACCTATAGCCTTCGCGGCATTGGGGCTACACCCCAATGGGAACAGTCGCGGCGCAATCGCACGCAACTTTAAGGTCCCTTCGACCGTCTCCCATCTTCTTTGCCAAGCAGCCCGAAGAGCTGCTAGTATTCCTGCCATGTAGTCAGTGTGAGGAAGAGCGAAACGCTGGTCCGATCGCAGAGTCCTCACGGACTATTTGGCGCCATCATCGGCGCGCTCATTTCCCGTAATTCCTACATGACCAGCAACACAGCAAAAGAAAATAACAACATCCGCCCGGGTCGCCAAAACTGGATATCGCGAACCAGGGGATGCAGAGATTTCAATGCCCCAAGAGCACTCAGGGCGCTTTGTGAGTCGGTATAGATCACAATCCGGTCTCTGAACTGGGCACGTCGCGTAATCTCCCGTACCGAGTGATGTTTTGCCACCAGCTCGCCGTGAAGACAGTTAAAGCGCCTGGCAGAGCCCCGCTGACTTCAAACAGAGGAGATACGGCGTGGAAGTCGACCCCCTCTTCTGACTTGGAGCCATCTGTAAACACTGGCACGGTTCCAGCGTGACACGAGGTGTGCTCCAAAAAGGTCGAACGCAATACTCCCGGCGCTGAACAAGCTTTGGAAGTAGACGCGTGGTACAAATAGCCAAATGTGGTACCTACCAGGGTGGCGTCATAGGCAGAACCAGGGGCGCCACCGGTCTGAGAGCTATACCTAGCTCTAGAAGGAGTTTCCTGGCCCTAAACCCAAAGGGCTTAGGGAATGACTGGCGTTTCTCGGCGGCATAGGCACCGTCGAATTCAGCTGGGTATGCAGTAAGAGCTGTTGGCGACTGCGGGAGGCGCCGAGCTCGCGCGTACACGCGAGTGGTGCACTGTACGCGACATAGAGCGAGTGGCCTCTCTCCATAAGTGCACTCAATAGGGTAAGTGTAGAAGGCCCCGGTCGCAAGGCAAAGGCCGGTGTGGTGGATCCAATCCACCTTCCGCAATAAACGCTCGGCTGCAAATGCATAAAACTCGCATCCGTAGTCGAGCTTCGAGCGAACAAAGGATCGATAAAAAAGTAAGGCAGTAGCCCTATCAGCGCCCCAAGCGCTGAACGTCACGGAACGGAGAATGTCCATGGCGTGGGTACAAGAGACCCTAAGGCTGCGAATATGAGCCTCCCAGGTGAGGCGTCGGTCGAATACAAGACCAAGGAAACGGTGCGACTCAACCACATCCAGGCGCACCCCATTAAGAATCAAATCTGGGTCGGGGTGAAGCCGTGGATGGCGGCAGAAGTGCACCACCTTAGTCTTGGCCAAAGAAAACCAAAACCTGCGTGCTTCGGCATAGTGAGAGACGCGGTTCAATGCCTGTTGGAGTCGACGCTCCAGAGTTGACATCTGGGCCGCGCCAAAAGAGATCGAAAGGTCGTCCATGTAGAGCGTAGCGAGAACATCTTCCGGCAGCACCGAGGTGATGCCGTTAATGCTCAGGGCAAAGAGTGTGACACTGAGGACACTTCCCTGCGGGACACCCTCTTCCTGCTCCTTTGGGCCGGAGAGGGCTTCCCCCACCCGTACGCGGAATAGACGATCTCGCAAAAATTCAGATATAAACATTGGGAGGCGTCCCCTCGCTCCCATCGTGTGGAGAGTCTCCATGATACCGTATCGCTATGCGGTATCATTGGCCTTCTCCAGATCAAAAACACCGTGGCGTAGTGCTGTCTACGAAGGAAAGCCTCGCAGACGGCATTTTCCAGTCGTAGCAGAGCATCCGACGTGGAGTGGAACTTACGGAAGCCGCACTGTGCAGAAGACAGATGGCCTCCGCTGTCCAGGAAATAGGCTAATCTAACATTTACCAATTTCTCCATCAACTTGTACACGCAAGAGGTTAGAGAGATTGGGCGGAAACCGGTCGGAGTAGAGTGATCTCTCCCCGGCTTGCGAAAGGCGAGCACAGTAGCGATTCGCCAGGGGTCTGGGAGGAGACCTTCCACCCAGATCCATTTAAACAAATCTAAGAGAAAGGCAATGCCTCGCTCACCTAGGTGTCGAAGCATGGCGTACGGGACATCGTCCGGACCATGGGCGGTGTCGGCGCACGAAGCGAGAGCGGAACGCAACTCACTCACAGTAAACTTGTCGTTGAAGGGTTCCCCGCCTCTGGAGGTAAAGTCCAGCCGGCGGCCTTTCGCGACATCACGACGTGCATTGAATGCTGGCGGAGCAGCATCACGGCTAGAGAATGCAGAAAAAGCGGTCGCGAAGGATTCCGCCACGGACGCGGGGTCCGAGATTACGGTCCCATTCTCCTGGAGAACGGGAGGGGGGTCCTGCGAGAACTTGCCCCGAATCCTTTTGACTCGCTTCCACACCTCAGCTAAAGGGGTCTTCCCGTTAAGTGAAGACACGTATGCCCGCCAAGAAGAGCGGCGGGCGTGACTTGAAATATACCGGAACCTAGCCCTTGCCCGACGAAATTCAGCGACAGTGAAATCGTTCGAGCGGCGCTTATAGCGCATGTAGGCATAACGCTTCTGTTTGAGGGCCGTCTCACACTCGGCCGACCACCATGGGAGTGGTCGGCGTGCAAAACGGCCAGACCTCCTAGGAATAGTAGTCAGGCCCACGTCGATGAGGTGGCCGGAGAAGAACTCAACGGCTTTATCTACCAACCTTAACTCCTCGACTGAGATAGAGAATTCAGTCATTTCCTGAAATGCAGGCCACCGCGCCCGCGCCAAGCACCACCGAGGTGGTCTCTCAGGCGGCAGTTGCCCTGAAAATGATATTTAAATGGAAAAGTGATTACTATCATGGAGGTCATCGACCACCCCCCCCCAATCAAAATCAGGCTGTGCATCGGAAGAGCACAAAGATAGGTCAAGGCAAAAAAATGAAGTGGTTCTCGGACAGTGATGCGTAAACTCATCCACGTTTAGGACATCCATCTCAAGCTGTTCGATCAGATCGGCAAGGACTTGTCCCCTGGGATTTATGGAGTAATCTCCCCAGAGAGGATGCCTGCCGTTCAGATCTCCAAGCAAGAAATAGGGCCTCGGCAACCGTGCTACGACGCAGCGGAAGTCCCCCGCGTCGAAGTCAGCTGACGGTGGAATGTACGCAGAAATGATAGTATACCTCCTATCCAGGTGCAGCTGCACAGCCACTGCCTGAAAGGAGGTATCTAAAGAGAAAGGAAGAATGGAGACAAATATACCGGGTGTAAACCGCGCATCCCTCAGCCCGGCCATCCCGCAGTGGTGGGGTCGCAAGACCCTTATACCCCAGAAGGGCGGGCAGCGGGCACGCGCTTGGCATGGTCTCCTGCAAGAAGATAGCTAACGGGCAACGGGACGAGACGAGCCTCCGCAGCTCCTCCCAGTTGTTTTGCGTCCACGGCAATTCCATTGAAGGAATATGCCCTCCAGGCCTAGCTCGGAGGAGACGCGGGGGCCCTCCTCGAACTGAAGACCCTCACGGGAATGGCCTTACGCTTCCAGGGGGCAGAACTCCGGGCGCTGTTGGCCGGACAAAGCGCTGAAGACGCTGTTGCCTTCGAGGACTTATTGGGGGGGGGTTGGGCTCGACATGCGAGTCTTTTCCTCCCTCCGCCTCGAAACCTTAGGCGGGCGTTGCAGCCTCGGGGGCGAGGGGCCCTCTTTACGAGGAACCACCGTCTCCGAGCCACTCGCTCCACCTCGGGGCGTGGGCGAAGGAGCCGAAGCTCCTTTGTTGCTGTCCTCCTTTCGGGGGACAGCGTTAGGAACCCCGGAAGATGGCCTAGCGACCATCTTCAAGGGTGTTGCCTCCTGTGAGTCTAACGACTCGGTGGAGGCGCGTGGCCGTGCCGCCTTACGGGAAACGGTCACGCTGGGGAAAGAGCGGGGAGCCCAGGTTTTAGCCAGGGCTGGGTGTGGACCCTTTTTGCCGCCAGCTTTACAAGGGAAGCGCCCAGGCTGAGTAGAGCCTGCAGAATGGCTCCGAATGGGCGCGGAAACAACCGTACTCGTTGGCCTGGATGGGCCAGGAGCAGAGGGTGCCTTTCTGACTATTGAGGCATATGGCGTCCTAGGCAGAGCCGGGCGCGTCAGGACCAAGTCCTTAGCCTCGCGGAATTAAAGTCGATCCTGGGCCTGAACGGCCAGGATTTCTTTCTCAAAGAGATATGCACCACATTGCTTCAAAGAAGCAGGGTGCGGCTCTCCGCAATTGACACTTGGCCACACACGATTTGGACTTATCGTGTGCGGTCTTGGAGACATTTACACAAACTTCGAGGGACCCCACTTTGCACGTCTACAAGAACGATTCGTATGGCCGAAGCGGTGACAGTAATAGCACCGCCACGGCAGTGGAACGAATGCATTCACGCGGTAGCAGTACCAACGAGCACGCACCGATTCAGGGAGCTTGTCACAGTCGAACGTGACGAAGAGTGTAGGGGTGGGTCTCGAGGCCCCTCCCTGTTTTCTCATCACACGTTCGACCTTGACCGCCCCATGGTCGGCCAGCTCTAGGGTGATGTCCTCAATGGAGTATTCAACGAGTTCCCTCGCCTAAACTACTCCTTTCACAAAGTTCATGGTAGAGTGCGGCGTCACACTCACCGGGGTGCCATGAAGTTTCCAAAGAGCACTTGTCTTGGCCGCCTCGGCGGGATTCACCGCATTCGCCAGAAGGCTCCCGTCCGAGAAACGGGTTACCTTCGGCTCTCTACCAATTGCACTAGCTAATCCTCTCTTCTGATGGATCATGTTGCCCTTGGCTAACATGGTGCCATCAGTGGAGCGAATAACGAGGAAGCGTTTGAAGCCAGCGGGCTCGAAAACGCCAGGTAACCTCTGAATGAGGGGCCCCGATGTCATCGAGGCTCCGCCCTGTGCACTTTTGGTCTTTGTCATGGTCAGGAGCTTCGTACCCGGGGGGGCAGAGGGGCCGGATGTGCCGATCTTGGCTTGGTCGTTGCCAAAGTGGCAGCAGACCCATCCGTCCCCGTAGCCCCCGCGGATGGAGAGGAGCCCCGAGTCTTCTTCGTCTTTTTGGTCTTTTTCGTCCTTTTCTTTTTTGGAGAGGAGGGCAGGGAATGAACCCGCTTCTCATTCTCGCCGGTAGAAGCCCCCAGGCCAGATGGACCGGCCTCAGCCAGGTCCTTCTCCGAAATGGAAAAGGTCCTGGTGGTCGCAGGGGTATCATCCGGAGGAGATCCCTCCCCTCCTTGTACTGCCTGAGAATCCCCAGCCGTTTGAGGAGGACCTTGCATAGGGGCGGATTCGGGTTCGGTGCTTGGCGCCGAGCCCGGATTGCCCCCCATGGACGGCCCTACCGTTTGAGGCTGGTTTTCTCAAGGACCATGTCTATCACAGGAGGGGCCTCCAGTTGGCCATCCCCTCCCAGGACATCGCAGGTCCCCTTGGCAGCGTCATAAGTCTTTTTTGAGGAGGCACAGGCCTTGACCCCGGCAAGGTTTAATATTCTTGCCAGCAGGTCTTTTGAGGGAAGCGACCGAAGGGGCCTTGATTCTCTCTCCCCCCTAAGGGGGTTTGCCCTACCGAGCCGCTTGCACGAGGGGCGGTCTGCAATGGGCTGCCTGCTAGCTTTCTTGGCAGTCCCCTTAGAAAGCAAAGGAGGGACTGCGCTGGAGATAGGGAGGTGCCCGAAAGCACCTCCAGAGAAGGGGGTGAGGGGGACTCCCCTACACCCGTAGGCGTAGGAGAGGAGTAAGCCTCCTCTCCGGTTAGAGAAGTTTGGAGGGCCCCCTGCGCAAGGACAAGGGGAGACCTCCATTTTTTCTGTGGAGCTGCCCGAGGGCGGCTCCGACGATGGAACAGGGGAAATTAAGGGGAGATTTTTTATTTCTTTATCATTGAGCATGGTGACCCTAAAATTTTCACGGGATGCATACGTTCATCACCCCTCGCAGTAGCTAACCCTGCAAAGGGTGCGTACAGGCCTGGTAGAGCCAGGTGCCGCCATTCAGGACCACCTCTCCCGCCTGGTGGCTTGGCAGTCCCTCGGCATGGCGGCTCCACCTTGGACATGGCGTAAAAACAAAGATAGATGGTGAATTGAGAAGGAAAGGGGATGTGATGAAGGTATGGGTGGGGATGAAGCAGGTTGTTAATAACCCATCACCCCAGACCGGAGCTCAGGGGTTAGGGAACATTGTCTCCTTCCACCTCATCCCCGATCCGGGACGGTTGGCTGAGAAGAAGGTCAGCATCTACTCTGTGAAATTAGAGGCTGATTAGAGAAAGTTGTGTGAGAGGTTGTAGGGGAAGTGAGGAAGTAGGGGAGAAATTCAGGCTGTCTGAAAGAAGGAGAAGAGGCTAAGCTGGGGTTGGACAGGGTGCTGAGTCCCGTCAGCACGGCGGCCAGGATGGCAATTCGCAGAGCCCCTTACGGGGTGACACAATTCCAATTGTTAGTGACACATAATTCCCAATGTTTAGTTACACATAATATCCAAATATTAGTTAGACACAATTTCCCATTGTTAGTTCCATATAACTCCCAATTTTTAGTTAGACATAATCGCCAATTGCTAGTTAGACCTTATTCCCATTTGTTGCTACACATAGTTCCCAATTGTTACTTACACATAATTCCCATTTGTTACTTACACATATTTCCCAATTTTAGTTACACATAATTCACAATTGTTACTTACAGATAATTCCCAATTGATAGTTACAAATAATTCACAATTGATACTTACACATAATTTACAATTTCTATTTATACATAATTCCCAATTATTACTTACACATTATTCCCAATTGTTACTTACACATAATTCCCAATTACTAATTGCACATAATTCCCAAATTTTAGTTACACATAATTCCCAATTGTTACTCACGCTTAATTCTCAATTGTTACTTACACATAATACCTAATTGTTACTTACACTAATTCCCAATTGTTACTTACACTAATTCCCAATTGCTAGTTAAACATATTCCCCAATTTTAGTTACATATAATCCTCAATTTTTACTTACACATAATCCCCAATTGCTGCTACACATAATTCCGAATTGTTACTTACACATAATTCCAAAATTTTCTTACTCATAATTCCATATTTTTCTTACACATAATTTCAAATTGTTCGTTACACATTTTTCACAATTCTTTCTTAAACATAATTCCAAATTTTTAGTTACACACAATTCCGAATTGTTACTTACACATATTTCCCAATTGCTAGTTACACATAATTCCAAATTGTTAGTTACCCTTAATTCCAAATTGTTAGTTACCCTTAATTCCAAATTGGTAGTCAACCATAATTCCTAATTGTTACTTACAATGAATTCCTAAATGTTACTTACACATAACTTCAACTTTTTAGTTACACATAATTCCCAATTGTTACTTAAACATAATTCTAAATTGTCACTTACACATAATTCCAAATTGTCACTTACACATAATTCCAAATTGTTAGTTACACTACTACGAATTAATTTTCTAGCATATTATTTTCGTCAATAACTCTTGCCCCCACCACCGTTGCTTACCTCTCATTTCCTAGCCATTAGCTTCCAAATACACAATAATGACTAAGTCACCGCAAGGATCTTCCCAAACGCTACAGATAAAGGAGTATATATATATATATATATATATATATATATATATATATATATATATATATATATGAAGTAACATTCTTACACTCCAGAAAAGTACAAACTCAATAATCCAAACTCTCATACCCCCAGCCCCCATAAGCTGTTAGACAAGGCTTAAGAATAACCGGAAGAATCTAATTAACTACGACTTTTCACAATTTATTGAAGAACGAACTAATGCAAAAAACGATGAATATAACAGAATATCTAGAGTGAAACAAATCGAACTTAACTCAAATAGCAATGCAACAACAACCACATAAGAATCTTCGCTTAGATATATATCGAAACAGCCCATGAAGAAGCTCCAAATGAAATATAACATCATAAAAACTCCAACTTTCCTCCAACAATTTCAAAATTCGCTTCCAAATTCACGACATAAAGAAAATCGAAAATTAACGCTACTTGGTGTACAAGTTTTAACGCAGCCGCGAAGATTTTGAAATTCGTATATTGGTTATGCCACAAACAACCTCAAAACCCGCACCGACCAGCACCGTTTCTAAACCATTCAAAATCCACGACCATACCACCGAGCATATCAAACCTTGACACAAAATACATTTTAAAAAAATGTATAATTATCTGGGTAAAATTAGAAATTAATGCGCTTCCCTCATGTGTAGAGATGTGTTTAATGCACATAAGCTTTCAAAACCGTGCGAGGTTAACCCATTTCTTAATAAGGCCTCGTCCTTCCCTCCTTATTGGGTACTCCATCACTACACCTTCCAATTCTATATAAACACGGCAAACCAGCGGTACTCCTCGGAGGAGGAAACTGCCCTTCACAACGGACCTGCTCTCTGTGGCTTGTAGCCCATACAGCTCTGGCAACGGGGGGGGGGGGGGTAATATTACCAGTACCCATCTCCTCGACCTTCTAAAGTACAGAAAAACAACCCGCAGTCTGTTTCCAAAAGGGTCTCTTATGATTTGCAATTAGTTTAGAGGAAGCAGAATCTATTTTCTCGGCCTAAAGATTATAATTGGAAATATTTTAAAAAGAAGCCCAATGAAACTTTCTAAGATACGAAAAAATAGCCGTACGGGCTGTTTTTCGCCCCTTCTAATTCTTATTCATTGACAGGATTCTCTAAACCTTTTTCTTTAAGGAAAATCTAAAACAATTTCTAATAAGTTAACATAAGCTTTCATTATGTCAAAATTTCAAATAAAAAAAATATATAAATGGTCGCACAACAAACGAAAAAGTCTTAGGAAGAATCCCCTCAAGTTATTTTATAGGTTAAAGGACTAAATGGGATTGTATATCTTTCTGTTTCTCTGAAGGTGGCAATAGCTTTTAATGAGATGGCGCAATAAAATGCCTTGCAGAAAAATCCTTCTTTCTTTTCCCCCCAAAAAGATGAATAAATGATTCGGGTTCAAGGCCACCAAAATATAGGTCGAAAGCTCACTAAATCAAATCTTATATTTCATTAGATAATAATACCCGCAAGGGGATCATACCTCCGTTGATCCGGGGGGTCATACCCACGTATCAACTGAGATCTGGAGAGCTCTCACGCCCTTCCGACCTCACGCCTATAAATAAACTGTTATCTCTCTCTCGCGTCGTCTAGGTACATGCTGTACCTACAACTAATGTGGCAGCCATAACTCAAGGGACAATTTTACCAATCATAACTATGCATAGGAAAGTTGCTGCTCTAACAGCATTTATAAGCAAATCAGTATCACTATTCAAACCTTATATATTAATACAGCCAAACCTTTGATGGGGGGTTGTCTAACATGCCTCCATAATCCTTCCTCAACATCGATTCCAAGCATGCTGTGTGGCATCATTGAGTTTTGCGGCTACCACACACTTTCACTCCCCTAACTTTACCACGTTATACGAACCTTTAAAATCTTCTGGTAGCAACTCCCTCGTTGGTTTTTATTTTACTATTTTAACTAAAAAATAATCTTCTGTATAATTCTAGGAAGAGTATATATTTACATAATTACTCACATATACACGTTAACTAAATTACGCACGTATACACAGAGATAGAACATATGTACATTTACTCCTGAATATGTGCGTACCTACAACTAATCACGTTACGTATATTTTAGTTTATATGCAAACATATATACAAGATATGGTAGGTAATTTGTCGCCTAATTTCAATGCCAAAGATATATTTTTTTTTCAAGAGGCTATCTGGCGACTGCCCAATTGGGCATAAGTCGCCGCAAACAAACAGCCCAGTTCTAGGCTACTTTAAAATAAAAATTTGAACAGAAACAACAACAAGAAGGGGATAACAATCAAGGAGCATGCTCCGGCGTCGGGGGGAGGTCACCCACCCCCCGGCGAAGGAGCCTGCGACCTACCAAAAAAACAAAAAAACAACAACAATAACAAAAAAAACAAGTTAAATACAAGGGAGAAGGCCGGCCTTCCCCAAGAAGTCAACAATTCCACCACTCATAGTGCACGCACTCGTCCCGAGTACAAGGGACAGGCGGTAGCGACCCCGCACACCCCGGTACCGGGACAGGCAACGTGCGCGAAGATCACCCAGAATGGGACATTCAATAAGAATCTGCCGAACAGTCTGGGGGACGACGCAGTCGTCGCAATAGGGCGCAGGCGAGCGCTCCATCAAATAGCGATGTGTCACACGAGTGTGTCCGATTCGGAGAGGACAGAAAGTGACCTGAAGCCGTCACGGCATTGGGGGATAGGTCCATGGGAACAGTCGCGGCGCAATGGCACGCAACTTTAAGTTTCCTTCAACCGTCTCCCATCTTCTTTGCTAAGCAGTCCGAAGAGCTGCCCGTATTCCTGGCATGTAGTCGGTGTGAGGAAGAGCCAAACGCTGGTCCGGTCGCAGAGTCCTCGCGGAATCTTTAGCGCTCTCAACGGCGCGCACATTCCACGAAATTCCTACATGTCCAGGAACCAAGCAGAAGATAATCTCGACATCTGCCCGGGTTGCCAAAACCGTGGCGTCACGGATATCGCGAAGATTCTAATGCCCAGAGAGCACTCAGGGCGCTTTGTGAGTCGCTATAGATCACAATCCAGTCTCCGAACCGGGCACGTCGCGTAATCTCCCGTACCGAGTAGTGTATTGCCACCAGCTCGGAGGTGAAGACAGACGCAGCGCCTGGCAGAGCCACGCTGACTTCAAACAGAGGGGATACAGCATGGAAGCCGACCCCCTCTTGGGACTTGGAGCCATCCGTATACACTGGCACGGTTTCAGCGTGACACGAGGTGTGCTCCAGAAAGGTCGAACGCAATACTCCCGGCGCCGTACAAGCTTTGGGAGTAGAGGCGTGGCGACAAATAGCCAAATGTGGTACCCTCCAGGGTGGCGTCCTGGGCAGAACCAGGGGCGCCACCGTCCCGAGAGCTATATCTAACTCTCGGAGGAGTTTCCTGGCCCTAAAGCCAAAAGGCTTAGGGTATGACTGGCGTCTTTCGGTGGCATAGGCACCATCGAGATATACTGCGGATGCAGTATGAGCTGTTGGCGACTGAGGGAGGCGCCGGGTTTGCGCGTATAGTCGAGTGATGCACTACACGTGGCGCAGAGCGAGTGGCATCTCCCCAGCATCGACCAACAGGCTCTCAATGGGGGAAGTGCGGAAGGCACCGGTCGCAAGGCGAAGGCCGGTGTGGTGAATTGAATCCACCTTCCGCAATAAACGCTCGGCTGCGGATGCATAAAACTCGCATCCGTAGTCGAGCTTCGAGCGAACAAAGGATCGATAAAAAAGTAAGGCAGTAGCCCTATCAGCGCCCCAAGCGCTGAACGTCACGGAACGGAGAATGTCCATGGCGTGGGTACAAGAGACCCTAAGGCTGCGAATATGAGCCTCCCAGGTGAGGCGTCGGTCGAATACAAGACCAAGGAAACGGTGCGACTCAACCACATCCAGGTGCACCCCATTAAGAAACAAATCTGGGTCGGCGTGAAGCCGTGGATGGCGGCAGAAGTGCACCACCTTAGTGTTGGCCAAAGAAAACCAAAACCTGTGCACTTCGGCATAGCAAGAGACGCGGTTCAATGCTTGTTGGAGTCAACGCTCCAGAATTGACATCTGGGCCGCGCCAAAAGAGATCGAAAGGTCGTCCAAGTAGAGCGTAGCGAGAACATCTTTCGGCAGCACTGAGGTGACGCCGTTGATGTTCAGGGCAAAGAGTGTGACACTGAGGACACTTCCCTGCGGGACACCCTCTTCCTGCTCCTTTGGACCGGAGAGAGCTCCCCCCATCGTACAAGTAATCGACGATCTTGCAAAAATTCAGATATAAACATTGGGAGGCGTCCCCTCGCCCCCATCGTGTGGAGAGTCTCCATGATACCGTGTCCCTATGCGGTATCATAGGCCTTCTCCAGATCGAAAACACCGTGGTGTAGTGCTGTCTACGAAAGAAAGCCTCGCAGACGGCATTTTCCAGTCGGAGCAGAGCATCCGACGTGAAGTGGAACTTGCGGAAGCCGCACTGAGCGGAAGACAGATGGCCTCCACTGTTCAGTAAAAAGGCTAATCTAACATTTACCAATTTCTCCATCAATTTACACACGCAAGAGGTTAGAGAGATTGGGCGGAAACCGGTCGAAGTAGAGTGATCTCTCCCCGGTTTGCGAAAGGCGAGCACAGGGAGAAGACCCTCTACCCAGATCCTGTTTAACAAATCTCACAGAAAGGCAATGCCTCGCTCACCTAGGTGTCGAAGCATGGCGCACGGGACATCGTCCGGACCATGGGCGGTGTCCGCGCACAAAGTAAAAGCGGAGCACCACTCACTCACAGTAAACTTGTCGTTGAAGGGTTATCCGCCTCTGGAGGTAAAGTCCAGCCGGTGGCCTTCCGCGACATCACGACGTGCATTGAATGCTGGCGGAGCAGCATCACGGCTAGAGAATGCGGAAAAAGCGGTCGCTAAGGATTCCGCCACGGACGCGGGGTCCGAGATTGCGGTCCCATTCTCCTGGAGAACGGGAGGGGGGTCCTGCGAGAACTTGCCCCGTATCCTTTTGACTCGCTTCCACACCTCAGCTGAAGGGGCCTTCCCGTTAAGTGAAGACACGTATGCCCGCCAAGAAGAACGGCGGGCGTGCTTCGAAATATACTGGAACCTAGCCCTAGCCCGACGAAATTCACCGACAGTGAAATCGTTCGAGCGGCGCTTATAGCGCATGTAGGCATAACGCTTCTGTTTGAGGGCTGTCTCACACTCGGGTGACCACCATGAGAGTGGTCGGCGTGCAAAACGGCCAGACGTCCTATGAATAGTAGTCAGGTCCACGTCGATGAGGTTGCCGGAGAAGAACTCAACGGCCTCATCTACCGACCTAAACTCCTCTACTGAGATAGAAAATTCAGTCATTTCCTGAAATTCAGGCCACCGCGCCCGCGCCAAGCACCACCGAGGTGGGCTCTCAGGCGGCAGTTGCCCTGAAAATGATATTTGAATGGGAAAGTGATTACTACCATGGAGGTCATCGACCACCCCCCAATCAAAATCAGGCTGTGCATCGTAAGAGCACAAAGATAGGTCAAGGCAAAAAAATGAAGCGGTTCTCGGACAGTGATGCGTAAACTCATCTACGTTTAGGACATCCATCTCAAGCTGTTCGATCAGATCGGCAAGGACTTGTCCCCTGGGATTTATGGAGTAATCTCCCCAGAGAGGATGCCTGCCGTTCAGATCTCCAAGCAATAAATAGGGCTTCAGCAACCGTGCTACGACGCGGCGGAAGTCAGCTGACGGTGGAATGTACGCAGAAATGATAGTATACTTCCTATTCAGGTGCAGCTGCACAGCCACTGCCTGAAAGGAGGTATCTAAAGAGAAAGGAAGAACAGAGACATCATGCTGGGTGTAAACTGGGCATCCCCAAGTCCGGCCATCCCGCGGTGGTGGGGTCGCAAGACCCTTATACCCAGGGAGAGCGGGCAAGAAGCACGCGCTTGGCATGGTCTCCTGCAAGAAAATAGCTAACGGGGAACGGGACGAGAAGAGCCTCTGCAGCTCCTCCCAGTTGTCCCGCGACCACGGCAATTCCATTGAAGGAATATGCCCTCCAGGCCTAGCTCGGAGGAGACGCAGGGGCCCCCCTCGAACTGAAGACCCTCACGGGAATGGCCGTACGCTTCCAGGGGGCAGAACCCCGGGCGCTGTTGGCCGGACAAAGCGCTGAAGGCGCTGTCGCCTTCGAGGACTTATTGGGGGAGGTTGGGCTCGCCATGCGAGTCTTTTCCTCCCTCCGCCTCGAAAACTTAGGCGGGCGTTGCGGCTCCTGGGGCGGAGGGCCCTCTTTACGAGGAACCACCGTCTCCAAGCCACTCGCTCCCCTTTGGGGCGTGGGCGAAGGAGCCGAAGCTCCTTTGTTGCTGTCTTCCTTTCGGGGGACAGCGTTAGGAACCCCGGAAGATGGCCTAGCGACCATCTTCAAGGGTGTTGCCTCCTGTGAGTCTAACGACTCGGTGGAGGCGCGTGGCCGTGCCGCCTTACGGGAAACGGTCACGCTGGGGGAAGAGGGGGAAGCCCTGGTTTTAGCTAGGGCTGGGTGTGGACCCTTTTTGCCGCCAGCTTTACAACTGGAGCGCCCAGGCTGAGTATAGCCCGCACAAGGGCTCCGAATGGGCGCGGAAACAACCGTACTCGTTGGCCTGGATGGGCCAGGAGCAGAGGGTGCCTTTCTGACTATTGAGGCATATGACGTCCCAGGCAGAGCCGGGCGCGCCAGGACCAAGTCCTTAGCCTCGCGGAATTAAAGTCGATCCTGGGCCGGAACGGCCAGGATTTCTTTCTCAAAGAGATATGCACCACATTGCTTCGAAGAAGCAGGGTGCGGCTCTCCGCAATTGACACACTTTGCCACACACGATTTGGACTTATCGTGTGCGGCCTTGGAGCAATTTACACAAACTTCGGGTGACCCCAACTTTCCACATCTACACGAACGATTCGTATGGCCGAAGCGGTGACAGTAATAACACCACCACGGCAGTGGCACGAATGCCTTCACGCGGTAGCGGTACCAACCGGCACGCACCGATTTAGGGAGCTTGTCACAGTCGAACGTGACAAAGAGTGTAGGGGTGGGTCTCGAGGCCCCTCCCTGTTTTCTCATCGCACGTTCGACCTTGACCACCCCATGGTCGGCCAGCTCTAGGGTGATGTCCTCAATGGAGTAGTCAACGATTTCCCTCGCATAAACTACTCCTTTCACAAAGTTCATAGTAGAGTGCGGCGTCACACTCACCGGGGTGCTATGAAGTGTCCGAAGAGCACTTATCTTGGTCGCCTCGGCGGGATTCGCCGCATTTGCCAGAAGGCTTCCGTCCGAGAAACGGGTCATCTTCGGCTCTCTACCAATTGCACTAGCTAATCCTCTCCTCTGATGGATCATGTTGCCCTTGGCTAACATGGTGCCATCAGTGGAGCGAATAACGAGGAAGCGTTTGAAGGCAGGGGGCTCGAAAACGCCAGGTAACCTCTGAATAAGGGGCCCTGATGTCATCGAGGCTCCACCCTGTGCACTTTTCGTCTTTGTCATAGTCAGGGGCTCCGCACTCGGGGCGGCAGAGGGGTTGGATGTGCCAATCTTGGCTTGGTCGCTTGCCAGAATGGCAGCAGACCCATCCGTCCCCGTAGCCCCCGCGGATGGAGAGGAGCCTTGAGTCTTTTTAGTCTTTCTTGTCTTTTTTTTCTTTTTAGGAGAGGAGGGCGGGGAATGAAAACGCTTTTCACCTCCACCGACAGAAACCCCTAGGCCAGATGGACCGTCCTCAGCCAGGTCCTTCTCCGAAATGGAAAAGGTTTTGGTGGTCGCAGGGGCACCCGTCAGAGGAGATCCCTCCCCTCCTTGTACTGCCTCGGAGGCCCCAGCCGTTTGAGGAGGACCTTGCATAGGGGCGGATTCAGGTCCAGTGCTTGGCGCCGAGCCCGGATTCCCCCCCCCCCCATGGAAGGCCCTACCGTTTGAGGCTGGGTTTCCTCAAGGACCATGTCTATCACAGGATGGGTCTCCAGTTGGCTATCCCCTCCCAGGACATCGCAGGTCCCTTTCGTAGCGTTACTAGTCTTTTGTGGGGAGGCACAGGCCTTGACCGTGGCAAGGTTTAAGATTCTTGTCAGAGGGTCTTTTGAGGGAAGCGACCGAAGGAGCCTGGCTTCCCTCTCCCCCCTAAGGGGGTTTGCCCTACCGAGCCGCTTACACGAGGGGCGGTCGGCAATGGGCTGCCTGCTAGCTTTCTTGGCAGTCCCCTTAGAAAGAAAAGGAGGGACTGCCGCTGGAAATAGAGAGGTGCCCAAAAGCACCTCCAGAGAAGGGGGTGAGGAGGAGTCTCCTACACCCGTAGGCGTAGGAGAGGAGTAAGCTTCCTCTTCGGTTAAAGAAGTATGGAGGGTCCCCTGCGCAAGCACAAGGGGGGGTATCTCCATTTTCTCGGTGGAGCTGCCCGAGGGCGGCTCCGTCGATGTCACAGGGGAAGTTGGGGGTTGGGTTTTTTTATATTCATCATTGGGCATGGTGACTCTCTTTTTTACAAGGGACGCAATAGCTCACCACCTCTCACAATTGACCGCACTGCAAGAGGTGCTTGCAGGTGGGCAGAGCCAGGCGCCGCCATTTGGGACCACCCCTCCGGCCTGGTGGCCTAGGCAGCCCATCGGCATCGCGGCTCCACCTTAGACACGGCTTAAAATTGATAGAATGTGAAAAGGAGAGGAAAAGGGATGTGAGGAAGGTATGGGTAGGGATGAAGCAGGTTGTTAAAAAAAAACATCCCGAACTGAAGCTCAGGAGTTAGGAAACTTTGTCCCCTCCCCCCCTCAGCCCCGATTCGGGACAGTTGGCTTGAGAAGAAGCTCAGCATCTACCCTGTGAAATTAGAGGCTGACCAGAGAAAGTTGTGGGAGAGGTTGTATGAAAAGAGAGGAAACAAGTGTTTTGAAGAAAGGAAGAGAGAGTAAGCTGGGGCCGGACGGGGTGCTGATTCCCGCCCCCCTGGCGGCCAGGATGGCAAATCGCTGCGCCCCTTACGGGGTCAATGCCCCACGAAAATAACACAGAGAGTCCATTTATACAGATATATTTACAAGTGTTACATGTTTAAGACTTGAAGGATTCGACTTTTCACTGTATAAATTGTCTGAGAGACACAACTGGGTCTTTCTGCTTCTTTGGCATGGTGCTGAGTCCTGTTGCCACATGTCCGGCCTTTGAGCTACCACGTCCTCGAGTGACAGCAGCAACAATTCCTCCCCGCACCCGATGGAGCCCACCGTCTTGAAAACCTCTTGGAAGATAAACGGGGGGTATAACGTGGCCCTTGGAACTGAAAATCCTATGTTGTGGACCAAGAACTTGGTCTTCATGACTGTTTATCTTTGAGCGACACTTCAAAACAGCGGTTGTTTTGCGAGTTCACCACACCTGGTCTTGGCAGAAATTCATCTCGTCTGAGAAGAAGAACCAAAGCATCCCGGATTTGAGGGCACCCCTTAGTTTGTTCCCAAGCTTCGCAACACGTTCTTTCCGCTTGTCCTTTATCCTATATGAGAGAAGATGGTCCTTTCTCATCTTGTATGAGTAGTAGCGGATGTCATCATGCACCAACAGCCTCCTGAGAGACATTGACACTCACTTGTCTCTGGTTATAAAACTCAATGACTTCCTGAGGTAGTTGTTAATGATGGCTTGGATCTCAGCAACAAATTCGGAGGTTATCTTTGGATCAGAACCATTAGAATGAGGTTTCCGAGCCACCGTACCTTCATAATCAACACCTGACTCATACAACCCTCGTCTGATCCTCTGCACCATCCTCAGAGACACCCAAGCACGCGTGTATCCTAACTAGCACAGCTTGCCTTGTCCAAATTTTGGGAGGATTGAATTCAGCCTTGGTTTCGCTTCTTACACAGACGATGCACAATTGTGTCTACTACGAATTCAGAGTTACCAACGGCGTCAAATTACCCCCACCGCACACTGTAACAATAATCTTACACATATGTGCGCACAACTATGAAAATCATCAAAATTAGTCACAGGAATCTTGTTTTGTATTATGAGTACATATCAAAACAACAACTAGTAGGTTTTTAGCCCCAAAACTACTAAAGAAAACAAGCCTATATGACAGTGTAATACTCTTCAATGCCTATAAAACCCGCTCTATCCAGAAAATAAGTACTAATAATAGTGATCGAAAGGGCTCTGAATGGGAGTAGGAACCTTCTCATGGCCTCTCACCGTATCGGGAATATAAAACTACTAAAAAAATAACGAGGAAATTAATATCTCGAGTATTGCTCGGGCGTGTTCTATCCTGAGTGGGGGTTGGGGCAAGTGGGTCAAGGGCGTGAGTACTATTGCAACCACAGCCGATAATGGGTTTGGGAGGGTCATTTTTTTGCCTCTATTGATTTCGAGGAGGCGAATGCGGTCGGTGTGAGTTCAAGATTCACCCTCGATCGGCGCTCGCACCGTTGCGGTTTAAATCCAGTTGCGGTTTAAAGTCCGTTGCTGTTTAAATCAGAATTCATGTTTTTATTAAGATTTACATTAAAAAATTAAGTGAAAACTGACGAGGGAATTTCCTGTCGGAAGATTGTAAGGAGTGTTAAAGAAATTGCTGTGGTTAAGGAAGTATGGGGAAGGTAAATAGCCCGAGTGGTCTAAAGAGGAAAATATTTGAGGTAGTTGGGGCCTGGAAGGCATGCGTCTCCCGAACCTGCCTGCCTACTTTTGTACACTACTAAGAATATCACTGCTTGTTGCCTATCCAAATGAAGACACCTCTTCTGACATTGAGTAAGCTTAAGCTACGTCAGGTGTGGTTAGTTAATGAATGAGAGCGCCGATCGGGTTGACTTCGCGATCGATGGTTGGGACCCCACGTTAAACGGGGGTGAGGGTAAGCGTCAAGGGGTGCGAGTGGGTAGTAAAAACCATTATCACAAACAAACGAATTATCGTGTTTCCTAACAGAAACCCACACCCACTGCCCCCCTTTATAGGCCCCTCGTTTCCATCTTATAAGGAGGGGGGGGGGCGCCATTAGGGAAGTTGGACAGATTCAGGAGAGTTGCTTAAACACACCCTCTCAATTAGGTTCCTCTTTAGACTTCTCGAGCTATGTACCTTTCATGCACTTTCGCTCCCTCAAACTTCTCTAGTTCCTTTTTAAAAACTTAAAAAACATTCGGTGGAAATGCCCTAATTGGTTTCCCTTCCTAATTTTAAAATAATAAGAACACCAATCCCTTTTTAAAAATAATAATAATTAGTAGACATTTGAAATGAACATTCCTCTACTAGCATTTAAGCTGTAAGACTGAGGACGTCTCCTATTGTCGTTGTTATTACTGCATTTTTTTCTCTTTCCGGATTTATTTTCATCCCATTTTTATTTCTGGTCCTCTTTTTTTCCCTCAGTGAGTGATGTCTTAAATGGATTATATTAATTCTCATTATAAATAATTTTAAGAATCTCCAAGTGTATGTTCGTTAGCAAGAAAGAGCAATTTGGCACATCAGCATAGATGCTCCGCCCCAAAGGGGGCGGGGCTTCCCGGACGACCATCTCAATTTTATGATTTTATTACCGAAATTATGTATTTTGTAGTTAATTTAACGCGAAAACCAACGAGGGCATATCCCCCTGGAGGTTGTAAGGAGACAGATGAAGATACATTAAGTTTCAATGTATGAAAAATATAAACCTAAAACGTGAAATATTTTTCACTCATTGGGGGTGAATAAGAAGAAGGACAGACAGGATAAAAATAGAGAACAAGAAGCGTGATTAAGAAAGGATAAGTATAGAAAACCTTGGCAATATGGTTGGGTCAGGGAGACATAACAACAGTTGAATAAAAAAAAAAAATTATTGGCACAAGGTAGAGTGCATCTACGAAGGGCGGAAACTAATAATCCCATGACAGAGTGGATAAGGAACCATATCCTCCGCAGGTCGATTCATGTTGTCAAAGGCTAATATGGTCATTGTCACGAGATGGTGGAACTCTAGGATAGGGTGCAAATTTTCAACATTAATATTATCCGCCTAAAATGATTAGTCTATTTTGTCCAATTTTGTTCCTCTCCTTAACACCTTTTTTTAATTATATTTTTTAAGCAAAATTAAATTACCTTTCCATTAATACGACAAAACTGCCATGTTTATGACGTAATAAATTCTGTTCTTCCCTCTTGCTGTTGACTCAGGGGGAAAAGGGACAGAAAATGGATATAGGGGAAGAGGACGTGTGTGTGTAAGTGAAATAGGTCATATTCCATTTTCAAATTGAGGGAGGGGGAGAGAAACTCCTGCAACATGTACTTTGTTTACCTCCTCCCCAACCTCCAACTCTAGACCCGCCCACTCGAAAGGTGATATTTATCTATTTTTAGCCCCACAAACAGATTTACCCCCTATCCCTCCTTACCGATCCATGGCACTTCAAGTAATATATATATATATATATATATATATATATATATATATATATATATATATATATATATATATATATATATATATATATACACGAGGGGCGATCAATAAGTTTTGCGAATCGGTAGGGCAAAACAGAGGAAGGGGGATGGCTGTTTGTTGGGGTGTTAGGACAAGATATGACAAGTCAAGACCTGCAGCCGCACGCTCCTGCCTCGTCTATTTAAGAAGCAGTAGTTGATCGCAGATCGTCAGTCACAGATTTTCCAACAATGGAGAAGGTTGAGCACCGCGCAGTGATCAAATTTTTGACCAAGGAAGGCAAGAATGCCCCTTCCTATGCAACCATTGCTCGCTGGAATAGGGAGTTCCGCCATGGTCGTGAGTCCCTTGAAGATGACCCCCGTCCAGGACGCCCGTCAGACATGACTAACGAGGACAATGTGGCCCGTGTGGAGAGGATGATCCTCGAAAATCGACGGGTCAAGGTCGAAGAAATCGAGCGAGAACTTGGAATATCACATGAAAGTGTTATCAACATCACCCACGACAATTTGGCCATGACCAAGGTCTCTGCCTGTTGGGTCCCTAGAAACCTCACGTCCCATGATCGACTTTAACGTCGTCAAAGTCCACAAGGCCAGAGTTGCACAAGCTGCCATGCGCGAGTCCGGATTCTAGGAGCTCAACCATCCTCCCTACAGACCAGATCTGGCCCTCAGCGACTACTATTTATTCCGCCAGCTCAAGGCTGCACTGCGTAGACGCCGGTTTGGGAACGATGAAGATGTCCAGCTCGCCGTTCAGGAGTGGATTGAACAGCAGTCGGGAGATTTCTGGTTGTCGGGAATTCGAAGCCTCAGGGAAAAGTGGCGCAAGTGCATTGAAGTCGAGGGTAGTTATATTGAAAAATAATAAAACACGTTTCCTCATATCAGAATTGCGAAACTTATTGACCGCCCCTCGTGTGTATATATATATATATATATATATATATATATATATATATATATATGTGTGTGTGTGTGTGAAATTGCAAAGATTAGATGGTATATTTCACAAGATGTGGAAGAGTATAATGAATATAAAATGATACAAGGAGTACAAAATAGTGCAAGGACTACAAAAGAGTGCAAAATAATTAAAACAGAGCAATGTGTAAGAGTACAAAATAGCATATCGTTAAAAGAGTACACGGGCTGCTGAAGAGTACATTGAATACAAAATAATATAATAAACATAAAAGACTACATCTTCCGCTATAATTTAAAGCGAAACTAACGAGAGCATCTCCTGTAGAAGTGTTAATAAGGAGGGATCAGTAAAGAAAGTGGTGAATTGGGAGAAGTGAAAAGTGTGTAGGCCACATAATCCTCCAGATGTCAGCTGCAGCAAAGTTGCCCATGTCACACCTGACAAGGACTATAAAAAAGTACAATGTTTGCGAATACAAAAAATACAACATATCAAAGAAGTGTAGGAATAAGTACTACATTATTAAGACTACAACGAGTATAAATACTCGTAATATTCATGGTTTAATAGCTGTGATGAAAGTGGTGAAATTAGGGAAGTAAGAATGATACATATACCAAGAGGACGCATAACCCTCCTAGACTTGGCCCGATCGAAACCTCTATTAATTTCTATCATTTTGCCATTTCCGAAAGATTTTTGATAAAATTCCAAAGAAAGGAAAAAGAATGAAGTTCAATCCCACACAACGTCACCTGTTTTTAATAGTGTGATGAATAAGTGTATGGCGATAAAATAGGTCAGTCTTCTATTGGATCATCTTAGAGTACACTAATCTCTATAAAATATTTTGCAGTCTCAGATGGCAGGACAAATGATCGTATGGCCGAAATGATGCGGTGGAAATAGAGTGAAGGCTTAACTTCCATACCCGCCGACTCATTCAGAACCCCATAAAACTTCATCTAAACCCGAAATATCCTGGACCTAGACTCTATTCTTGTGGAATTAAATCTATTTTATTCTCTTCCTATCATGAGGACCTCATATAGAGTAATCCTGATTAACTATGGCTCCAAAATGAGGATTAAATCAATTGCCCCCATCTGTTAATCGTATAATTTGGACAAGCTCGAAAGCAAAATTTATGAGGAAAAATATACTGATGACTTACCTGTATCTAAACAGATGCCCATAGCTAAGTAACATCGCAGTTCGCCTAAGATGCCCATTCACGTTCTTCTTTGGGGTACATAAAAATGTGAAGGTACAGTTATCGGAAGCAATTCTTCGATCTCCTTTAACGTCCACATAGGTTTATGCTTCAATGGCTGAACGTCTTCTGATATTAGGCTTACTCGTTAACTAGAAACAACGTGGAAGATTTTAAAGGTTCTATTTCTTTTATAAATACATATCTATTTATTTGGCATTTTCTTTAGTTTGTTAACTCTTTGATTTTATATTTAGAATGATTTTAGACTATTTATTTTAATAATCATAATTTTTAGTTGGTTTGAAAGTTCAACTAACTGGAAGCCGTCTAGGCTAACAGACTAAGCTCGTAAATGGCTTTTAAAATGGCATGGCAGTTTTCTGATACCAAAATTAGATATTTTTTTTATGACGTTGTCATTTTTTTTTCATTTTTCTAACTTTGAAGGTAAAAAAAAACTAATTTCAGTTTTATGATTCCAATCGCCTCTTTTCAAGGGCGTACCGTTTGTGGAAAATATATCTTAGTTTAATTGGCCCATTATTTTGATCTGAAAATACTTGACAGGGTGTAAAATAAAAGTCGTTTCATTTTATGAGACATCCATCACAGAACTGGTTCTTAATTTTAACATTTATCGATTCGAATTTATAGCAGTTCTATGAAGGTTTGGTCATCGACACAAAATAAAATTCTTGGACTATCTTCTTTTTAGAGCTTACGTGGGTTCGTAATACTTTAATTTAAAGTTTTCTTAATGGTTGTTCTCCGTATATTTTCGTGATTTCAAGAAATTATTTACCATTATTTCACGACAATTATTTTTTTATACCATAAAGATTTAGATGCTTATAAACTATTAAATAATTTAAACCTCATGTCTTGTATTCATATTTTTTTCTTTGCCTTTTTATTCTTATTATCTGAAAATATATATAAAAACTTTAAGTAAAATATTAAACCAAGTAATTTTACCTTTAGGACATTCTCTCTCTTCCCTCTCTCTTTATATATATATATATATATATATATATATATATATATATATATATATATATATATATATATATATATATATATATATATGATTTACTGGTTTTCCCAAAGTATTGATCCTATCACTGTGGTTTCTTTCCAGAATATATATATATATATATATATATATATATATATATATATATATATATATATATATATATATATATATATATATATATATATATATAATGTGTATGTATGCAATGCAGTGCTGAATGCCTTTAACAACAGACTAAGAGTGGGTAATAGGAGAAAACTTCGAGCTATTATGAAGTCTTTTATTGACGTTTTGCTCGTTCTGAGCTTCTTAGGAACGAGTGAACAGATCAATAAACAGTTTTTAATATCCTACCCTCTCAATTTATGTGTGTGTGTGTGTAAGTCTTCCCACACAAAACTTATAATTATCTCCTAACGGGTTTTGTAAATTTTTTTTGTTTGTTTGTCTGCTTGGAGCCTTATGCCTACCTATGTGTCGAGCACAAAATGTAATTTAATGTTGCTCTAAAAATAATGCAACACACTCGAATACAACACTCAAATTCATACAACGCCTAAGAGAATTCTGATTTCACTTTCATGGCAAATTTGTTTAAGTTTGACATAATTGTAGGTTGTCGCTGAAGGAAGTTTTAATTGAGTAAAGGTCTTCTAAAACATTGTAGTGATGATATTGATTTAGTTATCCGAGACAATTATTTAGCTTTTAATCTATTATTCACCCAGAAATTGGGTCCAAATATTTACTTTTTAGTACTTGTATTTAGCGCATATTTTTCCTATAGGCCTATAATCAATCTTTAACCCCAAGAGATTGCACGAACACAATAGAGATATTAGAGTGGGCAGCGAAAGTAGTGGAATTTTTTGCCATGTTAGAGACAAGAATCATACGATCGATTTCAATGGAAGTAAAATGTTATTTAAATCGGCCAACTATGTTAAGAGAAGAATCGTAGAATCGAGCTTGATATCGTCAGTTCCTAATTTAAATCTATCTGAGGGTCAATTTTCTTTTAATCCTGTAATAAGATCGCAAATAAATAAAATAGTAAAATGTCAGCCCTTCAATATGTTTCGGCCTACCCCCCCCCCCAGATTAGCCACAAGTAGGTGATTGGGGGAAAAAGAGGGGATCTTGTGTTATGCTTTTCTCTTATATATTTTCTGCCCAGTGTCAGTTGAAAAAGGGTGTGAGATACACCGAAACTGTTCTGAATTAAATTGTCTTCGGAGAATGTGGTTTAATTCCTCATATATATATATATATATATATATATGAATAGAAAAGCCGAAGTCTTGGGATCGAACAATTCATATTAGGGACGTCCGAAGAAATTCAAAATTCAAAAACCAAAAACCAAAATCTCAAATCCAAAATCCCCAAAACAAAATCCAAATTTAAAAAGCAAAATCTTAAATCTAAAATCCCCAAAAATTAAAATCAGAAATTTTAACCAAAATCTTAAATCCAAAATAAAAAAAAAACAAAATCTAAAATTCACAATCAAAATCTGAACAAATTCACACAAAGAAACTGAATTAAATCCAAATATACGATCCTATCCTTTATAGCGATACAAAATCGCAAAAAATCTATCAGTTCAGTATTTTTTATTGTGTTTAAGTCATAAACTTTAGAGTTTTGTATATCTTTATATTTTACAATAACTGAAACTTTAATTATTTCCATGGTTCCAAATTATTTGCCACTGAGGAAGATGGTAATACTTCGACCCCCTTATCTACTTTTGACTTCATTGAAAACGATAGGAAAATGAATATGTCCAATAGGCATAGGGTGAATTTATTTCATATCAATTAAGAGAGAAACCAATAAAGAATGGGGATTGAAAGAGGGGCAAACAAAAGTAGGCGAAAGTGCATACGGAAGAACAGTGTAAAGAATACAGGATGATAAAGACTAAAATAGATGAGTATATAATGATGATGGTGATAAATATTAAAATATGAATACAGGAGGATAAAAATTGTAATAGAAGGTAAATAGAGAAGGATAAAGAGTGCAATAGAGGATGAACATAAGATTATATAAACTATAATAGAAGATAAAGTTAGAATGATAATGTAATAGAAGAAGAATACTGGATGATAAAGACTGTAATAGAATAAGAATACGGGATGATAAAAACTGTGATAGAAAATAAATACGGGATGATAAAGTCTCTAATCAAAGATGAACACGGGATGATAAAGGCTCTAATCGAAGATGAACAGGAAATAATAAAGGCTCTAATCGAAAATGAACACGAGATAATAAAGGCTCTAATCAAAGATGAACACGGGATGATAAAGGCTCTAATCGAAGATGAACAGGAGATAATAAAGGCTCTAATCGAAGATAAACAGGAGATAATAAAGGCTCTAATCGAAGATGAACACGGGATGATAAAAACTGTAACAGAAAATGAATACGGGATGATAAAGTCTGTAATAGAAAATGAATACGGGATGATAAAAACTGCAATAAAGATGACAATAATAGCTGCAATATAAGATGAATATAGTATGATAAAAACTGTAATAGATGAATATAAGATTATAAGAACTGCAATAGTAGATAAATGTAGGATGATAAAGACTGTAAAAGAAGATGAATACAAAATGATAAAGATCGTATTCGAGATGAATGCAGGATAATGAAAGTTATAAAATGGTGAATGGAAGATGATGAAGACTCTAATAAAGGATGAATAGAGAATGGATTTATGATGATTAAGTATGTTTGAAGAAGGGGTAAAGAAGGTGATAAGGAAGACTGTAATAACCTCAAAATCTAGTTCGAAAGTGAAGAAACCGCCAAGAAAAGTTACTGAGGAAACAAAGAGAAAAAGAGAGGGAACAAAAATCATGAGAAAAATAATATTCAATTTAGTCAAAAGTAGGAGGTAAATTTGAAGTTCCACCCTAGAATGTTTTGTTTTTTTGCTCTATCACCAACGCGCTCGTATATCTGAGTCAATCTTATTGTTTTTACGAAGCCGTTAGTGAGTGATTGAAAATAAGTCCACGCAAAGAGATTTCAGTTCGTATATTCAAGTCATACTTCTGATTTTAACGAGCTAGCTCCTAGATTATTTAAAATGTTTCAACACACAAAAAAAATTAGTTCGTACGTTTAAATCTACATTCTGTCTTTACGAAAACGTTGCAGGATGATTTAAAATGTTTCCACGCGGAGAGATTTCATTCGTATATCCACGTCATCCTTCTCGTTTTTACGAACCCGCTCCTGGATGAGTTAAAAAGTGTCCATGAGAAATACTTCAGTTCGTATATCCGAATCACGCTTCTGATTTTTTACAAACTCGCTCCAGTATTTTTAAAAATCTATCCATGCACAATGATTTCAGTTCGTATGTCCGAGTCACCATATTGTTTTTTACTAACTCGCTCCAGGATGATTTAAAATGTATCCAGGTGAAGAGATCTTAGCTCGTATATCCGAGTCAACCTTCTCGTTTTTACGAACCGCTCTTGGGTGAAATAAACTACGTCCATGCAAATAAATTTCCTTTCGTATATCCGAATCATCTTTCTGAGTTTTACGATCTTCGCTTGAGGATGTTTTCAAATGTGTCCACGCAAAGATATTTAAGTTCGTATCTCCAATCATCTTACTGTTTTTTGCGAACACGGCCCAGGATGAGTTAAAATGTGTCCACAAAAATAGATTTTAGTTCGTATATGCGTGTCATCCTTCTGTTTTTTACGAACCAACTTTAGAATTATTTAAAATGTCTCTATGTAAAGAAACTTAAGTTCGTATATCCGAGTCATCCTTCTGTTTTTACGAACCCTCTGTTAGATGATATAAAATGTGTCCACGCAAACATATTTCAGTTCGGATGTCTGAGACATCCTTCTGTTTTCTACGAACTTGCTACAGGATGATTTAAAATGCGTTCAAGCAGAGATTTCAGTTCGTATATCTCAATATTGTTGTTCTTTCGTTCAAATTTGAACCTGGCGGCTTAAAACACGTCTTCCCGATCTGCTTCCTCCGCCTTTTGTGGGTTTCCTTTTGCGACCATTTTCAATTTGAGTATGTTTGCCTCAGTTGGATTACTCTTGGTAATTGCCCGCAATTGTAACTATTATAACCAACGAAGGAATTAAACAATGGCATTTGAATGATTTGGTGAAAAATAGAAAGACAAAAGAAGGATTACATCTAACCTAACATACTCTTTATCAATTTGGTTTGAGAAAATAATAGAAAATAATGTGGTAGTTCTTACCAATACCGATAGATTTTCCCACATGTTTTTCTATTTGTTGTCCCCCCCACCCCCACCCCCCTTATTAGATGAGATGGCCTCATTTGGAAACGCGATTTTCTTTTTCTCTCCATCAAATCCAGTCCATCACAACACTTGATATCTGTTAAATTTTATGGCGGGTGATTAGGAAGGTTAGAAACCTTTTTCACCCGTGTGGGTGAAGGAATTTGCTACTCGTATATCTGTGGATTATGGCGAATATATGATGTTTCATTTTCCCTCAGGATGATATGATTCGGCTAATTACCACTAGGTCATGCGTTATCTCCTTTTATAAAAAAAGGGGGTTTGGGTGGTAAAATACGGTTATTTTTAATAGGTCTACGTTTTTTAATGATATTTTTACCTTGCTGTATTTATTTATTAAGGAGGATTGAACTTATTTAAATATATGGCTAAATTAGGGACATTAAATTTTAAATAGAAAAATGGTAAGCAATTTAGCTCATATCAATTTAATTTTGGTCCAGAAATTCCAATAAAATGACTTATTTTTGCCGTTAAAACTTAAGTGATTTAGCTTCGTACGTATGCAGCAGTACGTAGTACACGTACTATGGGTAATTAGGAGAATTAATATTCAGCACTTAAATGGACTTCCTGCACCTGTACAAAGTGCCACAGAGCGAAACAGGTACAGCGCGACTCGGTTCCTGTATTTTACACGGTGGTTGACACTGTTGCGAAGGTCAGGCACTGGCTAACGAGAGTCAAGGTTAGTCGAAGTCTTGTGGCACACTGATGCGGCCTGTATAAACGTCTAACCTAAGTGACCCATCAACGGCACCATCACATTTTCCGTGACGTCACTCAGTCTGATACGTCGCGGATGACGTCACTATTCCGCAGTGAGGGGGAAGGGGCTTGTTTGCAAGTTGATGACGTAATTAGGCAGTATGTGGGGGAGGCGTTGCGAGTAATAATGGTGGAAGACTTGCATCGCAAATGACCGACATTAAATGGTAATTTGGAAATGAATATGCCTTACCCTTTCATTTATCATGCTCATTTTCCATATATATATATATATATATATATATATATATATATATATATATATATATATATATATATATATATATATATAAAGAGCAAATACAAGTTCTGTGGGTGTGAAGGCTTTGTTAAAACGTATGATTAATCATCCACCCCCTACTGCAATGTCTTCTGGTTGTCTTTATGTATAAATTTTTCCATTTGGGGATTTCTTTTATCTAGTCTTGGTCATTTCTTCTGTTAATGCGTCCTTCCCATCTCTACCTTGGAACATTTATTCTTTTCTAGTCCCTGCGGGTTATTCCTAACAACATCGTCCCCCGTTTCTTTGAGTTAACCTCAGTTTCTGCGTGTTTTATTGTGTTGTGTCTAATTTTCCCTGCCATTAATTAAAACTGGTAAAATCGATTGATGAAATTGCCTTTAAGCATACAGGAAATAATAAGGAAGGGGCGAAGGTAGCAGATCGTCACAGGGTGAAAGAATAAAAGGGAGGGGAAACATATATGAGAAGTAAAAAAAAGAGAAAAAGATCCCTGGTGAAAGGGTATCTACAGTATCTATCTATCTATCTATCTATCTATATATATATATATATATGATAATTATTTTAACCTTCTTATTTTTCATCTGATCGTGTTTGGTTTTATGGACGAGGTATTTGCACCCTTCCGCCAACCCTCCTCTTTTGCAAGGTGGGCTTTGGGAGGGCTATGGCACGTCACTCTTTAACCAGTCTTCAACCCAGTTTAATTCTATTGATTTCCTTTTTAAAGCTCACACCAGGAGTCACAAGCTGTCCTTCCCTATGCTCCCATTATGAGTTATAAGCTGTTCTCTTCCATGCTCTCATCATGAGTCACAAGCTGTCTTTTTTCATGTTCCCAACAGTAGTCACAAACTGTCCTTTTCTATGCTCCCAACAGGAGTCACAAGCTTCCTCTTCCACGATCCTAACAGGAGTCAAAAGTTGTGCTCTTCCTCTCATCATTAGTCACGAGCTATCCTATTCCATACTCTCAACAGAACTCACAAGCTGTCCTTTTCTTGCCCCCCATCAGGAGTCACAAGCTGTCCTTTTCCATGTTCACCTCACAAGTCACGAGCTGCCCTTTTACTTGCTCTCATTAGGCGTCACAAGTAGTCCTCTTCCAGGTTCACATCAGGAATCCCAAGCTGTCCTTTTCCGCGCTTGCATCATGAGTCACAAGCTATCGCCTCCGCTGCTCCCATCAGGCGTCACAAGTTTTCCTTTTCCATGATCCCCTCAGTAGTCACAATCTGTCCTTTTCCATGCTCTCCTCATGAATAACAAGGTGTCCTAAATATACATGTTCTTGTACCTGTCTAAAAGTGTGATCATCAATCCTAATTACTCGATCCTCTGAAAAAAAACTATTGTTGACTATTTACTTCTTGGTAGAGTTTATTTTCAGATAAAATGTGAAGCTGCCTTGTCATAATTCTGCTCTCCAGAAGTATAGCTGCAAAGAGGGTTGAAGAGATTGGGTTTCCCTGTATCACTTTTTTTATTTTGTTACTGATCCAGTACAGTTTAAATTACGATGTTGCGTAATTGTACACATATGTAAGAAAGTGTGTCAATATAGGTTTTAATAATTTCTTGTTTTTGTGAAGCTCTTAAAACTTAAATAATTGTTGACCAGCCTACTGATGGCCATTCATACTATAGTTACTTCTGAAAACAGGCTTTTTGGGTAGCTTATTTTTGCCAAGTGTTTGTATCAGTCTGATTTGAATTATTTTTGTTTTTTATAAGTAAAACAAACTTTTGTCCGTGTCAATTTATAAAATTTTGTGAACAGACTTAGTTTGTGTGCCCTGACTGGTTATCAATTAATCCGAAGGTATTAATTAAAATATTCCGCTTTCAAATGTCAAAACCTTTTGTTTTAGCTTTCTCACCGTATAATATTTAACTACAAAGGGTTTGGAATACTACTCTTTCTTCAAGTCGGTCTGGAGAGATTTTTAACTATTTCCAAACCAGCTGAGATCGGCCATCTCTATCAATTATCGGCTCGCCTCTTACTTGGAAGAAGCAGAATTAACATTGGAAAGGATTAAATGTTAGTAGGTATTTTCGAGTACAATAGCTCGAAACGTCGGATTAGTTTGATATCCTGCTTTCTGTTTTTCCTTCGAAAAAGCTCTATCCTTCCTATCATATTTTCTAAATGTATGTACTTTAAGTCTACTTTGCTCTTTGGTTTCTTCTTTTCATTTCTAATTTCATCTAGTCGCTTCAAAGTCAAAATGGCTAATGGCAATACCTTTTACCTACTTGAAGAGGTAGAAAATCAAATTATGGGAATTTTTAACAATTGAGATATAACTTACGTAGCATTCAAGCCTCTACCTCTCTTCTGAGAGATGGGCTATCTGTAGGAACGCTACCACGTCCAGATGACTGGTCTACAGGTATTTGAAGTGTAAGATGTGGGTATTACAGGCGTGTCTGCAGTCAAGGAAGTGTTTTGTGTTGTCAGTGTATTGGTTGCATCTGGTTCGTGTGGGCGAAGGTGTGGATTATTCTGTGTTTGTATTGTTAAAGTAATGTGGGATGACATGACCTTAGTTAGAATGAGATAGCTCTGTGTCCGGGGTAGTGATTTATAGAGGGTCATTAAAATGTCTTTGGCTGAAGGTGGGGTGGATATGTTTTATTAGGTTTTAGTTTGGTAGTAGTGAGGGTAGGTTGCAAAATAGATGTTGGAAGTAGTATGCTGTAGAATATATTTCAAAAGTACATTTGAATATAAAATTGAACACACATGAGTCTCTTCTTTCCTCTATTAAGTCAAAATTTTCGAAAAAAAGCCAAACTACCAACATTAAATTTTAATTATCAAACTTCAAACACAAATATTTCTTCAATGTTCAAAACATCAAATTCAAATTATAAAACTATTAACTAAAATCTCCCTTCTAATGAAAATGTTCAAGTCTCCTTCTGGCCAAGATATGATGAAAATTTGTGACAATTTCCGGAGCATGTTGTGACTCTTGAGGCCGATGTGCAGACACCTGAGTGTTATAGGTTTTTGTCTAAACTCGACACCAACTTCTTTCTCTGCACTTTAACTGTAGATCTGGGATGAGGGGGAGGGTGCAAGTTCATATCTGTGCAAAGCCTTATTGACTTTGCGTCTCAAAGTTCGCACATCACTGATTGTGTAACTCTATATTTGAGTGTTCGCTTAGGCGAACTCTCGTCGTACATCTATACAATGAAACAAGGTCAACATACCTAAGTCGCGGGTTCTCAATTATTTCAATATTTGGAGAAAAAATTAACAAAAGTATTATCAATTAACAAACATATCATCTGACCTTACGACCTTCAAAACTTTCCAAAACTTATTGTAAATTAAAATGGTTACCATCCGACCGACGACGGGCAGACAGAGTAGCTTATGGAGTTACGTGCAGCGACTAAAAATTAGCAGGTATCCAAACAGCAAGCAGAATAGGGAATTTGAGTGTGTTCTATATTTCGGTTTCAGTCAAATTCCGAATAGGTTTCTCGATGATTCTAACTTGAGCCTCGATTATGTCGTAGGTGGTGTGGAACGTTCGGTCTAGAACTTGAAGGAGAACGGTGTGCCTCTCGCACAAAAATTGTTTCATCTTCCCTTTAAATAAAAAATAAGGTTGAAGATATCGGTTGTTTCATTAGAGTGGGCTTGATCCAGCATCTGAAACTCTTGGCCGAGTTCCCGTTGGGATCCTGTCCGACATCTTAAATGAGCATGATCCTGTTCGGGAGTATCCGCTTTACTCATATGGCCCTGACAAAAGCTTCTAGCTAGGATCACTCCGGCTCTTTGGACACCTTTAGATAAAACTGCCTAGGCATTGCAGCAAGTTGCACCCCCCCACCCCCACCCCATCCCCAAGATGACAATGGTCCTTCTGAGTCTGAGACCATGGTTTTGAAAACACGTTTGAAACAAGATGGACTACTCCTCGGAGAGAGGACTGTACTCTTAATCTCTTCAATCACACTTAACAAACATTGAACACAACACAAGTGATTTGGAGAACTGGGTAGGAGATCTGGTACAGAGGGTCGATAGGTTAAATTATCCTCAAACTGAGGGTGCCGACGCTTCCGAACTAATTATCAACTCCGCCTATAACTTATTACATGTGTTATAATTACTTAAAGAAAATCAAAAAACAAAAAAATGTGTTTAAATAATATGCCTCTACACTAGTTTACGAACCCGTTTGTTGTTCGTTCCCGGGAGGTGGCCAACTTGAGATATCAAAAATGGCGATGACAGGTGGATTTATCAGTAGCGTACAAAATACAGATGCTAATTTTACTTGATCTCATTGAATTATGAGCGCGCTCAGTTGGTTATATTCTCGACGAATTAAGTATTTTTGACAAATTTGTCCAAATTAAATTCCTTTTGTCAGGGATCACAATCACTGGTGGCTCGTTATTGACGCGACGAAAGTTAGCAGGTTAATACCAGTGCTTTCGCGAGAATTCCTTCAGGTCAGTCGAAGTGGTGCCATTTTCTTGAGCTGTCCGAGGTACAACTTGGAGATTTTCTGAAGGTCATGGGAAAACCAGATGCGAAGACTCATATTTAAACACATGTACAGTTAAATTATAAATACTAAACAATATATAATTGAGTCACATGGTTGTTCTCTCTTCTCGGTCATTTTTGTACTCATAAATTCATTTTGCTCTCAAATATAAAACAAGCGTTTCTTACAAATCAAATTAAAAGCATAACCTGATAAAAGTAGATTATGTTGTTGTGTTTTACGGATGGATACGGTCACAGAGGAAAATCTTCTCAAGTATCGCCATAATTATCTTGTACGAATGGCAGTTTCCCCCACATTCGCAATAATATGTCGATTATTTTGTTTATACATGTTCAGATACTGAGCTCCTGAAGGAAGGGTACACCAAGGCAAATGAAAGATTGTCCCAAAGTGGATTTGAACTGATTGTAGAACTCGAACATGATAACTTAAAATACCTGTTCATTACCGGTAACCATTACACAGAACAACACCCCCACTGGAGTAGGATGAGTTGGGCTGTCATTTTGAAGTAAATGGGGAACTACCATGATTAATGGACCCTGAGTTCGATCAAGTTGTCAAAACAAAGCGGTGTCCTTTCGCAGATTACCAAATGTTGGATCGACCTGACCTATTTGTGCCAGTCACATTCGAAGTAGGCTTTTGATTAAACGTTTATGGGCGCAAAATATTAGCTGGGACTCCGAAGTTAATAAATCTGACCTCGTGACGTTGGAAATCTTTGTGCTGATTTTATGAAATGATCGAGGTGAAATTATTTCGGTACACCCCGAAAGACGACAGCAAAGCAGAACTCAAAATCCTTTGTTGTGAGAGCAAATCATGTTATGGATTTTCTATCTATCCGCACTTTCAAAACATTTCGAGTTTAAATTTCTCTAAGCCAAAAGTTGATCTTTTCTTTGGAAGGTCTCTGCTTAGTCTGGAATTAATAAATATGACCTTAACATTCATTCTTCTCACTTTTTCTCTAATCCTTCTCAGACTCCTTTAAATCCAATGACAAGCGTGGGTCCTAAACTATGTCTGTAAAATAAAAGAAAAATCAGCTTTCGTTAAAAATCCCTTCAATTATAGGTGAGCATATTCAGCAATCAAGTTTACTGTAATAGCTAAAAGCTTTTCCGTAAAGAAAAATACTAGCCTATAATCAAATAGAATGTCACTGAAGCGAGTAAAATGCAAATTTCGACTTGTTACCGCTTAAAATCAAATCGAGCCTCTTTTGGATTGCTTGGATTTCATCAATTGCGGTGGGTAGAATCTTTCACTTACATATTACCCACTCATATGACCTTATTTTCAAAATTAAAAATCTTGACCTCAGTGGGAAAACTGTTAAGCTCTGACGTAAATAGTTTGTTCACCAAAGTCCCGGTCGATGAAGCGCTTGAAGTTTTATCGAGAATTCTTCCCAATCTAGATATTATTAAATTAGTGCGCTTATGTGTAACTGATAATGTATTTTCAACTGAAGATAAGTTTTTTCCGCCAAATATATGGCCTAAGCATTGGTAACCACTTTTCCACCATCCTATGCAATTTTTTAGGGAAAACTACGAAAACGACCCTCCTTCCTATAATCCATTCCCAACCTCTTATCTGGTTCCGATATGTAAACGACAATAATAATTTCAATGAATTTTTCCAATACCTGAAATCGTTACACTCATCGATAAAATTCAAAGTAGAATAGGAACAAAACAACTCTTTACTGATTCTAGACGTAAAAATCCACCGTTTAAATAATCTTATTCAGTGGTCAGTCTATCGAAAACCTACCAATTCACATGCTTACATAGATTTCTTCTCATTACATCGCAAATCCGTTAAGATATCTGTTTTTTCTTCTCCTTTTCTCCAATCCTACAGAACATGCGACCCAATCTTCCTTCAGAATAAAATTAACCTTATCTGCTATTTCATCGAACTAAAATACCCAATTCACTTCATAAACAGATGTCATTCGAAAGCACGAAGAAACTTCTATGTCATCTCCACACCGCGAAGGGATGAATTTTAAAAAATGTATTAGTTTCCCATATGCTCCAGCTATGGTCCCCTTAAAATTGTATGCGAACGGAAATGACATGAATATCACATTTAAATATTCCAATACCATACAAAAATCCTTGACTGGACTACATCCAATCAATCACGACACGGGCGTGTACCGTATACCATGCCATAATTGCAATTTGGCATACATCGGAGAGTCGGGCCACTTTAATAAGAGGATAAAAGAACATCAAGCCAATATAAGAAAAGGTACAAGTTATTCAAGTCTCTTTACGCACATGCAAAATTACGACCATAAAATCGATTTCAATTAAGCAAAAATCATTTATAAATCAAACAATTATATTGATAGGAGATTAGTAGAATCTACCATCATTAACAAAGTCGATAATTTCAACTCATCCGAAGGGCAATACAAATTCAACAAATATATGAGTATATCGAATAAAGTCGCCAAAATCATTTATAAATCAAACAATTATATTGATAGGAGATTAGTAGAATCTACCATCATTAACAAAGTCGATAATTTCAACTCATCCGAAGGGCAATACAAATTCAACAAATATATGAGTATATCGAATAAAGTCGCCAATCGTATTTATAAGCCCCAGGAAGCAATTGCTCTCGGAGAGTAGTAACTTCCGCCGAGTCCACCCAAATACTTATGTTTTCCAGCATGTTTCCTGAGTTTTCATTTTGTTTAGTATTTTGTTCTCCTTATATATACTGGGCTCATTACTTGTTTATTTTTTTCATTGCTTATGTGAAAATGGCAATTTTAACCTTGCCGAAACTAGGTTTGTGGTTATAAATAAATCCTGATTCAAATATTGTTTTTTACTATTATCTTCTCGCAGGAATAGGAAGAATCGTAACAAATTTACTCGCGGATGTAATATATATATATATATATATATATATATATATATATATATATATATATATATATATATATATGGGAAATATCACGAAAGTTAGCGGGTGATAATTATAAATATGAATATGTACCACAGAAGGAAACTGAATAAAAGAAGGATTGGAGCTAGTACTTCCGTGGTATATATATAAATATATATATATATATATATATATATATATATATATATATATATATATATATATATATATATATATATATATATATTTGTGAACTGGTCAGGAATTAAAACGGGAAGACGAGAAGTCAGATATCAATAAAATTTGGTGACAGAGTAATAAAACGAACATTTCTCGTCTGGAAATGGAATTAAGCCGAGACAGTGGTGGCGTCTCAGCTATGATAAAATTTATATCGAGAAAGCGTGCATTTGTAGGCGCCATGAACTGATGACGTTTGGGACAATGCGATTAGCAAAGTTATGCCCAGTGGGCGGAGCTAAAAGCATTGTTGTCTCGTTGACGAAAAAAGACTACGCCTCCTATATTATTTATAGAATAAAAATGGAGAATTCGAGAAGAAGAAGAAGATTAATTTGCTCTTGGGTAGACAGTTAAATAAGATAGACGATCGAATGTAAATAACTAATTGCTGTTCATTTAGCGTAGCGAAGCCCCCGTAGTAATCCGCCTACGTTTTGTTCTCCTAACACTCGCTTTCCCTGACAGTAATCGTGTAAACGCTAGCCTCACTTTTGTCTTGCTTGTTTTTCTTCGTTGTAATTAAACATTTATTTTTTACGTGATTCCTCTTAGTCCTTTCTGGATCACAAGCCTTCGGTAAGCCCAGTGTAGCGATCTATACCCCTACAAGTGAAAATATTTAATCACAACAGTATATATATATATATATATATATATATATATATATATATATATATATATATATATATATATATATATATAATATAGTTTCAAGAAGGGTTGGTAACCATAACTTCAATCGTGTGATTGGTACGCCCGATCTCTCGAGCGTTTTCAAATAAAATCACATGAAGCTTATTCATTCACTTTGTTCGGCTCATGGGAATCAGTTCTGTAATATTGGAATTGTAATATTTAGCTAAATATGTCCCAAAAGAATCTCGAATTAATGCGTGGTTCTTCTCTCATTTACAGACCCTCCAAACTTCGTTGTAATCTATTTATGTATCCAAATTATAATCTATTTATGTATTCAAATTACAATCTATTTATGTATCCAATTTAGTCCATACAATCTAGTTATACCAATATTTATACATATCAATCTATTTAATATTTACTCCCTCTATATAATAGTGACCCGATCCATTTAACTATATAATCTATTTATCATCTATATAAATATTTATCATACATTTATAATATTTACTCATTTACATTCAACTATAATCTAATTAATATTTGTCAATCTAATTATCAATCATCATATGTGTACTCTAATTCTCATTAACTCATGCAAAGTTAATTCACCCGCGTAAAATTCAATCCAATCATAAACTGTATAATTTCACTTTTTAATCATAACTGTTCATTCCATAATATATATTTTTCGTATCTCTATGTTTTAATACACGTATTCCTACGACGTTGCCGATTTAGGCCTAAGAAAATTTCGTCTGCAAATTCAGACTCCCCGTTAGCAATTAACTTCATTCCCCTTGTATAACAAAAATATAGGTTTTGGGGTTTATTGCGACCTGAGCTATCTTGTGTATTGGCACAATAATCACCTAACAACTTATACCAGCAAAGCCGGTATATTATTTGAGTATCTTTTGGAGTCAGATACGAGATTAACGCCACTCTTCACCTCACTCTTGGGACTTGAGGGACCTCAGCAAAATATTCGCCTCATTTTAACCTTTCAAACTGGTGACGTCCTTCCTCTCCTGGGAATCTCCCTCAAAGTGGTAACATCTACGTTGCGAACAGTGAAGGCATCGATGATATGGACTCTGCAAGCAACCATCAGACAGGACAAGGCGAACGGGACTTCGTGAACGCCATCAACATCAAGCGTCCATCTTCAATGAATTAGCAGTCATGGGTTTGTTTCGGATTGTGGAGGCGTAGTTTCACATTATGGGGCTAAAAAAGGAGGATACCAAGTTCTTTCACGTATTAGCCTCATTACCGCCTGGAAAAGTCGACCGTATTGCGGCCGCCATACTGGCTGAGCAAAGTTACCGGAATTTGAAAATGTAAGTGATCGCCCTATTCGAGAAGACCAAGCCCGAGCTATTCGAAAAGCTAATAGCATCCTCCGCATTCACAGGCCGACCCTCAATCAACCTAGAAGAACTGCGAAGAAATGCACTTAAGGTAGGAGTAAGCGAGGACCGCATTCGTCATAAATATATACAATCCTTACCGCCAAACATTGCGCCTATAATTGCAACACAAAAGGAGTAACCCTGACCCAATTGGGTAAGCTAGCGGATGAACTTAGCGCGTTCGATAAAGAAGCGGTGACGTAATGTGAATTTGGTAAGATGCAGTGCGTTTTATAACGGAGAGAATGATAAGTGCGTAAATAATCAGGCAGGTTTTGCACGATCGGTGCCTAATAATAATTACTGTGCGCCTAATATACCAGAGGGATTGCGACCATTCATGAGAAAACAGAAACCTGTGGTTTGCCGCTCGCATCGGTACTTTGGTGAGGAGACCTAGTGTTGTAAGCCCTGGTGCAGGTGCACCCAAAGAGGAGAATGCTTGCAAATACAACCTTTCTCTAGGCCATCTTCGCCAGTCCCACGGGAAAACTAGTCAGGCATACCTTAGCGGGCACAGCCGCTGGTATTCCATTTATTTGCGGAGAGCATCATGGCCATGGCATTATGACATTAAAATTGCACCAGCAAAGTGCCTTGCAGGAATCAGGAAAATTGTATAAAATGTCCACGCGTATATATATATATATATATATATATATATATATATATATATATATATATATATGGTCTTTCAATAATGTCGCTCGATTTTTAAATGTAAATAAAACAAGTTATGTGTGATATATGCACTCGATTTATTTAAAATTTTAAAGTACATTTTAAGGCATTAAGTGTGGAATATGACCTCGTTCAAATGTCCGCCGCGGCTTCGCTTGGTGGAAAGTATTCGGGAGGCCCAATTTTCGATGACTTTGTCGAAATAAATCTGGCTGAATTTGCTGGATGGTGTTCGTTCTGTTGGCTTTGAGGAGATCAACTGTTTGCGGATATTCGCATAGACCTGCGATTTAAGGTAGCCCCAAAGAAAGTAGTCTAATGGCGTTAAATCGCATGATCTCGGTGGCCAGTTGACGTCGCCGCCGCGCGAGATGACCCTGTCCTGAAATCGCTGGTGCAAAATGTCTATCGTGGCGTGCGCAGTGTGGCACGTAGCGCTGTCCTGTTAGAAACACATGTCGTCAGTATCCATATCAGGCATATAATCCAGTTGAGGCCACAAGAAATTGCTTTTCATCGATCTGTAGGTCTCGCCGTTGACGGTTATGGCAATCCCATCTTCGTTCTCAAAAAAATACGGACTGATGATTCCGCTAGACGAAAATCCACACGAAACAGGACTTTGTTGGGATGCAATTAGTGTTCTCATGTGGGTTGTTTTCGTCCCAAATCCGACAGTTTTGCTTGTTCACAAATCCATTCATGGAAAAATGGGCCTCGTCGCTGAAGATGATTTTTTGTGGGAAATTTGAGGCAACTTACAACTGCTCTAGAGCCCAATCAGCGAACACACGGCGTTCTCTATGGTCATTTACCTTAAGTTCCTGGGTAAGTTGGATATTGTACGGGTGCAAACCCAAATCCCTACGCATAATTCGCGACACTGAAGTCGCAGAAAGGCCAAGTTCTTGTGAACGACGAGAAAGTGACTGCCTCGGATTTTCCCATACACTCTCATTTATGGCAGCGATGTTTTCAGTAGACCTTGCGTTTTGGCGACGTACGGGTGTTAGCCGATTGTTGATCGACCCTTTTGACCGAATTTGACCACAAAACGACAAACAGTGGACTCAGCAGGGCGATTGTGGCGAGGATAGAAATCACGTAATGCGCGGAACGTTTGTCGAACGAAGCACTGATTTTGATAATAACATTTTATGATTTGCACAGGCTGTCCAACGCTATAATCTTCCATCGTGACTTGCCAAGTACTACTGAACAGTGCACAGTGAGGTTGCAGGGTGTCATTTTAACAACATGGCCACTATCGCCTGACAAAGCTCGAGCGTCCTTGTTGAAAGAACCTTTATATATATATATATATATATATATATATATATATATATATATATATATATATATATATATATATATATATATATATATATATATATATATATAAAAATATAAATATATATATATATATATATATATATATATATATATATATATATATATAAATATATATATATATATATATATAAATATATATATATATATATATATATATATATATATATATATATATATATATATATATATATATATATATATAATATATATATATATATATATATATAAATATATATATAAATATATATATATAAATATATATATAAATATATATATAAATATATATATAAATATATATATATATAAATATATATATAAATATATATATAAATATATATATATATATAAATATATATATAAATATATATATATATATATATATATATATAAATATATATATATATATATATATATATATATATATATATATATATATATATATATATATATATATATAAAAATATATATATATAAATATATATATATAAATATATATATATATATATATATATATATATATATAAATATATATATAAATATATATATAAATATATATATAAATATATATATAAATATATATATATATATAAATATATATATATATAAATATATATATATAAATATATATATAAATATATATATATATAAATATATATATATAAATATATATATATATAAATATATATATATATAAATATATATATAAATATATATATATATATAAATATATATATATATATAAATATATATATATAAATATATATATATATATAAATATATATATATATAAATATATATATATATAAATATATATATATATATAAATATATATATATAAATATATATATATATATATATATATATATATATATATATATATATATATATATATATATATATATATATATATATATATACGAGGGGTGGTCAATAAGTTTTGCGAATCAGGAGGGCAAAACAGAGCAAGGGGGATGACTGTTTGTGGGGGTGTTAGGACAAGTTATGACAAGTCAGGACCTGCAGACGCACGCTCCTGCCTCATCTTTTTAAGAAGCAGTAGCTGATTGCAGATCGTCAGTCACAAATTTTTCAACAATGGAGAAGGTTGAGCACCGCGCAGTGATCAAATATTTGACCAAGGAAGGCAAGAGTGCAAAAGAGATCCATGAACGCATGGTTGCAATGTACACCGACACCGCCCCTTCCTATGTAACCATTGCTCGCTGGAATAGGGAGTTCCACCGTGGTCGTGAGTCCCTTGAAGATGACCCCTGTCTAGGACGCCCGTCAGATGTGACCAACGAGGGCAATGTGGCCCTTGTGGAGAGGATGATCCTCGAAAATCGACGGGTCAAGGTCGAAGAAATCGAGCGAGAACTTGGAATATCACATGGAAGTGTTATCATAATCACCAACGACAATTTGGCCATGACCAAGGTCTATGCCCGTTGGCCCGTTGGGTCCCTAGAAACCTCACACCCCATGATCGACTTCAACGTCGTCAAAGTCCACAAGGCTAGAGTTGCACAAGCTGCTTGGCGTGAGTGCGGATTCGAGGAGCTCAACCATCCCCCTACAGTCCAGATCTGGCCCCTAGCGACTACTTTTTATTCCGCCAGCTCAAGGCTGCACTGCGTGGACGCCGGTTTGGAGACGATGAAGATGTCCAGCTCGCCGTCCAGGAGTGGATTGAAGAGCAGTCGGGAGATTTCTGGTTGTCGGGAATTCGAAGCCTCAGGGACAAGTGGCGCAAATGCATTGAAGTCGAGGGTAGTTATATTGAAAAATAATAAAACACTTTTCCTCATATCTCGTTTCCTTATATCCGAATTGCAAAACTTATTGACCGCCCCTCGTATATATATATATATATATATATATATATATATATATATATATATATATATATATATATATGGTAACACTTAAGTTTCGGGGCGCAAGGTAGGTGGTGCTGTTTATAGGCTACAATTTTGGGCTACAATATATGTCTTATGACGTCAGATGGTAGCGTGAGATGTGAACAATTACGGCGTTATATTTTTTTGTATATGAGCATATACTGGGGGCTGCGACCCCCAGACCGCCGTAATTAATGGAAACTCAGGATCATCGCAGGGTAGTAACCCGCAGTGATATCTCCCCCATGAGCAGTCCCCTTGAATTTCCTGGGTTTTTTCCCCAACAGCTTTTTACTGGCAGAAAAACCTAACCTAATGACAAACAATTCTTACTTTTATAGGTTTCTTGATTAGTTTATGCGCCTCTAAAAAATCTAAACGTTTTTCGCGGTCATGCAAAATAAACCCGAATTCGAATAACGAAGGAGCACAACTAGAGCACGAAAAAGCCATAACGAAAGAGAAACAAATGCTAAGCAGGTTCTATTTATAGCTACGACGTTGTCAGTAAGAAGCTGTTATCGTTCATTGAGAAACAAAAAATACGAAAACAAAAAACAAAACAATAAAAGACCTCAAGAAACTTTACCTAACTTAGAAAAACTATAAACGAGTAGAGGCGGAGATATTTAGTAAATAATACAAACTAAAAGTTACAAATCCCCCAAACAACAAAAAAATATAACGCCGTGATTGGTCACATCTGAATCTACCGTCTGACGTAATAAGAGATATGTTGTAGCCCCAAATTGTAGCCTACTAACAGCGTCACCTACCGTACGCCCCAAATCTAAAGTATTACCATATATATTAGTGTAAATGGCTAGCAGACCTTCCTCCCGCCCTTCTGTCCCTGCACCTTCCTTACCTACCCCTCCGCCTACTGCTCCTGCCTCTCTCCCAACTCCGTCTCCTTCCACCTCTCTATCAAAACTCCCTCATACCTCCAGAACTTCCCTTTTGGCAACCTCTACTCCTCCCCCTTGCACTCCTCCTTCGATCCAACCTCCTCTTTCCCCCGACACCCCACCTCTCATAATCTGCACCTCTCCTACTATCCCTAGCCCCTCATCTCCTAGCTCCAATCCATCCACCTCTCCTACTAACCTCCCCCTCCTAGACTCCACCCTTTCCAAGCCTACTACCTCGACACCTCCTTCCACAGAACACACTCATCCCTCCACCACGGCCTGCCCACCCAACAACACCGCTGACAACACCCATAAACAACAGCCGACACGGGTAAAGGTACTGGCTCCTCTCTCCTCATGGGCAAGGACAGAGGAACGGTACCGGGAAAATCAGCCTCCCGCGCTTTCCGCTCACGCCCATAGGTCGCCTCAACGTGACACAATTAAACGTACGCAGTTGGCACGGTATTCGCCATACGGTTGCCAACTGGATGCTTAACACACAAAGACCTGACATAGTAATCCTGAACTCAGCCAGCCTACTTCCTCCCAACAACAGATTCCGCATCGCAGGCTACCACACCTACCTATCTCCACAGGCAGCACCTAGGATCAGCGATTCTAGTAAAACGCTCCATACACCACTTCTTTATCAAAACACAAAACGACTCCTTTCTAGCCTGTAAGATAGAGACAAGCTCCGGCCCCATTCTAGTGGCCACACACTGCAGACCACCACGCCTACAATTAAACATAGAAGTCCCACTCCGGGCCCTATCTAACCATAACCTCCCTATCTTCTTCACGGGGGACCTCAACGCTTTTCACCCGACACTCCTTTCCAACAACACGAATGACGTGGGAAGTACCTGGCCGGTGCCCTGCAGCGTTTTTGCTGCGAGCACATCGGCCCCACCTTCCCCACGTTCTTCGGTCCTCGCGGAGGTACCACGTCCCCGGACATTGTCTTCCGCAACGACCACGCCACACGCTTCCACACACACATATCACCGGGGTCCCACGTATTCTCTGACCACATTCTGATATGCCTCATCATATCCACATCTCCCATACTCATAACTACACCACCTCTCTACGATTACAAAAACACAAACTGGGAAGAGTTCAGGAGACACATAACAGAAAACACGCCACAAAACCTCGACCTGGAGTACACCAATCCACACCTGCTAGATGACCACTGGTGCTCAATCTTAAACACTATAACCACAGCACGCAACCTACACTCACCACAAAAAAACTACACTTGCATAAAACATTTCATATTTTCCATACACACTCAGAGACTCATCACACATTACAATAATCACTACACTAGAGGCGCACGACAACACAACATAAATCACTTAGGTGCCCGCATCCTACAGTGCGTGCAGCTAGATAGGAACCGGCAGTGGCGAGAAGTCATCCGCATCGCGGACGACACCCGTTGCACGGACCCTTCCGTCTTCTGACGGCACGTTAAAAGGATGTTAGGCACTGATCCATGCAAACCCATCACCCTCTAAGTAAACAACCAAACACTCACGGACACTAACGTCATCCTCGACGTATTAGGTCCCACTGGGACACAGTACACACACACAACCCCCTCAAACCAGACGCGCGTGAGCACTTTCAGGAAGTCCAGGAATAATGTCGGGCCCACGCTCACGAGCTAAGGCCTGCCCCCCTGATACGAATGGAGCTGCTCGACTACACATCCACATTAACCACTCCAATCACCGTCGAGGAAACAAAACACTACATTAAAACAACACCAAAACGCGCCCCCGGTCCCCCCCGGGCTACCAGACACACTTATACACAACCTCCCCGCAAACATATACCCCACACTTACACACCTATTCAACGCCTCACTAGCCTCAGGCCACTTCCCTAAAATATTCAAAGTTTTCACAACATACTACTACACAAACCGAACAAAGACCCAAAACACCCTAACAACTACAGGCCTAATGGTCAACTACCGCCTACGGGAGTACCTGGAAGAGAGGAACTGGTTCTCCCCCCACCAATACGGGTTTAGGAGAGGCCAGTCCACTCAGGCGGCCGTGACTATCGTTCACGACAGAATAAAAAAAAACGCCAGGTACATCAAAAGACTCTCTCCACCAGCAAGGACGTGGAGAAGGCCTTCGATAAAGTGTGGCACGAGGGACTCCGTTGGAAACTCGCCAACAATACGGAGTTACCTCTCTGCACCAGAAGGCTCCTCTCGCACTATCCCACTGAACGGAGTTGCCACATAAAATACAACAATACCCACTCACGACCCTTTACACCACGCTCAGACGTTCCCCAAGGAAGCGTACTGGCACCCACACTATATATTATGTTCACAAACGACACCCCACCCGAAAACTGCTGTCACACAAACACAGTGGCCTACGCCGATGACGAGACGATTCTCGTCAGCGGCCGAGGTCCAGAAGAAATCGCGCTCCACGCACAAACAATACTAGACGATAAGACAGATTACGAGGATAAATGGCTGATTGATACGAATCCTCAGAAGACACAGATGACACTCTACGGCGCTAGAGATCACTTCATGCACAACCTACAAATCTTCTCACATACACCAGACATGAACCACCTAAACCCAACAAGGCTCAAATACACTCAATGTACAAAAATCCTTGGGGTAATTTTCGACAAGACCCTCAGGTTCAATATACACCAAAACATAACACAAGCAAGAGCCTCACGAATAAACACATCGCTGTGCAGGTTCTAATCTGCGAGCAAAAGACTAAAGCTACACCTCTACAAAGCACTCGTGCGACGAATTCTCACGTACGCCCCACTGTCACTCGTAGCCACGAGTGACACGTGGAAGCGGAAGGCTCAGCGCATTCAGAACTTTGCTCTGAAGCGCGCTTACCGCTCTCCGTTGTACTCGAGAATGGCTGCACTACAGAACAACAACAAATTAGCACCCCTCAACACATACGCTTACACCATACTCACAAAACAACTCGGGAAACTCGCCAGAGACCCATTATACACTGCACTACTTGTACGAAGGTATGCGATGGCACCGCGATACCCCGCGGCCCATGACCACTCGCCACCCGTACCGTTCTTCACATAACCAAAAGGCATCATGAATAACGAACGCGTTTCCGACTGAGAAGACAGCCTCGCCCTTCTGACCTTCCTCCAACCGTCGTCCAGTCAAAAACCACGAGACCAACATAGCCACACTAACACCACGCATCGGTGTATAGCCACCGACCTATCAGCTCTTGCTATCCTTAAGTGATTTCCGCAACCTTCCTCTATGACTACCTGATCGCCTGGTTACACACAACGATCCCTCTCTGTCCTTTCTATAAACAAAAGTAAATAAGTAAGCAGACCTTCTTGTATGCAGATTTTGTTAAAGATCATTGTTTATTTCGTCTTTATTAATTTTCTTTAGAAACTCCATTTTTCTTATCATTTTTAGTTCAACTTCTCCTACGTTCATCTTTTTTTTAATGAAATGTGTTTCGTACAACCAAATTTGAATTTAATTGCTGAGGTTTCGATCTATGCAATCATCTTCAAAGTCTCTTTCCCCTCTATCGGTGACGAATGGTGAAATCAGAATGAAAAGAAAGCGGATTTTAGGGGATGATTATTCCTCCTCGCCAGTCCGAGATAGAATAATAGGCAGATAGGAGGTCACAGATTGAGTGAGCAATGGTCGAGGGGAAAGAGAAAATATAGATTTGATTGTCATCAGCATAGAGGTGGAAGGATAGACCGAGATTACGTAGGAGGAAGCTAAGGGGGAAAAAGTAGATACGAAAGATGAGAGGGCTGAGGACAGAGCCTTGGGGATGACACCAAAACGAATGAGAGTGGGGTCAGAGGACACATCGTTAATCACTACAGATTGAGTGCAAGACGAAAGGTAAGAGCGGAACCAGTCGAGAGCAACGCCAGAAATGCCAAGGGAAGAGTGGAGGCGATCAAGCAAGACGGAATGGTCAATAGTATCAAAGGCAGAGGAGAGGTCAAGTTGAATGAGGATGGAGGCACAACCCTGGTTAGCAGCTCAATGTAAGCAATCAGTAACATTGAGTAGAGCGGTTTCGGCAGAGTGCACAGCTTTAAAACCTGATTGGTAAGTCTCATCAATATTACAGGCAAAGATATGGGAATTAATACGCGAAACCATTACTCTCTCAAGGACCTTAGAGAGGAAGGGAAGTTGTGAGATCGGGCGATAGCTAGCTGGGCCAGAAGGGTTAAGCTTCGGCTTTTTAAGGATCGGATGGATTTGGGCACATTTGAAGGAAGAAGGGATAACACCAGTAGCAAGGGAGGTATTGAACAGGGGGAGGAGCATTGGGAGTATGACAGGCAATATTTTGATTAATAGCTTGTAGGGGGAACGAGTCACGAGGGGAGCCAGATTTTTAGAGCGCGAGAGTAAGGCAGACAGTCCAGAAACAGTCAAGGCAGGAAATACGTTGAATGGCTAGGGAGGGGGGGGGGGCAGGGAGAATGTGAAAGGCCTGGTCAGGCAGTTGCAGGAGGGAGGCACAAAGGTTGATGACCTTATCAGCGAAGAATTTCAAGAGGATGATGGGGGTGGGGACTTGGTATGATGAAGTAAGAGAAGAGAGCAGACGGAAAACGGTACGGGGGGGGGTCATTCTTATTGTCGGTTACCAATTTACGCGAATGGTCTTCACTAGCAGATTTCAGTTTGGCCAAGTAGAGAGATCTTGCAAAACAGTAAGTGAACGAAAGAGCAGTTGTATCTTGCCCACGGGAGTGACCTTTATGAAGAGCTCTTTCATTGGCATGTAAAGACTGTCGCGAGCATAGGAGTTCCAGCGAGTACCATGGGGCGCGGTGACGGCGATAGGACAAAGGAGTAATAATGGGGGAGTGTGCATTAATGCAAGTTAGGAGGGATTGCTCCAAGGAAGAGAGGATTTGGTCAGGAAAGGCGAGAGCGTCAGGAGGGGGTAAATTAGAGGCAACATCATTAAGGAGGGATGGGATGTCAATGGAGGCTAGCCGTCAATAAGGTTTTGGGATGAGAGGAGGCTGAGAGGGCAAAGAAGTGGGGGTTGAAACATTGAAGTTACTAGTCAGAAATAGCATTATACAAGATAGAAGTGGTCAAGTTGGAAATTTGACAGTCGAAAATTACAAAGTCTAAAATGTTACCATGGCAGTGTGTTGGGGAAGAAACGTGTTGAGTAAGGGAGAGGAGGTCAAGGATCTCAAGCAAGGCAAGTAGATTAGAGTTAGTGACTGGGAGGTTGAAGTCCCCCATGATGAGAAGATGACCCGATGGGGAGAGACTAGCGAGAAGGTTACTAAATTCCTCAAGAAAAAGATCAAGGGAGGATCTTGAAGGGGACGGGGGGGGGGGGGGTAGAGCACAATAGTTGTTAGAGAGGGAACATAATTTTAGAGACAGAGATAAGGGCCTCAAAAGAAAGAAGAGGGCGTGGGGGGAGGTGGAAGGGTATTCAGAGAGAGAGAGAGAGAGAGGGAGAGAGAGAGAGGCACTATGAATGAGAACAACCCCTCCACCACGTTTGTTCCGGGGTTATGGGAGTAGACATAGCCATCAGGGATCGCTAGTGACAAGCAGCTATCACTCTGATCAAACCAAGTTTCACTGAGACCAAGGGGGGAGATACGCAAATTAGTCAGGAGGTCATACATGAACTCCATTTTATTAGCGATGCTTTTAACATTCAAGAGAGATGCATTATAAACTGAGAGTGGGGAGGTTGAAGGGGGAGTGAGGGAGACGGGGAGAGGGGGTAGGTCGGGGAAGACGGTTCAATGAAAAATAACTTTTTTAAGACCGAGGATAAACGAAATCCTCTTTTTATAGGATGAGATTGATTTTGAGCGATTCCTAGTGCTTTAATTCTAGAGCCAACCGAGGGAGATACCTTAAACCCTCTATTAAGGGAAAGAAGTGTGGCTTTGTCCATCATTCAGACAACAAAATAAAATTAGGGAAGCAACAGTCAAAATAAAAGTGAGCAGGGAAGAATATGATGTGAAGAAAAAAAAGTTACAGAAAAGCAACAAATACAATAAACACATCTACTAAACGTACCAAGAATGGCAAAGTACAAAGCACGTGTCAAGGCAACTATTAAACAGGGCAAAAAATTAGGGGAGGGGGGAATGAAACAAGTGACCGCGTGAGTCAGAAAACAGAATGATCCAGAATAATTTAAGGCTGAGGAAAACAGGGCGAAAAATTAGGTGAGGGGGGAATGAAGCAAGTGAATGCGTGGGTCAGAAAGCAGAATAATTCAGAAGAAATTTAGGCTGAGGCAGGAAGAGCATTTTTTTTTTAATTCTATAGAGCCCATCTGGCAACTGCCCACTTGGGCATAAGTCGCCGAAAAACACGACAGCCTAGAACTAGGCTACTTTAAAATAAAATTATGAAAAAATAACAATGATAAATATTGGAAAAACTTAACAATCAGGAAGCAATCTCCGGCCGCGGGGAGAGGTCCCCCTCACCCCGGTGCAGGAGAGTGCAACCTACAAACAAAGCAATAAAAAAACGAAAAAAACAGAAAAGAACCTTAAATAAAGGGAAGAAGCCCGGCCTCCCCCCCAAAAGTCAACAAGTCCACAAGTCAATGTGCACGAATCTGTCCCGAGTACAAGGGACAGGCGGTAGCGACCCCGCCCATCACGGTACCGGGACAGGTATCGTGCGCGAACATCACCCAGACTGGAACATTCGACAAGAATGTGCCGAACAGTCTGGGGGACGACGCAGTCGTTGCAATAGGGCGCAGGCGAGCACTCCATCAAATAGCAATGCGTCACACGAGTGTGTCCGATTCGGAGACGACAGAAAGCAACCTGAAGCCGCCGCGGCATTCGGGGATAGGTCCATGGGAACAGTCGCGGCGCAATGGCACGCAACTTTAAGTTCCCTTCGACCGTCTCCGATCTTCTTTGCCAAGCAGTCCGAAGAGCTGCCCGTATTCCTGCCATGTAGTCGGTGTGAGGAAGAGCGAAACGCTGGTCCGGTCGCAGAGTCCTCGCGGACTCTTTGGCGTCCTCATCGGCGCGCTCATTCCCCGCAATTCCTACATGTCCAGGAACCCAGCAGAAGATAATCTCGACATCTGCCCGGCTCGCCAAAACCGTGGCGTCACGGATATCGCGAACCAGGGGATGCGGAGATTCCAATGCGCCGGGAGCACTCAGGGCGCTTTGTGAATCGCTATAGATCACAATCCGGTCTCCGAACCTGGCACGTCGCGTAATCTCGCGTACCGAGTGGTGTATTGCCACCAGCTCGGCCGAGAAGAAAGACGCAGCGCCTGGTAGAGCCCCGCTAACTTCAAAAAGAGGGGATACGGCGTGGAAGCCAATCCCCTCTTGGGACTTGGAGCCATCCGTATACACTGGCACGGTTCCAGCGTTGCAGGAAGAGCAAGGGAAATAAAATGTAGATAAGAATGGGGCAGATTGGATGATTACATGGGGATGGAGGGTTAATTTCTTACTTTTCGGTATGTGGATATGTTTTTTGACTCATTCCTGTGGATGCAGTTTCTTTTTATTATATATTTTTGGGGACTTTGATTTTGTTTTTGACAGACTCCTATGGAGGCTTTAAATTATATATTGTAGATGCATGGTTGGACATTCCTATGGATTGTTAAATTATATATTGTAGATGCATGATCTGATAAAATCCTATGGGTGGGATTTGATGGATACCGATGACCTTTGATAGGCCCTTGTGGCTTTTGTCATCCGTGAAATTATGTTGTGTTATGTTATTTTATGGAGTAAATAATAGAGATAAAGAAGTAAAAAGAGCCCGGAAGAAATTACGAAGAAAAACATGGGCCAAAAGAAAAATACAAAGTAATAAAAACACTAGATTACTCACAAACACGTAGCTAGCAGCAAATCATAAGACAGGTCTATCTATAAGATAGTAAACATAACGTTGAGTTGACGGATTTTAGATGGTGTTGACTTATCTGATTAGCTTCGCATAACCAATATTTCATTAACTAAATCTTTCTATATATATTTGTAGTAATTAAGGTTTGCTGCACTTATTTATAATTGGGAGCTTATACAGGCCTACTGATTTCATAACAACATAACATAATTTCCCGGATGACAAAAGCCACAAGGGCCTATCAAAGGTCATCTGTATCCTTCAAATCCCACCCATATAATGCATCCATAGGATTTTGTCAGATCATGCATCTACAATATACAATTTAACAATCCATAGTAATGTCCAACCATGCATCTACAATATATAATATAAAGCCTCCATAGGAGTCTGTCAAAAACAAAATCAAAGTCCCCCAAAATATACAATAAAAAGAAACTGCATCCACAGGAATGAGTCAAGAAACATATCCACATACCGAAGAGTAAGAAATTAACCCTCCATTCCCTTTGGTTTTTTTTTTGGGGGGGGGGGGCAAATGATTTATACTATATTTTTTAAGGTTTATAATAAATATTCCTATTTTTATATGGAGGAAAGGAAAATTAAAAAAAAAAAAAAAAAAAAGTTTAAGGATGACCTCCTTACTCTTAAATAAGTTATTAGCTTGGCTCAGAAAAAATCTGCGCTTGAAAACATTCAAGTTTGGGCTGTCTACAGTCTCAGGTGGCAAACTATTCCATTAATCCACCATTCTGTTAGTGAAAAAATATTTTCTAACATACAGTCTGCACCTCTGTTTTTTAATCTTTAAGTGGTGGCCTCTAGTTCTATTACTACCTTCTAACTCAAATAACTTGCTGAAATCCAATTTATCCATCCCAGAAAAGATTTTAAAAAGCTCAATCATATCTCCCCTCACACACCTTCTTTCAAATGAAAACATATTTAATACCCTCAGTCTATCTTCATATTCAAGGTGCTTCAGGGATGGTATTATTTTTGTTGCCCTTTGTACTGACTCTAATAAGTTTATATCATGTCTAAAATGTGGTGACCATGCCTGTATACAGTACTCCAAATGTGGCCCCTCATAAGAGTTGTATAGTTTAAGGATGACCTCCTTACTATTTCCGGTAGGTCTTTTGAAATGGAGGATGACCCCGATAGGTCTCCTGATAATATAAATCTTCCATTCAAATATTTAATAGTACCTGTAAAAAAAGATGATAAATTGGTAATTGTGTAGACGATGGCCGGATGCAGTTATTTTGAGCGTCGGCTCGTTGTTAGGTATGGCTCTCTGCGGAGATAACACTGCGATGACCCTGAGTTGAAACTCAGGGTCATCGCAGTGTTATCCCCGTGGCGAGCCGTACCCAACAACAAGCCGACGCTCAAAATAATCGCATCCGGCCATCGTCTACACAATTACCGATAAATTTAATGACAAGCCCCTTCAATTTAGCATTGCCCTTCAAAACAGTAATTTACTTAATGATATCCAACATCATGATGTAACTTTTACTGGTTGCACAAAAAATTGCATTATTAGTACCAGTACTAAGATTAAAAATATATTCTTAGATAGTGCAGGTTTCTTACTGTGGTGGGGCGAATGTGAGTGTGTGTAAAAGGGCCATTCTCCCACCCCTTTTCTCAGTACCCTCTCCCTCCCTCTGTAAGAATGTGTGTGAATGGGAATGGGTTTGTTTTATTTTTGTTTATTTCATGTATAAAATGATTACCATGTTTTTCTTTCTTTCCAGGCGTTATTCTGGAAAGATAATAGCTAATTTTGAGATATCACTATAATAAGATATTACTTTGTATTAAGTAAATTTAACGAAGCGTTATTCTGGAAAGAGGTAAGCTAGTCGATGTATTTTCGGGTAATGCCCACTTATTAGTTTCGCCATCCATGTATAAATAAATGGGTCACTGAAGGAGGATATATCTCTTCTTCAGAGAGTGGAAGTGTGGACTGGCAGCAAGAGGGGTTCTATAGACGAGTGCTCCACCCAGCCCTGAGAGGAGGGCTTTCGTGTCTCTAACCACCTGAACCGCCATACCTGCCTTCGTTGACAATCCTGCCTCCTTCTAGTTAGCCAACTACCACCCACCTCCAGCAAGTGATAGCGAGTGTCCCCTTTTCGTTCGGTTGTGGTTGTGTTTTTTTTTGTTTTGTGTAGAATATACGTAAATTGTTGTATCCGCCGGTTATAAGATTCTCGTTTGGTATCGTTATTTTGATTGGGGAATTTAGCCTCATTTTGAAGTGTGCACACTTCCCTAGTAAATATAAAATTTTGTAAATATAAACTGTAACTATCATTGTATTTTTTTGTAAGTAAAGGGACTGTATATACAATCCGTTTTATTCTCCCTCGATTTCTCACGTCCGGACAGTGTAGGAAGCGGGTTGGATCGATTATCGATTGGGATTAGAGATCTATTTTCGGCCCGCTACATTTGGCGCCCGAATAGGGACGTGAGACTTCGAAACTGGGAGCGTGACTGGATTGTATTGCAGTCCATACCCAATTAGTGTGACAAGTAGTTTGATTGATTTTTCCCTTCTCCTATCTTTTTACTAACTTGGGAACAATGGCTGTAGCGGAAACGTTGAATGAAGAAGTAGTTCGATTGAGACTGGAGTTGAGAAAGAAAGAAGAGGAGTGTGAAATGTTGCGGGGAATGATGGAGGGAATGGAGAATAAAATAAAAGGGATGAATGAAAAGACTGATAAGATGAAGAAGGAAATGGGAGACCGACAGGATCAGACGGACCGACGGATGCAGGACCTGTATAACATGATGACAGGGGCTGGATCAGTCCCAGGACCTACAACCCTGACCCCTGCTCCTACTGAAGGGACTCCGCTAAATGGAATGGATGGCAGTAGGGTTGAGTCTAAAGAAGATACTGTGAGTGGTAGGAAAGGGGGTGAATGGAAGAGAGTGGAAAGTAAGAGAGGAAGTAAGCATGGTTCTAAGGTTAAGGATAGGAAGGCGAGAGGGAAGAGTGTGGATTCGCTATACTCAGATGAGGGAGAGAGTGACAATATGATTGGAATGAGTGAGACCGAGAGTAGCTCTTCGGAGAGTGAAGTGAATGTGGGGAAAGGAATTTTGATTAGGGAAGTGCCAAGGATTGATAAGTTTAGATTGCATGGGGGAAAGAGTATGGATGAGTTCTTCGGGGATTTTGAGCGGTACTGCAAGCTCAAGTACCCGCAGAACAAGGGTCACTGGGTGAGTGTTCTGGGAGATTGTTTGGATGGGAAAGTGTTGGAGTTCTTGCGAGTGATAACGAGTGTGGGAGAGCCAAAGTACGATGTAGTGAAGAAGAGATTGATTGGGCAGGTGAAACGAATGAAAGAGAGTGTGAAGTATAAGAGGGTGAATGAATTTGAGAAGGCTCGAATTGGGAAGAGTGAAAGTGTGAATATGTATGCACATAGGCTTGAGAGTATGGCAAGAACGAGGTATGGTGATGATGATGTAAATGAATGTAAACCACTCATGAGGAAGTTTTTGGACACGATCCCGCGAAAGGTGAGTGAATGGCTGAGTGGAAAGAGAAAGGAGAGAGTGAGACTGACAGGTGAACGGTTGATGTGGGAGGATGTGTTGGAACTGTTAGAAGATGGACGATTTGATGATGAAAGCGATCTAGAAGAGGATGGATGGTACAGTGTGAATGTTGGGGGTAAGAAGCCCAGGAGCTTTCATCCACCCCAGCAGTTTGTCAGCTACAGGGATGCCCTGAAGGCTGCACCAGCTGGAGTGATGTCAAACTTCCTGGGCCGGCAGAATGGATGGGCAAATGGAGGGTGGTCGAATGGAAGGGGGCAGATGAATTTCAAGCGTGGGAACGGATATATGAGAGAGAAACCGAGGTATGTCCCAGCAAACGAGAGACCGAATGGTGGGAGAAAGATTGTGGAATGTCGTCGGTGTGGAAGGAAAGGTCATATGTTGGCAGAATGTAGGTGGACATCTGGTGCGTGTTTTGGGTGTGGTAAGAAAGGGCATATGATAAAGGATTGCCAGGAAAGTGTGAAAGAGTGCTTCGAGTGTAAAGAAATAGGCCATTTGAAGAAAGATTGTCCGAGGTTGAATGGTGGAGCAACTGGTGGGGAAAGTATGAAATATGCATGTGGTAATTGTGGAAAGGCTGGTCATTATGCAAGGATGTGTCGTGACCAGAGGAATGTATGTAGCTATTGTGCGATGGAAGGACATTCAAGTGAAAATTGTTGGATTAGACTGAGAGCGCAAGGTGTGAATGGAAAGTCTGAAGCGGGAAACTGAATGGTAAGAGGGTACCTGCTGAAGTATCCTCTGGGTGCATGAGTGTGAGTAATGTGTTGGTAAGTCTGTCTAGTGTGAAAGTGCTGTCTGGTAGGAAGTATGAGTGTCTGAGTGTGAAGGTGGAATTGAATGGAATTGAGTGTTTGGCTTTAATAGATTCTGGATGCAAGGCGAGCTTGGTGTATAAAGATGTGTATGACAAGGTTAGCGAGAAAGCCCTCCTGTCTGAGTGCAAGGGTAGTTTAGTAGGTATTGGTAATAGGAGAGTGCCTGTGATTGGAATGATAAGGTCAGCTGTTCGAATGCATGGTATGATGATGAATGAATGTGAATTTTCTGTGATTGATAAGGTGAGTAGTGAGTATGGTGTGATTTTGGGCTATGATTTTATGAAAATGAATCGTATGGTTGTGCATCCTGCGAGTGATCAGATTGAGAGAAAGATTGGTAAAAATGGGGTGTATAAGTTGTATGTAGGGAAAGATGGTAGCGTTTTGAGGAGTGTGTTTACTGGTATTGAGGTGACTGCTATGGAGAATGTAAGGCTTGTGAAGGGTGAACGGGTGTGTTAGAGTGAGTTGGAGTAAGGATGTTAGTTTGAATGTGAGTGAGAACACTGTGATATTGGATGGAAACGATGCGTGTTATAAGGTAAGGCGTGTTGCTTGTGTGTTTGATGGCTTGATGAGAATGAATGATCCTTTTGTATGTGTGCAGGCGGACCCCAGTGTGAAAGGGCAGGTGAGGGGAATCCAAGTCGGAGATGTACTGGGCCACCTCTCCACTGTCAATGAGGTAGGTATGGATGATAGTACGGATGTCAGGGTGAATGTTGCAGGTGAAGAGACGTCTGAATGGACGTATAATGATGTGAAGAGCATGGTGGAATTGGATGGATGTTTAACTGAGTATGATAGGGAGGATTTGTATCGAATGATCTTTGAACGAAAGGGAGCCCTCAGTAAGGGTGATCTGGATTTCGGGGTTGCAAAGCTCCCGGAATTCAAGATTGTCCTGAAGGAGGATTCCCCAATCTATCAGCGGCCAAGGCATTTCCCACGTCCGGTTGCTGATGAGATTGAGGAGCAGTGTTTGGAATTGGAGCAATTGGGGGTGATTGAAGAGAGCGAGAGTGCATGGAATAGTCCAATTGTACCTGTACGTAAGCCGGATGGAAGATTGCGTCTGTGTGTGGATTATCGAAAGGTGAATGAAAGGACTGTGAAAGAAAGGTTTCCGATGTGTGTGGTATCTGAGTGTGTGTATAGTATGCATGGGATGGAGTGGTTTACGAAGCTGGATCTGGTATGGGGGTATTACCAGATGCCCATTGCTGAGGAGAGCCGGCCAGTAACTGCCTTCTCTTCCTCAAAGAGGCATTACCAGTTCCGGAACCTCAGCTTTGGGTTGGCTAATGCTCCTGGAGCCTTCCAGCGGGCAATGAATGTTGTGTTGAGTAAGTTTGCAAGTAAGAATGTGATTGCGTTTATAGATGATATTTTGATTATGACTGAGACTTTTGAGGAGCATATGAGATTGGTGAATGATGTGTTGAGAACGTTGGAGAGTGTTGGTGTCAAGGTGAAAGTGGCGAAGTGTGAATGGTTTGCGAAAGAAGTGGAATTCCTTGGGCATATGGTGAGTGAGAATGGATTGCGAAAATCATCGAAGTATGTTGAGAAGGTGCGAATGTTTCCTAAACCGGTGACTGTGAAGCAACTGAAGTCATTTTTGGGTTTGATTGAGTTCCAGCGAAAGTTTATACGTGATTGTTCTGGTGTGAGTAAGCCTCTGACTGAGTGGATGGGCAAGAAAGGTAGTACGGTTGTCAAGTGGAATGATAAGATGAATGAGGCGTATGAGAGACTGAAAGAGGCAGCGGCTGAAGATGTTGAATTGGCTTACCCAGATTATAGTGTAAATGCTAAAATGCTTGAATTGTATACAGATGCGAGTGGGTATTGTATGGGAGGTTTTCTGATGCAAGAGCAGCGTTTGAATGGAGAGAATGTCAGGCGAATAATCGGGTATGTATCCAAGGCTATGAATGTTGCAGAATGAAAGTATTCGACTGTGGAACGAGAGCTGGCTGCGATAAGATATTGTTTGAAAGTGTTGCGTCCATTTTTGTATGGTATGAGGTTTGTGATAAAAACCGATCATCAACCTCTTGTGTATCTGCAGCGTGTATGAAGTGGGCTGATAGTAGGATTGCAAGGACTTTGGAAGATTTGAGTGACTTTGACTATGTGATTGAGTATGTGCCTGGTGAACGGAATGGAGTGGCTGATTTGATGTCAAGGTATCCTGGTACGAATGATGAAAATGTGTGTGGAGTGAGTGATCCTGAGTATTTGCCGAAAGGGATTATGAATGGAAAAGAGAGTAAGGGTGGTGGTGATTCCTTGTTTGGGAGTGTATGGAATGGTTTGCAAGATTTGAAGAGTGATGGAGTAGATGTGAGAGTGCCCGATAGTGTAGATGATTTAAGGAAGGAGGTAATGAATGAAGTGTGTAGGAAGCCTGAAAGCATTGGTATGGCAAAGGTGCGGAACTTCATGAAAGAATTGAGAGCGATGTGTATGCAAGGGGTCCCGCCATTTCAGGAAGTGTTGATTGTAGTGAGTCGTTTGTATGGAGTGATTGTTTATGTGCACTTTGGTGGTGAGAGGCCGATTGTGTACAAGGATGAGAAGATGAAGGGTTTGAATCCTAATGTGGTACATCTGCAATGTTTGAGCGGTGTGCACTACAATTGGGTAATTGAAAAGTGTTCATATATAAGAGAGAAGAATGATTGTCTGGATGAAGATGAGTGTGTGTTGAGTGATGATATGGGAGTTAATGACAGTGTGGATATCAGTGCTGATGTTGGTGTGCTTGTTCCTTCTGTGTATTGCGAACATGGTGGACCTGATATGATGGAAGCGAGAGTGAAAGTTGGTGAAAGGTTGTTCTGTGGTTTGATTGATACTGGAGCGCAAGTGTCTTTAGTGAATGAGAATATTCTGAGTAAGTATGAAGAGTTTAGATGTTGCGAGCATAAACCTGTGAAGTTACGGATAAGTGGATTAGGGAATGGCATGATAGTGGCATGGGAACAGGTTAGTCTGAAAGTGAGTTTGGGTAATGATGTGAATGTGAAGCATGACTTTGTGATTCTGAAAGGTGAGCAAATGCCTTGTTGTTTCTTGCTTGGTGTAGACTTTATGAGATTGAATGATTTGTCTTTGGATGCTGATAAGGATCGTCTTATGAAAGGTGAATGTGAGGTGATGAGGTTGAATGAGTGTGCAAAAAATGTTGTCAAGTTTTGCGGTATGATTGAGTTGGTCATGGATGATGAGAATGAGATTTTAAGTTATGATGATATTCTAGAGATGCAAGAGATGTGTCCTTTTGTTAGTGAGTTGAAGAGGTGTGTAATGATGCGTGTTGATTTGAATGAATGGCCAGAGTGTTTAAGTGATTTTAAAAGGTATGCTAAGGATTTTGTTGTTTGTATGGATGTTGTATATTTTGTGAGGCATGTGAATGGTGGTGATGATATGTATGTACCTGTGATGTCCTTAGTTGGTATGATTGGTCTGGTGAAGGTTGTGCATGATAATTATGGGCATATGGGTAAATTTAAGCTGTGGGAGTGTATGAAGGAGCATGTGTTCCACCCGTTTCTGAGAACTGTTGTGAATGATGTTGCAACTACATGTGAAAGGTGTCAGAAGCGAAAGGTGCAAGGTGTGCAAGTGAAACCACCGATGTTGAAAGTTGATGCGAAAGAACCGTTTGAATTGGTAGTGATTGATTGTGTGTCTTTGCCGCGTACGAGTGCTGGGAATGTTGGTATGGTTGTGATGGTTGACCATAAAAGTAAGTTTGTGTATGCAGCGCCTGTGAGAGATAAAAGGAGTGTGACTGTTGCGCGTGTGGTTGAGCAGTTGTTCTTTCCTATGTGTGTATGGAAGCCTAGAAGATGTCTGAGTGATAATGGGCCTGAATTTGTAGGGGAAGTGTTTGAGCAAATGTTGAGAGAGAATGGTGTGGAGCATGTGAGAACAACTCTGTATGTACCGTCTTCAAATGGATTGGCTGAACGGACTATAAGAACCTTGTGTGAGATGTTGAGAATGATGAGTACGACAGTGAATGACTGGGATGTGTGTCTGGGGAGAGTGTTGTGGGCATATAATTCAACTGTTCATAGTGCAACTGGAATGTCCCCATGTCAGTTTGTGATGAATTTTGAAAGGCGAGTGAAAGATAGGTTTCGTTTGAGTGAAAGTGAGCAGAGTGTATGGCGTGAGGCGCATGAAAGGTTCCGTTCATTTGAATTAGGTACAAAAGTATTGAAGGTGAAAGAAGTGAAGGGTAGGTTGAATGTATCAAAGATGAGTGAGAAGTTTGATGGACCTTATAGAGTTGTGAGAGTTTGGGAAAATGGGGTAACGTATGTTTTGGAGAGTTTGAATGACGGCATGACTGAGAGAGTGCGGGCTCATCAGAGTCAGTTAAGGAGATGGAGAGAACCTCCTGACTACCTGGTGAGCCATCCGGTGTATGGACTGTGTAGAGAGAGAGGTAAAGTGCATGATGATGAGATTGAATGTGATAGTATGGATCTGTCTGGGAAAGAGCTAGTCTTAGTCTCGAGGAGTAGAAAGCGTACAAAGAAGGGTGAAAGGAAGAATGCAAGTACGAATGAAAGTAAGTCTGAGCAGAGTGTTTCTGGTATGGGGGATCTTGAAAGGGAGATTGAGTTTTTGCGTAAACAGGTGAGTGATTTGGCTGGTATAAGTAGAGGAGTGAGTGAGCTGCCTGTGCCTGATTTTTCTGGTTTTGGGAACAGTATGAATGATAGTGTGTTTGGGCAGAATGAACCTAGTGTGGCTGATTTTTCGGGTTTTATGAATGGTAATAGTAGGGGTGAGTTTGATGTAGTGAATGATGAAGTGGCTGATTTTTCAGGTTTCTGGTGGGAACCAGTCGAAGGGGTTTCTGGTATGCCTGTTGAGAATACAGGGGATGTGAGTGACCTGTCTGTTTCGCAAGAATGTACCTTGAGTTGGATGAGAGCTGTGAGTGAGGAGCTGATGAATGGGGGTATGAAGAGTGAGGGTTCTGAACGGAAGAGTATGAAAGAATTCTGTCGTGAGATGGGAGAACTGGTAATGAGGGCTAAGAGTATGGTTGATGAGATGATAAATAGTGACGATGAGACTGACAGGACGACTGACGAACAACCCCGACTAATTGCTACGCGTAGCCAGGGACCAGTAGAAGAGTGTGAATGGGTGCAGAAGGGTGCGATTGAGCACAAGTGGTACCGTGGAGAGTGATTGAAAGGGTTTAGTGAGTGGCTGGTCGAATGGCTTAAGGAAGAAGGGGTGTGGTGGGGCGAATGTGAGTGTGTGTAAAAGGGCCATTCTCCCACCCCTTTTCTCAGTACCCTCTCCCTCCCTCTGTAAGAATGTGTGTGAATGGGAATGGGTTTGTTTTATTTTTGTTTATTTCATGTATAAAATGATTACCATGTTTTTCTTTCTTTCCAGGCGTTATTCTGGAAAGATAATAGCTAATTTTGAGATATCACTATAATAAGATATTACTTTGTATTAAGTAAATTTAACGAAGCGTTATTCTGGAAAGAGGTAAGCTAGTCGATGTATTTTCGGGTAATGCCCACTTATTAGTTTCGCCATCCATGTATAAATAAATGGGTCACTGAAGGAGGATATATCTCTTCTTCAGAGAGTGGAAGTGTGGACTGGCAGCAAGAGGGGTTCTATAGACGAGTGCTCCACCCAGCCCTGAGAGGAAGGCTTTCGTGTCTCTAACCACCTGAACCGCCATACCTGCCTTCGTTGACAATCCTGCCTCCTTCTAGTTAGCCAACTACCACCCACCTCCAGCAAGTGATAGCGAGTGTCCCCTTTTCGTTCGGTTGTGGTTGTGTTTTTTTTTGTTTTGTGTAGAATATACGTAAATTGTTGTATCCGCCGGTTATAAGATTCTCGTTTGGTATCGTTATTTTGATTGGGGAATTTAGCCTCATTTTGAAGTGTGCACACTTCCCTAGTAAATATAAAATTTTGTAAATATAAACTGTAACTATCATTGTATTTTTTTGTAAGTAAAGGGACTGTATATACAATCCGTTTTATTCTCCCTCGATTTCTCACGTCCGGACAGTGTAGGAAGCGGGTTGGATCGATTATCGATTGGGATTAGAGATCTATTTTCGGCCCGCTACATTACTAGGTGAGTGGAAAGTAACTTGTAAATTACTATCAGATTTTCTAAAATCCTATGGGGTTATTGGTCCAATTGCTCTAAATGAGAATGTAGTAGAAATAATGAATGAATTAATGGTAACACTTCAGATTTAGGGTGCTCGGTAGATGGCGCTGTTAGTCGGTTACAATTTTGGGCTACAGCATATCTCTTATGACATTAGACGGTAGCATCAGATGTGAACAATATCGGCATAATATTTTTTTGTATATGAGTATACCAGACCTCCCCAATTGATTGAAACTCAGGATCATCGCAGGGTGGTCCCCCTGCAGTGATATCTTCCCCACGAGCAGTCCCCTTGAATTTACTGGGTTTTTTTGCTCCCCAACAGCTTTTTACTGGCAGAAAAACCTAACCTAATAACAAACAATTCTTACTTTTATAGGTTTCTTGATTAGTTTATGCTCCTCTAGATAATCTAAAAGTTTTTCGCGATCATACAAAGTAAAGCCGAATTTGAATAACAAAGAAGCACATGGAGAGCACGAAAACACAATAACGAAAGAAAAACATTTGCAAAACAGGTCCTATTTATAAGCTACGATGTTGCCAGTAAGAAGCTGTTATCATTTGCAGCAAACATAAAATACAAAAACAAAACAAAAAACAATAAAAGACATTAAAAAACCTTACCTAACTTAGAAAAAAACTATAAATGAGCAAATCGCAGATATTTAGTAAATAATAGACTAAAAGTTACAAATCCCCAAAACAAAAAAAATATAACGCAGTGATTGTCACATCTGACGCTACCGTCTGACATCATAAGAGATATGCTGTAGCCAAAAATTGTAGCCGACTAACAGCACGATCTACCGTGCGCCTTGAATCTGAAGTATTACCAAATTAATATCTAAAGGCTACCCTATACTATCAATGTCTCGTATCAATAAAAGAATAAAAAAAGATAACACTCCAACACAATTTATTAAAATTGACTTCTCAGTTGAAAATAAACCAACTATAATTAAAATACTGTATACAAATTTCCATGTAAACGATTATACTCCACTACCGATACAATGCTTTAGATGTCAAAAATATGGACATACATTTAATTCCTCTCAATCAAGAGCAAAATGTCTAATATGTAGCATTGACCACTCAGCTAAAGACTGCCCAAGAGTTACTTTAAAATGCGCAAATTGCAACTTAAACCATGTATCAACCTTCAAAGGATGCAAAGTATACTAGGAAGCTAAGAAAGTTGAAATCGTAGCAAAAGAGTTAAATATTAGTTATGAAAGTGCTAAAACACAAATAAAAGACAATAATAAACCTTATAATATAAACTCTTATCCATCCTTTACTTCCAAGGAAACTGCTGCAATTATCCAAAACCCCCAAGAAGTTAACCAAGCTAGCTATGCGCATATCTTAAAAACTAACCTACAAGATAGAACCATCAATAATAATACAGCAAATGGCAAATCAATTCACCACCAAACCTTGATTAATAACCCCAATCCACTTGCTTATGATAAGACAAGCAATCCAAATTTTCTTACTAATTCAAATACATCCTTTACCCACCCCCTCAAAATTAGTAATCATCAAAATAATGCAAACGATACACATATTTACAACTTTCTCTTAATTGCTTTGCTTAAAAGACTCAACATAATTACATAACATAACAACATAATTACACGGATGACAAAAGCCACAAGGGCCTATCAAAGGTCATCCGCCTCTGTCAAAACCCACCCACAAAAAGCACCATCACCAGGGGAAGACAAAATCAAAGTCCCCCACAATATAATATAACGGATGACAAAAGCCACAAGGGCTCATCATAGGTCATCCGAGTCAAGCGGCCTCTTTTTCAAGGCACCCAAACTCCCAGGAAAACTACATCCAGAGGATTGCATCCAGAAACAAGGGTATCACCAATCAAGGCTTGTCAAGAACTAAATCATGCAGCTATAGATATATACAAACAATATTAATATATACAAAACTTAGGAACCATCACAACCTTCCCTTCCCATAAACTCATCCAACCTACTCTTAAATACATTTAGATTTGGACTACCTACTACCCTCTGCGGCAATTTGTTCCAGAAGTCTACCACTCTATTGGTGAAAAAATATTTTCTTAAATCCAACCTACACCCTTGCTTTTTAATTTTCAAGTGGTGACCTCTAGTCCGATTTCCATCATCTAACTCAAAAAACTTGCTAACATCCAATTTATCTATCCCGGAAAAATTTTTAAAAAGCTCAATCATATCCCCTCTCACACACCTCCTTTCGAACGAGAACATATTTAATACCCTCAGTCTATCTTCATATTCAAGGTGCCTCAGGGAAGGAATAATCTTTGTTGCCCTCCGTTGCACTGACTCAAGAAGGTTAATATCGTGTCTAAAATGTGGGGACCATGCCTGTATACAGTACTCTAGATGTGGCCTAACATAAGAGTTATAGAGTTTAAGAATAACCTCCTTACTTTTGTAACTGACATTTCTCTTAATAAAACCCAGCACTCTATTTGCCCTATTTCTTGCTTCAATACACTGCTTAGAAAACCTTAATGACTTATCTATTACTACTCCTAGATCTTTCTCATCCTCTACTGAGCTCAGCCAATGCCCATCCATTTCATAGTTAAATTCTCTATTATCTTTTCCCATGTTAATAACTTTGCACTTATCAAGGTTGAAAGTCATTTGCCACTTATGTGCCCAGGATAACAATTTATTTAAGTCCTCCTGCACTTTAAAATTATCATCAATATCTTTAACTACAGCTGCTAATTTGGTATCATCCGCAAAAATTGACACTTTATTATTAACTGCCTCCCCAAGATCGTTTATATAGATGACAAATAATAATGGACCGAGAACTGATCCCTGAGGAACCCCACTGATAACATCCCTCCACTCTGACTTTACACCATTTAGCACTACCCTTTGCTTCCTGTCTTTCAGCCACTCAGCTATCCAATTTGAAACACCCCCACATATCCCAATCATTTTTAATTTATGAACTAGTCTCCTGTGTGGTACCTTATCAAATGCTTTACTAAAATCTAAGTAAATTATATCTACATTCTCTCCCTTATCTACTTGATCTGTTACAAACTCCAGAAAGTCTAGTAAGTTAGTCAAACATGATCTACCTGATCTAAACCCATGCTGAGCATCGCTGATTAACCCCTCCCTCTCTAGATGTTGGCAAATCCCTTTTTTAACTATTTTCTCAAGAATTTTACAGACCGAAGGAATTCAAAGAAGCATTAGTTAAAGCAAAACAAATGCAACAAATATTAGGTGAAAAAGGGAATAAAAATCAGGAAATGCTCACTGAAGCTGATAATCAGGGCAAAACTGTCAGGCAAGACACAAGTATTCCAAAACCTAAAGAAAATAAACTAAACATCACTATATCTCATAAAAATGTAGCCCCAGATAAAAGTAGACAAAAACCTCCCATTGTTGAAACAAATGATGCAGTTAATCTCAAAAGTAAAAATAAAACCCCCTTAAATTCTGAACCTGAAAAAAATAAAAGAAATGGCAAAACTAATAATCCAAACCTAATCAAATAAAATAAAAGACCCGTTTGTAGTGCACCCGAACCTATAAATAAAAAAGCCAAGTAAAATGGATAATAAAACAAACAAGATAAAAATTTTGTAATTGAATCTGCAGAGCTTATTTTCTCATCTATCGGAATTCAAAGTTTACTTATATGCTAACAAACCCCACTTGTGTTGTATATGTGAAACACGATTGGGCATCAAATCAAATGTTAATTTTATTAACTATGCAATTTTTAGAAGAGACAGAGATAGAAGGGGTGGAGGTATAATGATCTTAATTCGCAAAGACAACTATAAAATAATAAATCTAAATGTCTATATTAACGAAGCCCTTGAAGCTCAGGCTATTAGAATTTATCTAAAAAATAATAATGCTGTAGATATACTCAATTTATATAATCCCCATGCAAACAATTCTATTGAACAAGAACTAGAATTCTATACATCTCAACTAGGTAATAAATTAATTATTTAAATGATAACCATCTCAAGCGTGAACCTCTGCAACAAGCAACCGCTTTCAATAATTATATTGCCCAATCAGATATAACTATAGCAACTCCTCTAGGTCTTAAAACAAGATATGACCTAAGAAATAACTCTTACTCAACTAATGACCTTACTTTAGTATCAGCAATTCTTTTGGATAAAACTGAAATAAACTTGGGTAGAGATCTCAGCTCAGATCATATCCCAATCCTTATCCATTTATCTGAACTAATAACTGTATCTAACATAGGAAAAAGACCAGATTGGAAGAAAAAAAATAACAAATGGCCAGAATGGATAACTAATTTTACTCCAATTCAAGCTGACATATCTCAAAATCCACTTGAAGAATTAGATGAAATAATAGAAGCCAACAAATTAACTTTCAAACTTAGTATTAAACCTAAAAGCACTAAATATAACAAACCATGGTGGACAGAAGAATGCAGCAAACAGGTGGCTCTGAGGAGGAAGGCTAAATGTACTAATGAAAGAAACTTCACTCCACAGAACACCATAGCCTCTAATAGACAAAAAGCTATAGCACAAAGGGAAATTAGAAGAGCAAAAAAATATCTTTACAAAAATTTATATCAAATATAAACTTTAGAACTCGGCTGTCTCACCAATTCCACCACAGTATGATCTTGCATCCGAAATCTCCCTCCACCTAGACCTCAAGTTCCATAAGGCAATGGACCCACCCCAACTTGCCCAGCAACTTTTCCTCAACAGGCACAATGAGCTGTACTCCTTACACACCCTAGTTTTTACAGACGGATCCCACTCACCAGAAAAGGGCATTTCATCATCTGCAGTCTATTTCCCCATCACCAAACTTTGCAGAACCTGGAGGCTACCACCCAGCCACTCTAATATAGCCGCAGAACTCCATGCCATCCTGTGTGCCCTGGACAACATCAACCTTATCTACACTGACTCCCAAACTAGTCTGGCACTAATTACCAATAGGCTCACCCGCACCTACACTACCCTGGTGCACAAGATACAGGCACAACTACACCACCTTAAAAAAGGAGGATGGCAGATCACACTGCAATGGGTTCCATCACATGTTAGAATTTTTTTTCAACTGTGGCAGAATGAATGGGATGACTGTTCATCATCTAAACTATACAAAATTAAAAATTCTATTCACTCTTGGCTCTCGAGCCATCATAGAATGCAGTTGTTGGATGTGGCCCATTGCTGAGTTCGCATTGGCCACACAAGACTTACCCCATGGCCATCTTGTTTTGGATGATGCTCAAATCAGCCCTTCCTGTCATTTTTGTGGTGGGGACCAATTGGTTGCCCCCATTTCACCATTCTCCGGTTGTCCTGTTTCCCGACCCTTTTAACTATCTCTCAACACACCCATCTTTGATTCATATTGGCGGAGGAATCTTTTAACCCTTCATTTTTAAATTTTTTGTCACAAAGTGGTCTCCTCCACCTTTTATAGATGATTTGCCTCATTTTCTCCTAGCTGCCATATAGAATTCACTTGGATTGGGCAGCAACCCACTGGTTTCTTACCTTAAACCTCAATCATTTCTCCCTGTGATCTTTGAGATGCCAAGGTGGGCAGATTCAATCTTTCTAGTCTTTCCCTATACAACATATCCTTCAGTGATGATACCAACTTTGTAGCCCTCATTTCAACATTCTCTAAAGCAATGATGTCTTTAACTTTATATGGTAACCATACTCTGCTTGCATACTCCACAATAGGTCATACTAAGGCTGTAAATAGTGATCTAAAAATAAACTCATCCAAGCTCACAAAGGTTCTCCTTATTAGTCCCACTATTTGTTTGCCTTGTTTACCTTTTCTGAAATGTGTTTTTCAATTGAAAGTTCACTGACTGACTGATGAGCTAAAGATCTTGGGAATAAAGAAAGGATGTGAAGTAGATAAAGTTATTCTTGGTGACTTTAATTTAAATTCTGTGGACTGGGAAAATATGATAGGAAGGGATATTGCAAGTTGTAAGTTTATAGAATGCTTTGAGGATAATATTTTGACTCAATTTATTAATAAGCCAACAAGGGGTGCCAATATCTTAGATCTGGTTCTTTCAAATGATAATCACTTGGTTCAGGAATTGACTGTCGGGGAAGCATTGGGAAATAGTGATCATCAGATGGTTCATTTTAACTTGGGAATAGTGAAAGGTAGAACATCAACAAACTCCCAAAACTTGCTAAATCAGATTAGGTGGGATATAGAATTCAGGGGAAAGAATACTTATGAGTGTGGGACACTTTTAAGACTATACTAAATATAGTCCAGGAGCAGTGTATTCCATGTAAGTTTATAGAATGCTTTGAGGATAATTTTTTGACTCAATTTATTAATAAGCCAACAAGGGGTGCCAATATCTTAGATCTGGTTCTTTCAAATGATAATCACTTGGTTCAGGAATTGACTGTCTGGGAAGCATTGGGAAATAGTGATCATCAGATGGTTCATTTTAACTTGGGAATAGTGAAAGGTAGAACATCAACAAACTCCCAAAACTTGCTAAATCAGATTAGGTGGGATATAGAATTCAGGGGAAAGAATACTTATGAGTGTGGGACACTTTTAAGACTATACTAAATATAGTCCAGGAGCAGTGTATTCCAATGAAGGCTATTAGGAAGAAATGTAGGAAGCTGTTGTGGGGGAATCAGGAGATAGCTAGGAAAATTTCTGAGAAGAAAAGCTCATACCATAGATTACAGAGAGAAAATACTTTTGACAATTTAAATCATTATAGGTCAACCAGAAATGAGCTAAATAAGATTATTAAGAAGAGGAAAATGGTGGCAGAAATTAATTTAGCTCAAAATAATAATAAAGATCCAAGAATTTTTTTAGCTATAATGGAATTAATAACAAATCTAACAGTGATAAAATTGGGCCTATGCGATATGAAGGGGTTTTGAAAGAATCTGATGAGGAAAAATAGTAGAGGTTCTTAATGATCATTGTTTTTCAGTATTTACACAAGAGAATCAAGATAGATTAATTGATGATAATTCTAGGTCAAGGGAAGTAGTGTTGAATGCTGTTAATGTGAACAGGGAATTAATTAAAGGGCTTATATTGGAGTTAATTACTAGTAAGTCATCTGACCCAGACAACATTCATTCTAGGTTACTCAAAGAAGGTGTAGATAGTATTGCAGTAGCTCTTAAGATATATACTAGGTCACTAGAGTTTGGAGAAATACCTAATGATTGGAAATTAGTGAATGTAGTACCAATTTTTAAAAAGGGGAGTAAAGAGGACCTGAATAACTTTAGGCTGGTAAGTTTAACTTCTATCATTTGTAAAATTCTTGAAGATAGTTAAGAAGGGGATTTCTGACCATCTAGAGTGTGGTAGGTTAATAAATGATGCTCAGTATGGGTTTAGAAGAGGTAGATCGTGTTTAACAAATTTACTAGATTTTATGGATTATGTTGCTAAACAATTAGATAAGGGAGAGAATGTTGATGTAATTTACTTAGATTTTAGCAAAGCTTTTGATAAGGTTCCACATAGGAGACTAGTTCACAAATTAAAAATGCATGGGATATGTTTTAAAGTTTTGAATTGGATAACAATGGCTGAAAGACAGGGAACAGAGAGTTGTGCTGAATGGGGTGGCTGTAAATAGCAAAGTGTCAATTTTTGCTGATGACACTAAATTGACAACTGTAGTCAAAGAAGTTGAGGGTAGCTTTAAAGTGCAGAGTGACTTAAATAAGTTATTAGCTTGGTCTCAGAAGTGGCAGATGACTTTTGACCTTAAAAAAATGCAAAGTTCTTAACATGGGAAGGGATAATAGGGAATTTAGCTATGAAATTGATGGGCATTGGCTGAATTCAGTTGAGGATGAGAAGGACTTAGGCGTAGTAGTAGATAGTTGCTGAAGTTCTCAAAGCAGTGTATAGATGCAAAAAATAGAGCAAATAAGGTGCTAGGATACATTAAGAGGAATGTTAGCTACATGAGTAAAGAGGTTATCCTTAAACTCTACACTTATATGTTAGGCCACATTTAGAGTATTGTATACAAGCATAGTCACCATATTTTAGACATGACATCAACCTGCTAGAGTCAGTACAAAGAAGGGTAACAAAAATAATACCTTACCTGAAGCACTTTGAATATAAAGATAGACTGAGGTACTAAATATATTTTCATTTGAGAGAAGATATGTGATGGAAGATATGATTTAGCTTTTGAAAATCTTTTTTGGGATGGATAAGTTGGATTTTAGCAAGTTATTTGAGTTGGAAGGTAGTAATAGGACTAAGGGTCATTACTTAAAAATGAAAAAAACAGAGATGCAGGTTGGATGTTAGAAAATATTTTTTCACCAATAAAGTGGTAGATTACTGGAATAGTTTGCCATAGAGACGGTAGACACTCCAAACTTGAATGTATTCAAATGCAGATTAGATGATTATATGGGGAGGGAGGGTTAAATTTGGGGGGTATTCTAGACTCATTCCTGTTGATTAAGTTTTTTATTATTGTATTACGATTGATTTTGATTTTGATGAGTCTTGATGATGATGCTTTTTGTTTTTGACACATTCCTATCTATGGTTCGAATTGTATATTGTAGATGCATGATCTGACACAATCCTATGGATTGTTTAAATTGTATATTGTAGATGCATGATCTGACACAGTCCTATGGATGCATTTTGTGGGTGGGTTTTGACAGATGCGGATAGCCTTTGATAGGCCCTTGTGGCTTTGGTCATCCGTAAAATTATGTTATGTTATAATACTCAATAATAATTATTTGTGACATTTACCTGTATTTTAGACATGTATCATATAAACTACATTCAATTACAATGGTTTAAAAATTGTTTGGTGAAACTTCAGAAGACCTCTGCTGTGTTTTCAGTATTAAAAAAAGTACATATTTTTAAGATACTCTACTTTGATTGGTTCAAAGTGAAATTAAAATAAGTTCCTTGCCTTCTTTTGATGTGAAAGGAAACCATGATTTCAAATATTGGCAACATTAATTTCAGCTTAATGATAGGCTTTCAAATTACTAATACTACTAGGTGATTAAAAATAGTGTGTGTAGGGAGGTTGCAACTCTCCACAGTTAAAGTGGGTATGGGGGGTGGAAACCACATATTTTGAAATAATTACCTTAGGGTTCCAAAACAATTCAAAAGCCTATCATTAGTTTGAAATTAGGGTTGCCAATGTTTGAAATTAGGAATTCTTTACACATTGAGAAGGTACTGTGGATTTATTTTAATCTTTTGCCAGCTTAGCTTCTTTTCCTTTCTGACACCCTGTGTTCTTACTCTACTTCCTTACTTTCCCTGCAACCTCCCCCACAACTTTCTCTGGTCAGCCTCTAATTTCACAGGGTGGATGCTGACTAGCTTCCTCTCACCCAATTATCCCAGATTGGGGCTGAGGGGAGAGGGGAGAGGGGACAATGTTCCCTCACCCCTGACTCCATTTTAGGGTTGTGGATTTTTAACAACCTGCTTCATCCCCACCCACACCTTCCTCACAGGCTCCTCTCTCTTTCAAGATCTATCAATTTTACACCATGCCTACGGTGGAGCTGCCAGGTCACTAGGTGGGAAGAGTGGCCTCATATAGCGACAGCTGGTTCTGCCAGCCCTGTATTCACCCCTTGCAGGGCAGGCTACTGCGTGGGGTGATGAGCATTTGCGTCCCATGGCATTAATAGGGTCACCATGCTCATGAATGAATTTAATAACAAAAATAATACTTCCCCCCTCCTTTTCCCTTGAATATTGACAGAGCCAGCTCCACTGAAAAAATGCAAGTCCCTCTCTCTGCAACCACCTTGCCATCAATGAGAGAGTTGCACGATCGGCTTGAGTTCAGCTAGCTAAGCTGGGGGACTTTTAGTCCGGCGGGGTCACCCATGCCAGTAAGGTAGCTTTAGTAGGATCCAGACAAAGAGTCTTCAAACTTCTCTACTACTACTTTAATGCATCTCGTAGCATCATCCTATTAGCTTTATTGATTCTTTTAGCATTAAGTTTCACCACCGTTCCTCAACTGTCATAAAAAAACCCCACCCCTTCATTATACATAAGTTGTTTAATTATAAGGACCTCACCAGCTACCTTATGCTGTGTGAGAAGAAAGGCTTTGGAACCTCTATAAATAATGCCTTGGAGCACTCATTGGTTGCAAGAGACTGAGATTGAAGGGATCTCAGATGTTTGGGGTATGATTAATGGAGAAATGCTAAGTACCTCTTAGAAGCTTTACCCTAACGTGTAATGGCCTGACCAGCCCCCTTTGACTGTTACTTGGTGAACAAAGGCTCAACTGCTCTTTGGTGAGAGAGCTTTTGTGCCTTGCTGGTTGCCAGATCAGCAAAAGATCTCAGATTAAGTCATGGGCACTTAGCTTTACTATTTGCTTTAAGTCTGGAGTAGGGATTAGTAGGAAGACAGTTACACCTTAAGCACTCCTGTCAAAAAATCAGAGAACTAAATTACCTGGGGCTCTTGTGCTACTCAGTTGGGAGCTGCAGTATGATTGGGGATGTCTGGCCCAGGGGAGACCTTAGAGTTGGTGTGTTTGGTCAAAAGTGTTTCTATTGTCCGAATGACCGAGAACCTCCTGAAAATAGGTGGATGTGGCTTGTGTGAGAGAAAATCACAAAAACCCCTTCTTTTATGCATATCGTCGGATGTTAAAGTAATTAAGATGGCGAAGAAGAATGGTCCTCAGTTTTGCAAACTAACCTACGCAAAATGCAAAATGTACAGATGGAGTAAAAACTTCAGTGGCAGGAGTTGCAAGGAGCTCACAGATGCCGTTAATGTCTGTGACTTCTCTGAACTCGAGGCATGTCTTGGCGATCACATTGATCAGTTGAGAGAGGAGAACTTCCTCCTTAAAAGGGAGGTTCACCTCTTGAGATCGGAGATGTGTAAGTACTTAGGAGACCCCAAAGAGAAGAAGAAACCCAACGTCTCAGAGCAGGAGTCTTCTGCTGCAGGACTGTGGATCAATGAGCCAAAATGAAGAAAAGAAAGTAGAAAGAGCAGTAGAGAAATTAGAAACAAGTAGACAATGTAGAAACAGAAGAAGAGAAATATAAAGAGGAAACTGACAAGTTGCTCCTGAAAGAGAAAACTATGTCTCCTACAGTTAAATGTGTGAGGGTCATCTTTATTGGTGATTCTTAAGCATGGGACCAGCAACCCCTGCTAGCGGCTCACCTTCGCACAAGTGTGAAGGTAAACTGCCCGCCTGGATGGAGAAACGCCCAAATTAGAGTAGAAGCGGATAAATCTGAGATTTCTGAGAACTCGGTTGTTGCCCTGATAGTAAGTGGCAGCGACCTCTACCTCAGAGTAGGTAGGGTAGGCCCCACACATAAGATTCTTGAGATGGTGATGGGAGCTGTGGACAACTATGGGTTGAAAACCTGCCTACAGGTAATGGTCAGGATGCTCCGGAGAAGAGGTCCAACCCTGACCACTCACTTGAGGAACGTCTCTTTGAACCGACGCCTGGCAGATCTGTGCACGGCAGAGAGGGTCTTTTTTTGTGGACCCTTGCCCCCCCCTTTTATGGTAGGAAAGGCTGTACACTCTAACATGATACAGGATGTCATGGAGCAGAACCAAAGGAGTGTCTGGCCCCGGACGTGCACCAATACGCCTGTGTCACTCTTGGAATGACATTCGCAGAGCTCGCTAGAAAGGGTGCCACCACGCCACCACCTAGGGAGGCAAATATGACGCGAAATGGAAGAGTGTAAGGAGTTCTACATTTGGGGACTCCCTGAGAGTTATTTTGTTTAATGCAAGATCAATCAGAACAAGTTTCTTGAACTTCGTGACCTTATAGCGACTTAAGAACCTCAGATGGTGTCCATAAGAGTCATGTGTAAAAACCTTGAACCAAGATTTTGAGGGTGAATTCACGATTCCCGGTTACCAACTCTTCCTAAAAGACAGGCTAGACAGAGAGGGTGGCGGTGTGATGTTGTATGTTAAGGATACATTTAAAATGACAAACTGCAATATTATATCCGACCATGAGCTACTAGGGGTAGACCTAGAGATAGGTCCTGCCAGATACAGGACCCTGCTGCTTTATAGACCCCCTGCCTAACTTGTTGAGGACAGGGTTCTGTACTGCCTGCTGAGTGAACTTGTTAAAGACAGAGTGTGTATCGTTATGGGAGACTTCAGCACCCAAGTTGACTGGGAAACCAGAGAACCCTGTGGCGAGAATGCACTGCTCCTGGATTTTGTGAAGGGCGAGTTCCTGACTCAATGGGTGAGAGAGCCAATGAGGGGCAATAATATTCTCAACTTGGTTTTCACCTCTGAGGATAACATCATTGATGGGCTCTCTCTAGGCAAGAAGCTCAGTGGCAGTGACTAGTTAGATTTTTAGTCAAGGTCCCCAAGGTAGAGTCTGTGACTCGTGAATCGAGGAACCTTGATTTGAGAAGAGCAGACTTTGCAAGTCTTTGTGCTGGATTGGCTGATGTGAGGCTGGAAGGATGTGAGAATGTTGAAGATTTGTTGAATAGTTTTAGAAATACATTTATGAGTCTTCAATTACGATTTATCCCTGTGAAAAGCTTGCATCAGTCTTCTGTTCAACCAAGGTGGTTTAATTGAGAAATTGGTCAACTGCTGAGGGAGAAGAGAACTGTGTACTGGCAGTCAAAGATCTCTGGTGACTCTGATGAGTACTGTAGGCTAGCTAGGAGAGTGAAGTTGAGCATAAGGGCAGTAAAGCGTGCTGAGGAGCTCTGAATGGCGAAACTTTGCAAAGAGAATCCTAAGGAGTTCTTTGGTTATGTAAACAGCCATAGACCAATCCGCCGCAAGATTGGCCCTTTGGTGAATGAGAAGGGGGCATTAAAGCACTCAGATACAGAAAATGCAAACCTCCTGAACAACTACTTCTCTTCAGTGTTCACTGAAGAGTGTGGTCCCATCCCCCAAGTCCATAGACTCTTACTTGGTTGAGAAGCTAGAGAAATTGGACTTCATCCAAAGTGAATAGAAAAAAACTCAATGACTTAAAGATGAATAAGTCCCCAGCCCCAGATGGGTTTCTACCTAAAGTGTTGAAAGAAATGTGTGATGATGTGTCATGACATCTGGGCACATTCTTCAACTTCTCAATCCGCAATGGATGCATTCCTAGACACTGGCGTGAGGTGGAGGTGACTTCTATCTTCAAGGTAGGAGACTAGCCAACTGTCGAACTACTGACCTATTAGTTTAACTTCGATAGTTGGTAAACTCATGGAAAGCATCATGGTGGGCAAAATAATGTCATATTTAGAGTAAAACTTGCTACTGAGGAGTTCCCAGCACAGGTTCCGAAGGCAACGGTCATGCCTGAAGAATCTTGTGGAATTCTTCCACTCCATTTTCAGTGAGCATGATTGGGATAAGGTGGTGGATTTTATTTACTTAGATGTTCAGGAAGTCTTTGATAAAGTACCACACCGATACCTTCTCCTGAAAGTGCATGCACTGGGCATAGATGGAAACGTAGCAGGTTGGATAGAGAACTGGCTAAGTGTCAGACGGCAATGGGTGGTGTTGAATGGACAGGCTTCTGAGTAGGTGCCCATTATTAGTGGTGTTCCTCAAGGTTCTGTCCTGGGACCACTACTGTTCACCATCGATGTTAATGACATGGTTGCAAAGATTTCTAAATTTGCTGATGATGCCAAGATTGGTATGAACGTTGCAAAGGAAGGAAATACAAGAAAATCTTTGGAAGATTGGGGGAGTGGTTGGACACATGGCAAATGCCTTTTAACGTGAACAAATGCAAAGTGATGCATATCGGCCACCAAAACCCCCCAACTGCAGTATATCTTTAAGGGCACTGCTCTTGAATGCACTGATACTGAGAAGGACTTGGGTGTGACTATCACTAGTGACCTCAAGTTCTTGAAGCAGTGTATTAAGGCAGAGAAGAAAAAGAAAGCCCAAAGGATGTTAGGCTACATAAAGCGACAGTTTGGATATCGGAACAAGGAGGCTGTACTCTATTTGTACAACTCCCTTGTCCGGCCGCACTTGGAGTATGCCGTACAATTTTGGAGTCCTACATTACGAGATTGGAATGTGTCCAAGTCAGGGCAACCAAACTGATTCCTTCAATCAGAAACAAGAGTTATGAAGGTAGGTTACAGAAATTAGATTTGTTCTTGTTGGAGACCCTGAGGCTGCGTGGTCAGCTTATCAAAGTGTTTAAAATGCTTTGAGGCTTCGACAATGAGAACAGAACCAGAAATCACGGCTACAAACTTGAGCTGAAGCGTTACCATAGTTATCTGTGTGGGAAATTTTCAACATACAGCATCTGTGGTACATTGAACGCTCTTCCAGTGGAAGTTGTCAACAGCAACTCTGTTGAGCAGTGCAAGTCGTGTTAGACAAAGTCTTGAAAGTAGCCGTTTGGGCATATAACCATTGTGCGAGTGTTTTTCGAAGGCCTCAATTGATACTTTCGAGGACTGCACCTGCTCAACTGTTACACCAAAGGTACCCTCTTTGAATGGACCATAAGGTCTCCTAGGGTAATACTACTCATTGTAGCCCTGTGCTTTTGCAGGGGACCCTCCAAAACTCTTTGCCTGGAGAGGAGACTTGCTCTCCTAGACCTACAGGTGTAGGGGACTTCCCCTCACCCCCTTCTCTGGAGTCTTTGCTGGGATGGCAGGGCCCCCTGGCCAGTGCCCCCTAATGTCATGCATGCATGCATGCACTGGCCCAAGAAAAGAAAAAAGGTTCCTCAAATGGGATCTGTGATGTCTTGGGGAGTATAGACAAATGGATCCACCCACCTCGGGTGCTCCCCTCCTTTCCCCAGCATGACCATTTCTCGTAAAGCAAAATGGCCATGCACCTCCTCTGAGTTGTTAGACTCAGGAGGCAACACCCCCAAAGGAGGACAGCACTAAAGGAGCTTTGTATCTTTTGCCCACACCCAGTAGTAGGCTGGGTGGCTCGGAGATGGTGGATCCTCCAAAAGAGGGACCATCGCCTCTGAAGCCTGCCTAAGATTTCACCTCAACAAGGTGGAGTATATTAAAAATGTCTTTTCTGTGCCAAACTAAAACCATATACTCCTACTACAATCCCTAAAAAAACAGTACTGTTTTTAATACTAAAATTATGGCATCATCTTAGGAAGTTTCATTGTTAATAGTATCTAACACACAGTATTTCACATGAATATCACCCTCCTGTTCCTTTGGGCAAATACATTAATTACAGTGTCTATTCTAACATTAATTTCCTTGTGAACATTAAGTACGTTTTCAGTTCCTTCAGGCCTGAAATGGAACCCTCTGCCTCCATGTTTGGGACCTGGAGAGTGATCAGAACTTGTAGGAGCCTGACCAGTTTTGGATATATTCGGGTCTGAACATGGTTAAGAGTATTTCCAAAGGAGTCAAACTTTACTTTTGATGAAAACTAGTACTTTGCTTCTGCCTTGGGGAGGCTCAAGGCATGTTCTTTTAATTTAAAAAAAAAAAATCTAGCCTAGTATTAGGCTGTAGCATGATTACAGCAACTTTTGCCATAGTAGGCAGTTGCCAGATGGCTCCTAAAGAGAAGTATCTCAAAATGTATGTTTAACTGCTTCATACTCAGTTTAGAATTTTTGTCCACAGTAATAATGAACTGCCAACCCATAGAAAAGGAATCGAGAATGACCCACTGGCAGGTCAAATGGTGTGTACTGATTATACTACACAACCAACCTATACTGATGTGGTGCATAGGAGCCAATGTTTTAATACATAACGGGTATCATAAACCTTTTTACTTATAAAGACATGTCAAATCCAAAAATTACAATGTAGCAGGTGAATAATACTTTATTAATGCTATTTTAATATCTATTTGCAATTTACTGACTCTCCAAAAACTTTATAAAAGATCCCTATTATATTACTACAACTTTATTCCAAGACTCAAATCTATGACCAGAGAAATATTTATGCACACCCAAACAAGAACTCTTTTAATTTTTTAACTATGCCCCCTTATCCTATTTCATTTTAAGCAAAAAGAAAAATCACAATTTATAGTAATGAACATTTTCTATAGTTGAATCATGTTCCCTTTTAAAAGAATATGTTCATTGCCCTCAGCCTCTGTCTCTCTCAAAGAAGGTATTTTGTTTGCCTGCATTGCCCCATAAGAGAATATTATGCTTGAAGTGTGGGGAAGCCTCCCTGATGGGCTAAAAGAAGTGGCAATTAAGGCATGCCGGAAATGTCAAGGGAGGGTGGGGGGGTCCTTTCTGATGATGTAAAGGAATGTATGAATCATGAAATGCCGCTTCCCATTATCTCCTTGGTTATGTCCAGTAAAAACGCTGGTTCTGATTTAGACTAACTACCTAATTCTTGTTAAAAATGTGCATACTAAGTAGTTATTCTCATTTTTTTAATAGTTATTAATTTACATTTTACATTTATAAGTAGTTGGGAAAGAAAATTTAGAAACATTTGTATTACAATTGAGTGATTGTGATGATACATTTTGTACTTGGTTTATATCAGTTGGTGAAACATTTTCAAGAGCCTGTTTGATGCATATAATGGGATTTGTGATGTATAATCATCAAATACAGTATATTAATTTTTCTTCTCCAATCAACCCAAGAATATTAGTACATTTGTCCTATTAAAATGTATTACCAAATTGGACTACTGTATATGGGGATAGCCAATCAAACTCTAATTTTTCTTGATTCCTAAAAGTGCCTACTATTTTCAGTTTTATATTTAATAGTTTTAAGTAGTCAAACTATTTTAGATTAGACTTTTACAATTTTTATGATGCCAATAGCACCTAAAAGTTTCGGAAATGGAGAAGAAAAGGGCGATCGAGTTATCCTTGCAACTGCAAGCTATGACCATGATATCAAATTATGGCAGGCTCATACTGGAGTGTGTGAAAGAACTCTTACACACATAGAAACAGTAAGTGGGAGTTTTTTTAGATATTTTTCCTACAGGGTTTGCATGACAGATATTTGGTAGTAATTAATAGATTTGCCTTTAAAAGATGTAAAGCAATTTCTAAAACAGACATTATAGAAAGAAGATAGACATTCATTATTTTAAAATGAGAGGGACCAGTTTCCAGGTTAAGCATTATTATGTCTAGTGTACAGTAATTTTTATGCATGCAATATAATAAAATCAAAATATCTTTCTATTAAATTTAGTATTTACAGATGCATGCATAAATAGGCAATGTCAGAGACGAAGTTTAATGTAAGGCCTCCTTGTATATTCATTAAGTTGAATCTATTTTTTGTGCTTATATTATAGCAGGAACATTATTTTGCTTGCTTCATATATTTAAATCATTTAGAACAGGAATTATAATAAATAAATCCTGGTTATAATATATGAGCACAAAAGTATAGGCAACATGGATAGCTTTTGTGTTTCAATGACCCCATAAGGGCCCTGGCAATTTGCCTTCCTGGCTGCCAAGCTGATGGGACTCAGTGGCCCGTCCAGCCCCAGCTTAGCCTTTTCTCCTTCTTTCAGACAGCCTGTGTTTCTCTCCCTACAACCTCTGCCACATATTTCTCTGGTCGGCCTCTATTTTCACAGGGTAGATGCTGACCCTCTTCTCAGCCAACTATCCTGGATCGGGGCTGAGGGGGCAGAGGACAATGTTCCCTAACTCTTGAGCTCCGGTTTGGGATGATGGGTTTTTAACAACTTGCTTCATCTCCACCCATACCTTCCTTGCATCCTCTTTCCTTCTCAATTCACTATCTATATTTTTATGCCGTGCCCAAGGTGGATCTGCTATGCCGACGTGCATTGTCAGGGTTACCTGAAACCTTTGTAAGTTTGTCCAAGGCCGCACACAATAAGTCCAAATTGTGTGTGGCTAAGTGTGTCAATTGTGGAGAGCCACACCCCACTTCTTCGAAGCAATGTGGTGTGTATTTCCTTGAGAAAGAAATTCTGGCCATTCAGGCTTAGAATCGTCTCTCATTTTGCAAGGCTAAAGACTTGGTCCTGGCGCACCCGGCGCTACCCGGGATGTCCTATGCCTAATGTTGAAAAAGACGCCCTCTGCTCCTGGCCCCTCCAGGCCTAGGAGTATGGTCGTTTCCGTGCCCATTTGGAACCCGTCTGCAGGTTCTAGCCACCCCAGGCGTTCCCTGGTAAAGCTGGTGACACAAAGGGTCCACACCCAGCCCCTGCTAAAACCAGGGAAACAGCCACGCGCCTCCATTGAGTCATTAGATTCACAGGAGGCAACACCCCTGAAATTGGTCGCGGGAGGATTTGCGATTTACACCTGGCATGATGTCTCCATTCTTCTCTTCACTTTAGATACCTCCTTTCAGGCAGTGGCTGTGCAGCTTCACCTGGATAGGAGGTATACTATCATTTCCTCGTACATTCCACCATCAGCCAAATTCGATGCGGGGGACTTCCGCCGCTTGGTAGCACGGTTGCCGAGGCCCTTTCTCTTTCTCGGAGATCTAAATGGTAGACACCCCCTCTGAGGAGACTACTCTATTAATGCCCAGGGTCAAGTCCTTGCCGACCTGATCGATGAGCTTGAGATGGGTGTCCTAAATGTAGATGAGTTTATGCATCACTACCCGAGACCTGCTTTATTTTCCTGCCTCGATCATTCTTTGTGCTCTCCGGAAGCACAGCCTGATTTTGATTGTGGATTGGTCGATGACCTCCATGGTAGTGATCACTTTCCCATTTAAATATCATTTTCTGGGCCACTGCAGCCCGAGAGCCCGCCCCGGTGGTGCTTGAGGTAGGTGCAGTGGTTGCATTTCAGGAATTGACTGAATTCTTTATCTTAGTCGAGAAGTTTATTTCGGTAGATGAGGCTGTTGATTTCTTCTCCGGCAACCTCATCGCCGCAGGCCTAGCTACGATTCCTAGAAGGTCTGGCCGTTTTGCACGCCGACTACTCCTTTGGTGGTCAGCTGAGTGTGAGACGGCGCTCAAGCAGAACGCTATGCCTACATGCGCTATAAGCGCCACCCGAACGATTTCACTGTTGTGAATTTCATCGGGCTAGGGCTAGGTTCCGGTATATTTCGAAGCACGCCCGCCGCTCTTCTTGGCGGACATACATGATTCACTTAGCGGGAAGACCCCTCTAGCAGAGGTGTAGAAGCGAGTCAAAAGGATTCGGGGCAAGTTCTTGCAGGACCCCCCTCCCGTTCTCCAGCATAATCGGACCTCGCGTCTGTGGCGGAATCCTTCGCGACCGCTTCTCCACATTCTCTAGCCGAGATGCTGCTCCACCAGCATGCATTGCACGTCGTGATGTCGCGGAAGGCCGCCGGCTGGACTTTACCTCCAGAGGCGGAGAACATTCAAAGACAGGTTTACTCTGTCACGGATATCGCAAACAGGGGATGCGGAGATTCCAATGACCCGAGAGCCCTCAGGGCGCTTTGTGAGTCGCTATAGATCACATCCGGTATCCGAAACGTGCATGTCGCGTAATCTCCCGTACCGAGTGGTGTATTGCCACCAGCTCGGTCGTGAAGACAGACGCAGCGCTTGGCAGAGCCCCGCTGACTTCAAACAGAGGGGATACGGCGTGGAAGGCGATCCTCTCTTGAGATTTGGAGCCTCCATCCGTATACACTGGCACGGTTCCCGCATGACACGAGGTGTGCTCCAAAAAGGCCGAACGCAATACTCCCAGAGCTGTAGAAGTTTTGGGAGCAAAAGCGTGGTGACAAATAGCCAAAGGTGGTACCCTCCGGGGTAGCGTCCTCGGTAGAACCAGGGGCGCCACCGGCCCGAGAGCTATACCTAGCACTAAACCCAAAAGGCTTAGGGTATGACTGGCGTCTCTTGGCGGCATAGGCACCGTCGAAATCAGCTACGGATGCAGTAAGAGCTGTTGGCGACTGAGGGAGGCGCCGAGCTCGAGTGTACAGGCGAATAATGCACTGGCACGGCGCAGAGCGAGTGGCATCTCCCCAGCATCGACTAGTAGGCTCTCAATGGGGGAATTGCGGAAGGCACCGCTCGCCAGGCGAAGGCAGGTGTGGTGCATCGAGTCCGCCTTCCGCAATACACGCTCAGCTGCGGATGCATAAAACTCGCATCCGTAGTCGAGCTTCGAACGAACAAAGGATCGATAAAAAAGTAAGGCAGTAGCCCTGTCAGCGCCCCAAGCGCTGAACGTTGCGGAACGGAGAATATCCATGGCGCGGGTACAAGAGACCCTAAGGCTGCGAATATGAGCCTCCCAGGTGAGGCATCGGTCAAATACAAGACCGAGAAAACGGTGCGATTCAACCACTTTCAGCCGTACCCCATTAAGAAACAAGTCTGGTTCAGGGTGGAGCCGTGGATGGCGGTAGAAGTGCACCACCTTAGCCAAGGAAAAGCGAAACTTGTGCGCTTCGGCATAGCGAGAGACACGGTTCAATGCCTGTTGGAATCGACGCTCCAGAGTTGGCATCTGGGCCGCGCCAAAAAGATCGAGGTGATGCCGTTGATGCTGAGGGCACTTCACTGAGAGACACCCTCTTCTTGCTCCATTGGGATGGAGACTGCGCCCCCCACCCATACCCCGGAGCTTGCTTTCTGCTTATTACCTTTTTCCTTTTTTTTTATTTTTATTATTTTTTTTATCTTATTTTAAAGATGCCTAGTATTAGGCAGTGTTGAATAGGGCGACTAATGCCCAAGTAGGCAGTCGCCAAATGAGCTCTTAAAATTTTTAAAATAGTGTTTCAATGATTACATCATTGGTTAGCTTCTAATTTACATGCAAGATTTGTGATTCATTATCCCCCCCACCCCCCTCATGCCACACTTGTCACCATAAAATCCACAAGAGTCAGGGCTCTGTAAAATGTAACATGCAAAAACTGCACATACACACACATACACATACATACACATACACATACACACTGCTCGAACCTCCCTTCCATAGATCACTACACACCACAAGCTGGACTAACACTGGATGCTCTCACACAACCCAAACCCCACAGATAATAAGCCTCCAGAATAAGACACCCTTAACTTCCTATAACTTAAAATTTGCTCTATCTCCCATAAACATGAACTACAAGACTTCTTCCACAAACACAACATCCACTAGCACTCATCCAAGAAACATACCTGACACCACATCAAAGACTTCTCCATTTCCACCAATACACTAGCCTTACACTAGACACTACACCCAGATGCCACAAACTTATAACATTAGTATACATCTCTATTCCATTCACTGACCCCTAACCCCCAAAAGATCAAAACATTCAAAATACAACCTGATAAACATATTACATCCCCCCCCCCCACCTCCAGAATCCCTTAAAACTACTCACCTATCCTAGAACACCTTGCACAACTTCCCAGCGACTTTTAATGCATACCACCCATATTCACGCAGAACCTTAACAGCAGACAACAGAGGCACCCGAACAACTTCACACATTCAGCATACTCAACAACAGATACCTACCAACCAGCTAACTGCCTCAACGCACACAAAATAGTACATTCCCAGACATTCCCTTCTCTTACCCTATGTACACACCAAAACCACATGGAACACTTTAGTCAGCCTTCACTCAGACTACCTACCCATTATTATATCCTTCCAAACCATTTCACCCACAACCAACTTCCTTTAAAACCACATACAAATTACTAAAAAGCAGACTGGCAAAACTACACCCAATATATTGAAGACAAACTTTGCTATTTCATCTGAACAACTACCCATTGCTAGACAAAGCACTACACTACATTAATACCATCACACACACAAGCAGTAAATTTATCCCCCATGACCACAGAAAAACATAACTCCACTTTCACAAAGGAAATAGCAGACAGCATGAAGCAGCGCAACATCCTAAAACAAAATAGGGCCCCCTCACAACAAGAAACACAACCCATCCAATTACTCAACACCCCCTCTCATGCCACACCTGTCACCACAAAATCCATAGGAGTGTGTTCCGGAGAACACACTTTTGTGACTGTTTGGTGGTTAAGGAAAAACAATGCAAGGTTTTGTTGTAATTGACTGAAAAGAGAGGCAAGGTTCAGAATGCACCTTGCAAAGAATAGGTTAGGCATCACAGAACAATATTTATATCAAAGATAGTCATTTTATCTTCAAAGATCGCAGGTGCTGTATTGTACATAACATTTTAACAAAAAAAGCAAGATGCTTAAGGTTCAATATAAGATATTCGTTTATATAATTTCTGAAAAAATATAATTAATAACAAACCACCACACCCTTTCCCTCTCGATAAGGAAGGCCATGGCAAGAATTAGCATTAAGGTGGCTTGTATTTTTTGATGGGTCTTCAAACATGTCTGAGTGACTGGGAAAGCCTTTGAAGTCGGGAACCTCATAACTAGGGTCAATCGGTACAGTGGGAGGCAGAATTAAGTTTCCCAGGAATTGGAGCTGGAAGTCTTTCTGAGGATTCAGGCGGGGCAAGGTCACGGAGGGTTACAGTATGTTCATGACTGTTGGGAAAATGAATATGGGCATATCCAGGGTTAGCCTCAATGAGCTCCACTTCATGCACTAAAGGTTCATCCTTGCAGTGGATATGCCTCCAGAGGAGAACCCTACCCTAAGAAGAAATCCACGTAGGCATACTCTATCCCGATGAAGTTTTCTGTGGGCAGAAAAAGTCTGCTTTTCCAAGGATGTCCATTTACTGCCTGGTTGTAAGGAGTAGTGTGACTAGCTACCCCCTTTTCATGAAGGAAGGATCTGCATTCTGAGGGCATAAAGGATGTCCTTTGGTCGGAGTGACATATTGCTGGCATGCCAAATATGGAGAACAAGTTAGCCAAGCATGAGATTACATTAGATCAGGGGTGGGCAACCTTTTTAAGTGGGTGTGCCAAAATTGGCCAAATCTTTGCTACAAAATTTTCTCACGTGCCAATACTTGACTAAAACACAATGAAAGGATATAAAATTAAAGATGTTCTTTTTATTCATTCCCAACCCTTTATGATGCATAAAAATTACAAGGAAAAGATAGTCATTTTACCTAAAAATATACATATCATTATATTAAACAGAATTGAATCTTTATCATTTCAAGCAGAAAACAACAAATCCAAACTAGAGAAAGAAAAATTGTGGACCTTTTCATTTATTTACTATCAATGAGACTTCTGCTGCTGCCTCACTGATAACATAATTTATAACAGGTTGTACACAATGCGGTTGCTATATAAAATAAATTGGAGATACATTTATTTAGTTTTCTTAAGTTAAGCATTTGACTTGCGTGTCGGTAGAAGTCGTTGGCGCGCCATGTTTGGCACGCATGCCAAAGGTTGCCCACCCCTGCATTAGATGATGACATATCCGTACATGTGTAAGCAAAAGGGAAATGAGAATACTCAATGACTATTATCAGAATATACTTGTTATGAGAAGATGAAGGAAGAGGCCCCTTGAAATTGATGACCAACCAATCAAATGGGCTGAGAGATCAAACAAACTCTTGCCTCACTAGACGATGGTACTGAGGCCTAAGTCTGTGGCAGGTGTTGCATGCTGATACAATGTTCTTACCCTTTTCTAGAGAGTAGGGCAAATTTCTTGTCCACACAAAATGTATGTCATGCGTAGAGAGACTGATGTAACTTATTGATATTATGTGCAACAGTGGGAATGACAGAGGAGCAAAATTCCCATAAAAAGGCATCAATGCTTAAGTTCATTGATCCAGCCAGATCTATACATGACTTTGTATCGGAAAAGCATAAGTTCAAAATGCCATTGGACAATTTTCTAATTTATTTTGCTCTGCTGCTGGGCGTCAAACATCTAAGAGACAATGCTGATCTGTGATTAGGATAAACTTACATCCAAGAAGGAAGTTTCGCCATTGTTTAATTGATTTAATGATTGCATAAGCCTCTCTCTGCTGCACAGTACCTTTTCTAACAGTCAGGGTTTAGGAGAAGAATTTGACAGACTGGCTACTCTATTTGAAAGTAGCTCCCATTGCCAACTCAGAGGCATCAGTTTCAACAGTGAACTGTTCCTTTTTGTCAACCTTTGCTCCGACTGTTGAGATAATGTCAGTCTTTAAATCCTCAATGGTTGCTTTAGCCTTCTTCTAATAAGGGCAAATGAGACCAACTAAGGGTCTCATTGGCGTAGTATGCAAAGAGGTTGAGCAGCCATGACAAACTCTCAGATGGAACTGGTATGTCACAGAGAGGGGTCAAATGAGTGGGATTTGGTTGGAGTCCCTTGTAGCACACCTGATGCCCCAGTAGGTTGATGTTGTAGGTGCACACTGCTTCAAGGAAACGGGCTAGATTAGATTTATGCTCTTCTAAGGTACTTCTACAAATTGTGACTGTCCAATTAAGCAAAGGTGGCTTTGAGCCGGTTGGGACAGATGAAGTCATCCATTATTCTTTGCCAATGGGCCACCCCATTTGTGAGTCCGAAGCTTAGGTGCCTGAACTGGAAGTGTCTGTCGACCTTGAAGGCAATTTAGATTTATCCTTCAGGTGTAAAGAGATACAGTGGTATGCACTGCCCAAGTTAATAGTGCTAAAGAACTTGTAGCTTAAAACCTATAATGAAGACATTCTATCACCCCTTCTATTCAACCTATTCACACATGACATCCCACAACCACAAACTCCATTAATCAACACCTACACCTATGCAGATATATCACGCACAGCACAACACCCCTCAATCATAACCACAAGCAGGACAATATACACACTAGCTCACACAAAACTGCATGACTGCCTCAGCCAACAAATCAACTGTAATGCTTTTCACACCTAACTACCACAAATTGAACAAACACCCCCAAATTGGACTAAATGGACAACACTTGTGACTAAACAAAACCCCCCATACTTTCAGGACTCACACTAGACACCTGCATGACATTTAAAACCCACATAACAAACATTACATTTGGACAATAGAAAGAGCCTCTCACCACTCTATACAAACAATTCATCCACACCACCCTCAATTACACATCACCAGTATGTTATCCAACTGCAGCCAAATCTCACACAAACCTTAAACCACTCAGAATAATCACAGGATGTACATGCAGCACACCCACTCCACACCTATGCAAACAAAAATATTCTCAATCAAAGTACACCGAGACATGATTGGAACCGAACACTTCAGCACAGCATTGACCTTTCCCCACCTCAATCACTATTTGACAGCAAAGCCAACACCACCCAGACACAAGACCCCCCCCCCCTCCAGCACACTACTTTCAACATCCCTCCCCCACACCCAACTTAATCAAACATATCTACACTACCCTCACCCAAAGATACTTGAACACACTACCACCAAACAGCATCTTAAATGCATTCACCCACCCCTTAACAAACCAGTCAGAGAAATTACTACACAAAGCACACAAGTAATCCTTTCTCAACTCAGGTCAGGCCACTCTACTATACTACAACAATACAAATGCAGAATAAACCTTGCCCCGACATCAACCTGCACCAGATGCAACCAAAGCCCAGACAACATCACTCACCTACTCATAGACTTTCCAAACCTCACATAAGCTCACGCTACACACATCTCCTCTCGTAGGGGCCTGTGGACCCACTCAAGGAGTGTTGTGTCCTTCCAAAGGGCCACCCCCTTCCCTCGCAGAAGAGAGAGAGGGGGGTGGCAAGTAAGTTTACATCTGGAAGGATTTCATGGACATGTCCCTAGAAGAAATCCTTGGTTGAAAAGAGCTCATAAAAAGGACTGTTTGGTGTTCAAAAGAGCATACGAGAGATAGCCAAGCAAATTCCTGTTTTCCTGTAAATAAATCTTTGTCATTGTTATACCCACTTTTATTTTACCATTTTGTGTTAATTTGTAGTTGCAATGGAGTAAGAGGATTAGGAAGCTTATGTAATACCTATACATTATTCAAATGAATTCTAAATCTAAAACATTTAAAAAATATGAATCAGAATCATTTAGATGTCTATACTTATGCATCTGAACATATATCTATTTTAAGAAGAGTACCTTGAATATCACCCATTTTAATTGTTAAATGAACTGGGAGAATAGTATGAAAAATCCATTGAGTCAAAGGAAACCTTTGCACTTTAACAGATACTTTTCACTTTCAGCAAGTTAATGCTATGGAAATAACTCCTGATTGTCAACTGTTAGCTGCTGCTGGTCATCAGCACATTAGAATGTATGATTTGAACAGCTCATCTTCCAATCATATCATTAACTATGATGGTATCAGTAAAAATGTGACGGCTGTTGGCTTTCAAGAAGATGGCAAATGGATGTTTACTGGAGGAGAAGATGGCACAGCCAAGATTTGGGATTTGAGGTATTTTAATTTCTCTCTCAAGTTTTTGTCCTGAATTCATTTCTTAAGATATAGGTGGTGTTGGGGATATAATATATCAATATTCAAGGTTTAAATATATTTGAATGTAATTATGAGGTTGAGTATAAAACTTCAAATATGTAGATTATACTCAGGAATTAATTGTCCTACTCTTATTAGTTTACTCAAGTACACTATACATATGGGTACTTGAAAAGATTGATGTATTTTAGACCTCCCCTTCCCCTCTCAGTGAGATTTGACTCATCATCAGTTTAATTTATTGACACTCAAAAACCTAGTTAAGTGGTTAATGCTCTATCATTCTATACTTCACTAATCTGTGTAAATAAGTTTACATTAACAGCAACTGATGAAGTGCTATAGACTTTTTATGAATCCTAGTATGTATGCAAACATATGCCTAAAAGGCTTCAAATTACCCTTCCTTTAATATTTTAGTTATTGTTGTTTGTCTTTTTCACTATCATTTCCCATTTTTGTTTTTACATCAGTCCTTAATACCTTTGTGCTAAATTAGCTTGTCTTTCAAAAAATGCTTTGACGAATAATTTGATGCAGTAAAAGTGAACATAGAATATAACTACTATCAAAAGAAATGTTCCTAAGGATATTATCTTGCATTTGAATCAGATTAGGTTAATTTGGAATCACCAAAACAACATATTTACCACTTCTTTCTTCCAGGTCTAAACAACTTCAAATCTCGCGGATTTTTAAGGTTGATACCCCTGTAAATACTGTGTGTCTTCATCCAAATCAAGTGGATTTATTTGTGGGAGATCAGGCTGGTGTCATCCACATGTGGGATGTCAATTCAACAAATAATGAAAATGATCCTCTGGTAAGGATGCATTTTGTATGCAAATAGTTATTGTGCTAATGAATTTCAAGATATGGAAATGACATATGTTAATGATTTTCATGTTATTGAGTTTCCTAACAAGGCAATAAAAATCATTCTGAAGGTAGTGATCATTTTGAAATAAAATAAATAGAAAGAACAACAGCACCTTTGTACACTGTGGTTGTTGACAAAGGCTCAAAATAGTGTAAAAGTTGGAGAGAATCAGGAAATCACCCTAACTAACAAGGAGTAACAAGGAAAGAAGGTACCCTAGAAGACCTTACGGTCCATTCAATGAGGGTACCTTTGGACTAGCAGTCAAGCAGGCACATCTCGGCTCAAATGCTTTACGTCCTTTCACGGCCATTTTTTAAGACCCTGTCTAGTCTTGACTTGAACTGGTCAACAGATTCACTGTTGACAACTTCCACTGGAAGTGCGCTCCAACTACCGCAGATACTGTACGTGAGAAAATTTCCACACAGATCACGGTTATAACGCTTCAGTTCGAGTTTAAAGCCGTGATTTCTTGTTCTGCTCTCAACAAGTGTGAAAATATCCCTGTAGTCAACATTGTCGAACCCTCAAAGTATTTTGAAAACCTCGATAAGCTGACCACGCAGTCTACGGGTTTTCAACGAGAACAGATCTAATTCCCTTAATCTATCTTTATAACTTTTATGTCTGATAGAGGGAATCAGTTTGGTTGCCCTGGCTTGAACGCGTTCCAATCTCGCGATGTCCTTTTGAAATGAAGGACTCCAAAATGTACGGCATACTCCAGGTGTAGTCGGACCAGTGAGTTGTACAAACTCAGTACAATCTCCTTGTTCCGATATCCAAACTGGCGCTTTATGTAGCCTAGCATCCTTTGGGCCATTTTCTCCGCCTCAATGCACTGTTTCGAGAACTTGAGGTCACTAGTGATTGTTACACCCAACTCCTTCTCAGTGTCGGTGGATATCAAGAGCAGTGCCCTTAAGGATATACTGAGATTGGGGGTTTCGGTGACCGATATGCATCACTTTGCATTTGTTCACGTTAAAAGGCATTTGACACGTGTCCGACCACTCCCCAATCTTCCGAAGATCTTCCTGCAGGCAGGCAGTATTTCCATCTTTTGCAACGTTCATACAAAGCTTGGTATCGTCGGCAAATTTGGAAATCTTGGCAACCATGTCACCGTCCATGTCGTTGACGTAGATGATGAATAGTAGTGGTCCCAGGACAGAACCTTGAAGCACCCCGCTAGTAACGGGCACCCACTCAGAAGCCTGTCCATTCAGCACCACCCGTTGCCGTCTGCCACTTAGCCAGTTCTCTATCCAGCCGGCTACTTTTCCGTCTATGCCCAGAGCTCGCACTTTCCGGAGAAGGCGGCGGTGTGGTACCTTATCAAAGGCTTTCTGAAAGTCTAAGTAGACCACATCCACTGCCTTGTCCCGATCGTGCTCACTGAAGACGAAGTGGAAGAATTCCACAAGGTTCGTCAGGCATGACCATTGCCTTCGGAAGCCGTGCTGGGAACTCCTCAGTAGTAGGTTTGACTCTAAATGCGACGTCATTTTGTCCACCATCATGCTCTCCATGAGTTTACCGACTATCGACTGATAGGTCGGTAGTTCGACGGCTGGCTACGGTCTCCTTTCTTGAAGATAGGAGTCACCTCCGCTTCACGCCAGTCTCTAGGAACGCATTCGGTCCGGATTGACATGTTGAAGATTTGCGCTCAGGTGTTGTGACACTTGATCGCGCATTTCTTTCAACACTTTAGGTAGAAACCCATCCGGGCCAGGTGACTTATTCGTCATTAGGTCAGTGATCTTTTTTCTTTTTTCTTTTGTGAAGTCCATATCCTCCAGCTTGTTTCCCGAGTAGGAACACGTTGGCTGGGGGATGGGACCACACTCTTCAGTAAACAGTGAAGAGAAGTAGTCGTTGAGGAGGTTAGCATTTTCTGCAGCTGAGTGCTTTGATGTCCCCTCATCATTCCTCAAAGGACCAATCGTTCGACGGATTGGTTTACAGCTGTTTACATATCCAAAAAACTCCTTGGGATTCTCTTTACAAAGTCTCGCCACTCGGAGTTCCTCAGACCGCTTAGCCGCCCTTATGCTTTACTTCACTCTCCTGGCTAGCCTCCGGTATTTGTCAAAGTCACCCGAGATCTTCGATTGCCGGTACACATTTCTCTTCTCCCTAAGCAGTTGGCCGATTTCTCGACTAACCACTTTGGCTGAACAGAAGACCGACGGGGGCATTTCAGAGGGATGAAACGCGATTGAAGACTCATGAATCTGGTTTTGAAACTGTTCCACGAGTCTTCAACAGCATTACACACTTCTAGCCTCGCGTCAGTCAGTCCAGCACGAAAATCTGCAGTCTTTTCTTCTCAAATCGAGTTTCCTCGATTTACTAGTTGCAGGCCCTGCCTTCGGGACTTTGACTACAAATCTAATTAGTCGGTGGTCACTGCCACCGAGCTCTTCGCCAACAGAGAGGTCCTCAACGATGTCATCCTCAGAGGTGAAAACCAAGGTGAGGATATTGTCTCCTCTCGTTGCCTCTCTCACCCATTGAGTCAGGAACTCGTTCGCGAACTCCAGGAGTAGTGCGTTCTCCCCACAGGGTTCTCGTTTCCCAGTCAACATGGCTATTGAAGTCACCCATGGCGATACACACTGTCTTTTACAAGTTCGCCCAACAGCTGGTACAGACTCCTATCCTGTTCTAAGAGTTGGACAGGAGGTCTGTAAAGCACCAGGGTCCTGTATCTGACAGGACCTATCTCTAGGTCAACACCTAGTAGTTCATGGTCGGATACGATGTTGCAATTCGTCGAGTTGAGAGTATCCTTCACATACAACATCACACCGCCACCCTCTCTGCCTGGCCTATCTTTCAGGAAGAGCTGGTAACCGGGAATCGTGAATTCACCTTCAAAATCTCGGCTTGAGGTTTTTACCCACGACTCTGTTATGGCTACCATTTCAGGTTCTTCCGTCGCTACGAAGCCACGAAGTTCAAGAAACTTGTTCCTGATCGACCTCGCATTAAACAGAAGAACTTTGATGGAGTCCCCCAGTGTAGGACTCCCTACGCTCTTCCGTTTCCCGGCTTGTTTGTTGCCGAGGAGGCACCCCTCTTTGCGACCTCTGAGAAGGTCGTTCCAGGAGTGACACGGGCGTACTGGCGTACGTCTGCCCTCACTCACTCTGGGCCGGATACTCCTTTGGGTCCTCTCTACGACATCCTGGATCATGTTCGACAGAAAGGCCTTCCCTTTAAAAGAAAGATGTACCCCGTCCCTTTGGTAGAGATCATTTCTACCATAAAAGGTGCGGTACGGGTCCACAAAAAATACCCCCTCTGCCTTACACAAATCTGCCAGGCGCCGGTTTAAAGAGACGTTTATCGAGTGAGCGGTCCGGGTTGGACCTCTCCTCGGGAGCATCCCGACTACAATACGCTTGCGGGTTTTCAGCCCACAGTCATCCACGGCGCCCATAACCGTGTGGAGGATTTTATCCGTAGGGCCTACCCTACCTCCTCTCAGGTAGAGGTCGTTTCCACCGACCATCAGAGCAACGACTGAGCTCTCAGAAATCTGTGATTTCTCAGCCTCTACTCTGATGCGGTGGTTACCCCATCCTGGTAGGCAGCTTACCTTCCCACTAGTTCGAAGGCGGCCTGCTAGCAGGGGCTGCAGACCCCATGCTTGAGAATCACCAATAAGGTTGATCCTTGCACATTTGTCTGCAGACGACTTAGTCTTCCCTTTCGGAAGCGACTTGCCGCTTTCCTCTTTTATCTCTACATTTTCTTCTTCTTTTTCTTGTCTTCCTTTGTTTTCTCTTCTTCTGTTTCTCTTTTCTCTTCTTCTGCTTCTACTTTCTCATCCTCTGTTTCCACTTTCTTTTCTTCTCTTTCTACTTTCTCTTATTCTCTTTCTACTTTCTCTTCTTCTTTCTTCTTTCTTTTTGGCTCATTGAAGCAGTCCTACAGCAGAAGAAATCTGCTGTTGGACGTCGGAAGCCTTCTCGCCTGAGCCTCTGCATCTCTCTGTTTTTAAGAGTTGAACTTCCCTTTTAAGGAAGGGAGTTCTCCTCTCTCAGTTGAGCGATGCTCTCGCCCAGGCGCTTCTCGAGTTCGCAGAAGTCACAGACACTAACGGCATCTGTGAGCTCCTTGCAGCTCCTGCCCTCGAAGTCTTCATTCCATCTGTAAACTTTGCATATTTTGCATGTTAGCTTGCGAAACGGAGGACCATTCTTCTTCGCCATCTTAAAAAAACTCGGACCATACGCATTGAAAAAGGGTTTTTTGGTTGTGATTTTCTCTCGCACTAATCACATCCGCCTATTTCCAGGATGTTTTCGGTCGTTCGGCCAACAGAAACCCTTTGACCAAGCACACAAACCGTAAGGTCTGCCCTGGGTCGGACGTCCCCAATCGTGCCGCAGCTCCCAACTGAGCAGCACGAGAGCCCCAGTGAACTGGTTCTCTGATTTTTCGACAGGGGTGCTTGAGGTGTAACTGTCTTCCTACTAAGCCCTACTAATCAACTAAAAACGGCCAGACTTAAGGGCAAATAGTAAAGCTAAGTGCCCACGACTTCATCTGAGATCTTTAGCTGATCTGGCAACCAGCAAGGCACAAAAGCTCTCTCACCAAAGAGCAGTTGAGCCTTTATTCACCAAGTAGCGGTCACAGGGGCTGGTCAGGCCATTACACGTTAGGAGAAAGCTTCTAAGAGCTACCTAGCATTTTCCATTAATTGTACCCCAAACGCCTGAGATCCCTTCAATCTCAGTCTCTTGCAACCTATGAGTGCTCCAAGGCGTTATTTAAAGAGGTTCCAAAGCCTCTCTTCTCACGCGGCATAAGGGAGCTGGCAAGGCCCTTATTAATAAATAACTTATGTGTAATAGAGATGAATGTTTTTTTTTGTTATTGGGTTTTTTTTTTGACAGTTGAAGAGAGTTGGTGAAACTTAGTACTAACAGAATCGAAGAAGTTGGTAGGGAATGCAAGGAGACGCATCAAAGAAGTGGTAGAGAAGTTTGACAACCCTTAGTCTGGATCCTACTACAGCTACCTTACTGGCATGGGTGACCCTACCGGACTAAAAGTTCCCCAGCTTAGCTAGCTTAACTCAAGCAGATCACGCAAGCTCTCTCACAACACCCATAGCCTTCCTCTAAATGCTTGTTACAGACCATGATTCAGCAGTGACATTTTTCCACTCAGCTGCTTCATTGGCATGGCAACTTGGGGTTCATCACACAATCTATACAAGTCTAAACATATTTCTTTACAAAGCATCTTGAAGGATGCCTATCATACACAATTCTCTCCCTTTACACAGCTGACAATGGGAGAGAATCCTGACACACATTTTTTTTCCACACATTCCTCACATACTCGATCCATCTGTTTTTCAGCCACAAAAGTATATTTACATGCTATATTGCCCTTTCTACCTAGTCATCTCTGATGTGTGGCTCCCTATGGTACTGTGGCCCTTTTTCTTTATCTCCTTATGTTATTGTTGCCCACCCACCCAATGCTGGAGTATGCTTCCTCTTTCTCTTGCTCTTTTGTTTCTTTGTTTTATATTTTTGTTATTTGGTCTTTTTTTTTATCTAGTCTAGTATTAGGCTGTAATGTGATTACAGCGACTTTTGTCCTAGTAGGCCTTCACCAGATAGGCTCTTAGAATTCAACAAAAAAAAATATTGTTGCCCTTGTTTTAGTATCCTACCCATAGTAACATGCTTTCCTTCTTCTTTTTTCTGCCTCCGGTTTTCTGTTTTTGATTTCTTTTAGTTTTTGTTGTTTTTTCATTTGCTAGATTAGCGCTGAAAAGAAAGTATGCCTGTTCTTTCGGGTAGGAGAGAATAAGTGAGGGGGAAATAACAATAGCAGAGACTACATAGTTCCCACATCCCTTCCATTGACCCCCCAAATTTTAAGGCTGAAGGATGGGGATAGTCTTTACAAATCATTGAGAGCAACTTTGTACCAAGAGGACATAGTTCATAAATACGAACACGAACCCCCTCAGCAATAATTTTTTTCGGGTTCTTTTCAGGTTCCCGAAAATGGCGCCAGTATCCAACACCTGGCCATCGACCCGAGCGGACTCTTCCTGGCCGCGATTAACAACAAGGGCAATGTCTACATTTGGAGGCTCAAGGGTGGCACGGACAAGGTACCGATCACCCTCACGCCCAGTCGGTCGCTCCAAGCTCACACGAAGTATGGACTCAAGGTCAAATTCAGCAGCGATTCGAGGTAGAGGAGTTGGACCCTGAACAGAATTCCTAGACACTGCATTGGTTGTTGTTGTGGTTTCCTGGGCCCTGTTATTCCACTTAGGTAGGCCACCACATCCAATAGACTTGACCAAAGCTGCAGGATATTGTTAATGTTATTGTGTTGTCTGAGAGCTGCCAATCTAATGCAATCTTTGATGAGACGCGCGACGGTGTGTCAGTTAGCTTGACAGAGAAGGCAAATGTCTGTATGGGTGTTGTCTATGCGGTGTTTGCATATATTAAGTGATTGGTGATGACCACAGGGATGTCGTGTAAGGTGCACTTTATCGAGACTTCGGTACAGAAAGATTGGAGGTAGGTATGCGTCATTGGCATAGGATGAAAAACAAAACAGGACCTAGAGACTCTTAATGACCCTCGCCTTTCTTTATATGTTCTCTAAATCCTCATTTGGTCATAACATTTTCCCACCAAAAGACTTTCCTTTGTGCCCTCGTGTTTTGTGAAGTGAGGGGGTATATCTTCTAAGTTACAAAGCCAAAAGTGATCTTACATAATTTTCTCCACTTGTTCTGGCAGGCAAGAAACGTTTTCATAGCTGACCCAACTTTCTGGCCATACATCTCTTTACCAAGGCTTTTTGGGGTCTATACATTTGAGGCATTCTCATCATCACAAAATATTCTCATCAATCGCTTCGTTAGTATTCTTCTTCACTGTAAACTTCAATGTTTTTTTTTCTGCCCACTCTTTGCTCTTAATTAGTTCTTGTAACTATTTGAATCATTCTCACTCTTCATCGTTCTTTCTTTCAAATTTTAGTCTCACTCCAATGCATAAAAGATGGTATAAAAATACTTCAGAATTATTTCACTCTCAAAACTCAGGTCTTAGTAGCATTTTTCACGTGCCTTGTTAATCCGTTTCTTCCTTTGAACGCTTTAGTCGCTCCAACATCATCTTGTGCCATACAACTCACTACCATTCCAATTCGGTGTGGCTCTGCTCTTGCGACCATCAAAAAGCATTTTTAATTTTCAAAAATTAATAAATTCTTTAATAAATGTCCAAGATACCAAACTTTACGCACGATGTCGAATTTGATGCCATTTATAGCAACAATATAGCTTTCAACATTTGTACCATTAACTGCCATTACCTTATTCCGCATTCATTCTAAAGTCTTTCTTTTTCACACACTTGCAAACGTTTTACTCATTTACTTTAATTTACTCTCATTTGAACTTATTTATTTGCCTGTACCGTTCTTCAGTGAGGCGGGCGACCCCCAGGAGTTTCTACAGGTCCCTTAATGATGTAATAGTGTGTGTTGCGTGCAAGTGTGAGATTAGGGCAATCAAGGAGAAGGTGTTTTGTGTCTGAGGCTCCATTGCACCTAGTGCATGTTTGTGTTTGTATTGTTGCAGTATGGGTGAGTGGCTGGTTCGTAGGTGGTATAGGACTACTCTGTGATTTCTGAGGAGTGGATTTGGGATGTGGTTGTGTGCGGCAGTGCGTAGGTGTTCGGGAGTGTGGACTGTCTGGATATGTTTTATTAAGGTGTGGTTTTGGGGATTGAGGGGAAGGTTACGAGCTTAGCTTGGAACTAGGGTGTTGGGGATATCTTTTTGGTATGGGTTGGGCTAGGGAGGGTTTTGTGCTCTGCTGAATACCAACATAAAGTCATCGTATAGCAAAGGTTTCATTACATAAGGTTTACCTTTCCCCGCATCATAGTCGCATTTTTCCTACCGATTTTTGCTTACAACTTATCAAAAGCGTTCTTGCGGTTATTCCCCCGTGGGGTTTCGTCTTATTTTAATAAATGGAAACAAAACTCCATCCTGATGGCATTCTTCATACCCCTCATTCTCGTATCGTGCTTGCAGCTTGATGGCCACGACTTCCGCGGACGCGAAATGCACCATCTGGCGGACCAAAGACTTCTCGCACGTGATCGACCTCACGGACCAGAATCAGCGGTGGGTGTGGGATCTCGCCTTCTCTAGGGACTCGCAGTTCGTCGTTACAGGTAAAAGGGGTCTTTTATGTGCGTCAGGGGCTCGGATCACTTGGAAATGCCGGACGGGACTGGATTGATTTTTCAGCAAAGAAATGGCAGTCTAATTCAATGAGGGAGAGTTCACTCTGTGATGTGGAAAAGAAATTGGCACGGGTTTTACCACTGTTATGCCTTTTATTTCTCATGGGGACCTACAGTTTAATGTGGGATCCGAACCTTGGGTATCTACAGTGTATGACAGCCGCCGCGAAGTCGACTCGAATCTTGAACCATACAGCGACTAACCACATCTGATGTTGCTTTACTTCGCTGTACTCGGCTAAGCAGGAGCCCCTCTGCGCTATGAATGAGAGGTAGAATAAACAATATCACAAAAAACAACAATAAAGAAGACAGAAACAGTGATAAAGTAATGAGGGTTTAATTGAAAGAGAGAGGTAATTTTTTTTTCCGCTGACCTAGATGCAGCGGACTTCTGCCTTGTCGTGGCACGGTTTCCGAGGCCTTTTCTGCTCGGGTATCGGAAAGGTATGCACCCCTTCTGGCCGTCTACATAAGCATTCCCAGGATCAGGTCGAAGAGCTGGAGATAGGTGTCCTAAATGTTGATGAATTCGCGCAGCATCTTCCTGTTTAGTTTAGATCTCTGTGCACTCCGGACCCACATCCTTATTTTTTGGTGTAGATGTGATCGATGAACTTCATGGTGGTGATGACTTTCCCATCCAACTATCTTTTTCTGGGCTGCTGACACCTGTGAAACTACCTCAATAATCCTTGGAGCTGGTGCGGTAGCTCACATTTAAAGACGAGTTTAGGTCGGTTGATGAGCCGTTGAGATCTCTGGCACCCCCATCGCCGTCTGCTCGAGTACCATTCCTAGAACATCTGGCCGTTTTTCACGCTGTCTGCTTCCTTGATGGTCGGACGAGTGTGAGACAGCCCTCATAGAGGAGACATGGATATATGCCTTACAACTGCCGTCCGAACGATTTCACGGTGAATTTGGTTCGAGGGATATGTTCTAGTATTTTTCAGATCACGCACGTGTCTTCACTTAATGGGAAGACCTTTCTTGGAGAGGTGTGGAAACTTGTTTGAAGGATTTGGGGCAAGTTCTCCACGGACACCGCAACCTCGTACGCCCCTCCCCCCTCCCCGTCCGTGGCGGAGTCTTTCACGACCGCTTCCTCAGCATTTTCTAGTTGGGATGCTGCTCCGTCAGCATTTATTGCACGTTGTAGGCGCTAGCTGAAGGCTACCGACTGGACTTTACCTCCAGAGGTTGGGAACCCTTCAACGATCTTACTAGTTGCATTCCTCTCTTGCTTCGTACACGGATACCGCCCATGGTTACTACGATATCGTCGAGCATTCTTTGCCACCTGGGTGAGCGAGTCTGCCGTTTTGCTAGGCTTGTTCACCAGGATCTAGACTGAAGATATCCTCACAAATTCCTGGTGAATAGCTACCGTGCTTGCTTTTCGCAAGCCTGGGTGATACTACTCTACCCAATTTCTCTAACTTGCGTGTTCAAAGTTGATGGAGAAATTGGTTGATAGGTTATTTTATTTCTTAAACAGCAGAGGCGACTTGTCTCCTGAACAGTGCTATTTTCGAAAGTTCCATTCCACATCGGATGTTTTGCTGCAGCTGGAAAATGCTATTTGCGAGGCATTTTGTGGACTGGCCCGCACATTTTTGCCGATTGTAACAGTTTAATGTATATGCGCGCACATTAACTGTCCAGGTATAGGGAAGAGCGGGGCCATTACCGTTTGGATTTGTACTCGGAAGAGTTCCTTCACTTCCGACTGTTTTTGGAGGCGGCGGGGGGGCCTCTAGTTTTCAGTGGTTGTTTGCTGTGGCTTAGGCACCTCGTCGCGCCTATCTGCCTTTTTTCTCTTCTTCTGTTGAACAGAACTAAATTATTCGGGGAAAATCCTAACCCTAGACCCTAACCCCGTAAGGAGCGCGGCGATTTGCCTACCTGACCGCCCTGCTGAAGGGACTCATCGCCCCATCTGGCCCCAGCTTAGCCTCTTCTTTCTGACAGCCGGCGGGAGAGAGGAGCGGGTTCATTCCCCGCCCTCCTCTCCTAAGAAAAAGACTAGTGGCTGCTCTTCCTCCGTGGAAGCCACGGGTACGGACTGGACCGCTGTCGTTTCGGTATGCGACCAAGCCAAGATCGGCACGTCCGGCTCCAGTGCTCCCCCAGGTGTGAAATCCCTGATCAAGACCAATAATGCAAGTGCGCAGAGTGGAGCCACTATTACGTCGGCACCCCTCATTCAGAGGCTACCTGCCGTTTTCTAGCCCGCTGGCTTCAAACGCTTCCTCGTTATTCGTTTCACTGATGGCAGCATGTTGGATAAGGGCAACATGATCCATCAGAGGAGAGCCTTAGCTAGCGTAATTGGTAGAGAGCTGAAAGTGACCCGTTTCTCAGAGTGTAGCCTTCTGGCGAATGCGTCGAATCCTTCCGAGACGGCCATGATTAGTGCCCTTCGGACACTTGATGGCAAGACGGTGAGTGCGACGCCGCACTGTACATGAACTTCGTGAAAGGAATGGTTTATGCGAGGGAACTCGTTTACTACTCCATAGATAACATCACCTTAGAGCTGGCCGACCATGGAGGGGTCAAGGTTGAGCGTGTGATGAGAAAACGGGGAGGGGCCTCGAGACCCACCCCTACACTCCTCGTCACGTTCGACTGTGATAAGCTCCCTAAATCGGCGCGTGCAGGTTGGTATCGCTACCTCGTGAAGGCATTCGTGCCACTGCCGTGGAGGTGCTACTACTGTCACCACTTCGGCCATACGAATCGCTCCTGTCGACATGCAAAGTCGGGGTTACCCGAAGTCTGTGTAAGTTGATCTAAGGCCACTCACGATGAGTCCAAATCGTGTGTGGCCAAGTGTGTCAATTGCGGAGAGCCGCACCCCGCTTCTTCGAGGTAATGTGGTGCGTATCTCCTTGAGAAAGAAATCCTGGCCGTTCAGGCCCAAGATCATCTCTCATTTCGCGAGGCTAAGAACTTGGTCCTGGCGCGCCTGGCTCTGCCTGACACGTCTTATGCCTCAATACTAAGAAAGACACCCTCTGCTCCTGGTCCCTCCAGGCCTACGAGTACGGTCGTTTCCGCACCCATTCGGAACCCTTCTGCGGGTTCTACCCACCTCGGGCGCTTCCCTGGTAAAGCTAGCGGCACAAAGGGTTCACACCCATCTCCGACTAAAACCAGGGCTTTCCCACCCTTTGCCCAGGGTGACCGTTTCCCGTAAGACCAAATGGCCGCACGACTCCGAGTCGTTAGACTAACAGGAGGCAACATCCCTGAAGTTTGTCGTGAGGCCATCTTTCGGGGTTCCTAAAGCTGTCCCCCGCAAGGAGGACAGCACTAAAGGAGCTTCTGGTCCTTCGCCGGCACGCACTGGTAGTCTGGGTGGCTCTTTGACGGTGGATCATCCACAGGAGGGACCCCCGCCTCCGAAGCTCCCCCCTCTTGCCTAAGGTTTCGAGGCGGAGGGAGGAAAAGTCTTGCATGGCGAGACCAACCTCTCCCGATAAGTCCTCGAAAGCGACAGCACTTTCAGGGCATTATCCGGGCAACACCTCCCGCAGTTCTGCCTCACCGAAGCGTACGGCCATTACCGTGAGGGTCTTCTCTTCGAAGAGGGTCCTCGCATCTCCTCCGAGCTAGGCCTGGAGGGCATATTCCTTCAATGGAATTGCCGCGGACTCCGGGCCAACTGGGAGGCGCTGCGGAGGCTCGTCTCTCGCTCCCCCGTTAGCCATATTTTTACAGGAGACCATGCTGGGAGCGTGCCCCCTGCCCACCGTCCCGGAGTATAAGGGTTTTACGATCCCACCACAACGGGATGGGGGCCGGGTAGGAGGATGCGCGATTTACTCCCTGCATGATGTCTCCGTTCTTCTCTTTGCTTTAGATACCTCCTTTCAGGCAGTAGCTGTGCAGCTGCACCTGGATATGAGGTATACTGTTATTTCCGGGTACATTCCACCGTCAGCCTACTTCGACGCGTGGGACTTCCGCCGCGTCGTGGCACGGTTGCTGAGGCCCTTTCTCGGAGATCTAAACGGTAGACACCCCCTCTGGGGAGACTACTCGATTACTCCCAACGGTCAAGTCTTTGTCGACCTGATAGACGAGCTGGAGATAGGTGTCCTAAATGTGGATGAGTTTAAGCACCACTGCCCGAGAACCGCTTCATTTTCTTGTCTTGATCTATCTTTGTGGTCTCCGGATGCACAGCCTGATTGTGGGTGGGTGGGGGGGTCGATGACCTCCATTGTTGTGATCACTTTCCCATTCAAATATCATTTTCTGGGCCACTGCCGCCCGAGAACCCGCCCCGGTGTTGCTTGGCGTGGTGGTCCGCATTTCAGCAAATAACTGATTTCTCTATCTCAGTCGAGGAGTTTAGGTCGCTTGATGAGGCCGTTGAGTTCTTCTCGGGCAACCTCATCGCTGTGAGCCTAACTATTTTTCGAACGTTTGGCCGTTTTGCACGCCGACCACTCCCGCGGTGGTCAGCCGAGTTGAGAAGGCCCTCAAACAGAAGCGTTATGCCTAGATGCGCTATAAGCGCCGCCCGAACGATTTCACTGTTGGTGAATTTTGTCGGGCTAGGGCTAGGTTCCAGTATATTTCGAAGCACGCCCGCCGCTCTTCTTGGCGGGCATACATGTCTTCACTTAACGGGAAGACCCCTCTAGCAGAGCTGTGGAAGCGAGTCAAAAGGATTCGGGCAAGTTCTCGCAGGACCCCCCTCCCATTCCAGGTTAAAGGGACCAGGAAACTCCTTCGAGAGCTAGCTAAGTATAGCTCTCGGGCCGGTGGCGTCCCTGGTTCTGCCCAGTACGCCACCCTGGAGGATACCACCTTTGAACATTCGTCGCCACACTTCTGCTCCCAAAGCTTCTACAGCGCCGGGAGTATTGCGTTCGGCCTTTTTGGAACACACTTCGTGTCACGCTGGAACCGTGCCAGTGTATACGGATGGTTCCAAGTCCCAAGAGGGGGCCAGTTTTAACCCCGTATCCCCTCTTTTTGAAGTTAGCGGGACTGCTAGGCGTTACGTCTGTCTTCATGGCGAGCTGGTTGCAATACACCGCTCGGTACGGGAGATTACGCGACTTGCCCAGTTCGGAGACCGGATTGTGATTTATATTGACTGACAAAGCCCCCTGAGTTCTCTCGAGGCATTGGAATCTCTGCATCCCCTGGTTTGCGATGTCCGTGACGCCACAGTTTTGGCGAGCCGGGCTGACGTCACGATTATCTTCTGCTGGGTTCCTGAACTTATAGGAATAGCGGGGAATGAGTGCGCCAAAGAGTCCGCGAGGACTGAGCGACCAGACCAGCGTTTCGCTCTTCCTCACACCGATTACATGGCAGGAATACAGGCAGCACTCCCGCTGTTTGGCAAAGAAGATGGGCGACGGTCGAGGGAAATTTAAAGTCACCTGCCATTTCGCCGCGACTGTTCCCAGGGACCTGCCCCCCAATGCCGCGAGGGCTTCTGGTTGCTTTCTGTCATTTCCGAATTGGACACACTCGCGGGACGCACCCTCATTTGATGGTGCGCTCACCTGCGCCTTGCTGTGACGACTGCGTTGTCCCCCAAACTGTTCGCCACATTTTTGTTGAATGTCCCACCCTGGGTGATCTTCGCGCACGTGACCTGCGGGGTCGCTACCGCTTGTCCCTTGTACTCGGGACGAGTTCGTGCACACATACATGTTGACTGTTTGTTGTAGGTCGCATGTTCCTGCGCCGGGGGAAGGCGGGCCTACCCCCGCCGCCTGAGCCCGCTTCCTTCTTGCCTTTTCTTTTTTGTAGTTGTTTTTATCGTTATTTGTTAATATATGTTTTTTTTTTAATATAGTCTAGTAGTAGGCTTTGCTGAAGTACGGCGACTTATGCTGCTCCAAGTAGGCAGTCGCCAGATGGGCTATATATATATATATATATATATTTCTCTCTTTTGCGTGGCTCTGAACCACATCTTACCCTGACGCCGTACGAGTTTCGTTTTCGTGACCAAGAAAAAGGACCCGTTACTAAATGGAGCTCGCCTGGAATTGGTGTTGGAGAATTCGCGTTTCATTGGCCATGTTTTCCACAGACGCCTTTCCTGGAAGACGTACATTCACAAGTTTTTCACTCACTTTGCAAATTCTCCGATCTGTGGCGTTCTGATAGGCTACCTTCTTAATGTTCTACCGCTCTCAGCCAGACTACGAATATGAGTTTTATTTCCCTCCGTGTTATGTACTGTACGATCTATGTATACTCTACGTGTTTCTAGTATTTTATTTCTCGGTAGTTTTTTTTAGTAACGTTGACAAACGCCGATCCTAGATTGTGGGAAAGTGGTTGGCGACGGTCTCTAAAAAGAGGGGAGGGACTAGTATTTGAACTCGTTTGGGTGTAATTATATTAATTAAGGGAGGTAGAGGTAGTTTTAGTCTTGTTAATGCGCGCCACCCCATTGTTGGACTGAATTATTACGTCATCCTTCCCTCGTTGAGGCCTCTGTAGACCAGATGTGTGTGTGTGTTTACAAATCAGCGAGCGTGGTAACATTCCTGTCTTGCAGGGCTCCAAGACAGGAGAGAGTGGGTGTGATTTGCTATCTGCTTCAGGAGCTACTTACTCCTGCGAACTGAAGTGTCAGCGTGTTCGCCCAAGGTGCAGCCAGCTCATGACTGCTGAAAATTGTCTGCGGTGGCTCAAACGTCGTATCCCTTTGGCTAGCTAGAGATCCCCCTCTAGGCTCGTGGTTGAAACTAGTGGAAATTAACATTTTGGGCCTTCTATAATTCCCCCGTATGCCCCTCTATCGCCTATGTTAATATGGATTGCAGATATTTGATTCCATTCATCATCTCGGCAACATTTTCCATCCCAGTGTTGTTCCCATGAAATTGATGGATTTAATGTTAGTCCTAGGCATCCTTGGTTTATGATCACTTCGATTGTGAAAATTGAGGACGATTTATAGTTTTTATGCCTACAGAACTTGTATTATCTGTTACACCCATAATGATTTGGGTAAAGAAATCTGGTTGCACTAGTTTTTTTGTTTTTTTTCCTCCATACACAGGTTCTTCTGATAGCACAGCTCGACTTTGGTGCATCGCCACTGGGAAAGTGATCCGAGAGTACTCTGGGCACCGCCGAGCCATTTCAGCCATTGCTTTTAGGGACAAACCCGTCTTCTAACGTGCTCGATTCGGTCCCTAAAAATACTCCGTGTGTTTAGTCCGACGTGGAGACTTGCTCTCTACTACCGTCGATCACTCAGAATTGAATGGGGGAAAGTAGAGACCTTGATGGTTAAGCTAAAGCTAGTTTCTACTTGGCTCCGTTTCGAAATGGTTAGAGCCTCCGTTTATCCAGGACTCGTGTTGGCAGAACGAAGTCGGGCGTCCGGACATTAGCACAAATAAAGACCGCATTTTGGCCGAGGAGACAATTTGTATTGAATAAAGACCTTTTTGTAAAGTCTCCTATATATCCTCAAAGTTAGTTTCTCCCTCTGGTGGAGGGAATGAGAATACCGTGACCATGGTGTTAACTGCATGAGGTCTAAGGTACCTAAAAGTGAGTGCGTCCGGCTTTGAAATGGGCGATGGCTGGATACGTTGAGTTGGTAAAACTCGTATAATAATCCCATGAATGCCTTCACTGATTTTGGATTAGGGTAGACTCTCCTTCCCTCGCCTGCTGTAGACAGCCCATTCTTTTGCTTTTTTTTGTCTTGTGGCATTGAGGCATGTTCACGTCTGGTCATTGAGCAATGTGGGTATAGTGGAATTAGGTTTACTGTTAACAAGGACAAATGAGCGAGTGGGTATGCCTCTGATTACGGGAAGGGAATTATAACTGATTTGCGTGTAGAGCTACTTACGGCCAGGTTTGGTATGAGGCAGCGTCACGAGCTGGCGTTTCCTTGGGCGGATATGCTGATAGTTAACGCGGGACTATGTAGCTACACGCATATAGTAAATCACAACGCTATTATTCCCTTTCCGTTTTCAGCACTACCCTCTCCTCTTCCGGAGTCTGGCAATAGGGTACTTAACCACACCCTCCGATTCTTCTATCAGTTCATGAAGTCCAGCTGGTATAGAGTTGCGACAAAAATCGACACTGTCCCTTTCGAGTAATTCAAGATTGCCCATTAGAATTCTTTCTAATTTCTGAAGACTTAGAAGCTGTATCTATAATGACTTAAGGTTTAATGGTCTGGTCCTAGTCATCCTTGCTTTATTTTGAAGTACATACCCTTTAGCAGAGCATCTCCTTGAGGAGAGCTTTTGGTGGATTCAGTCAACTACAGAAAGAGGCACTTACAGACGCCCTACCCAATCCAAGTTGATCTGGATTTAGTAAATACAAGCTCCTCCCAAGAGTTGTTTTGTTGACTTCGTAATGTGGGAGATAACAGAAATGGTGGTCTCCAATGATGAAAGACATGTACGTGCAGTGACATGGTCAGTAGAGGAAAGACCCGATCACAACACTGTTGTGTATGTTAAGATCTGTGTAAGCTTTACCACACACACCCGCATGGGTAAGCATAGCGCGTCTACCATCGATCCCTTGAGGGCGAGAGCAGTTTGGAAGCGGTCTATAACCATCGTCGTTAACGGTAATCAGACCTCGGGGGCACCGATGTTGAGTACATTATAGCAAGATAGAAAAAGGTAGATTTTATTTAATTAGATTTATACAAAGGTAATCTTGACCCTAGTTAAAATAAAGGTTTCGGGACAAGTCTCCATTATGGATAATTAGACCCAAGGCGTCCAACCTTCGTATAAAGTTGCTAAATTGTCGATGCTGCAGGCGTCTTTAATCGTACTGTCAACCTGAAAAATGTGGTGCTGTTAGTTAATTGAGGTAAAAGACAAAAACAAACCAACCAACCTTCTCTTTACATCATCGGGACAGTACGCGTGTGATGTGTTGGCAGATGAAGTAGAATAGCCACCATGACGACGACGACGACACCCCATGCTACTCAGATATCTTCAGTCATCCCCTCTTCACATTTTTTAATTCTATTAATTAGCTCCATCGTTTAATCCAGCTATTACAATTTTCTCAAATTGTGGTTAGTGAGCATCAATGCCATAAAAAGCACTTGCAATAATCGGAGGGTGGTCACTCCCGTCTTTCTTTATCCCCTACTTCGTGTTAAGAAAGGCAAATATGGATAGCACCATCACCAATCAACTTTACATACACCCGATCACCCTTCCCTTACCTCCGACCCATATATATATATATATATATTAAATAGGCGAAATCACCCCACCCCACCCCACGTATACCCAACCTCTCATTCAGGCCATCTTTCATAATTACTTAAACTAAATGTCGAACAAAAATAAACCATCGAAACGGGGTGGAGCCGTGGATGGCGGCAGAAGTGCACCACCCAAGGAATACGGAAGCCTGTGCATCTGGGCCGCACCAAAAGAGATCGAAAGGTCGTCCACATAGTGTACAGAGAACATCTTCCGGCAGTACCGAAGTGATACCCTTGATGCTCATAAGCAAAGAGTGCGATAATGAGGACGCTTTCCTGCGGGACACCCTCTTCCTGCTGCTCCATTAGGCCAGAGAGGGGTCCCCCACCCGTACGCGGAATCGACAATCTCGCAAAAAATCAGAAATAAAGATTGGGAGGCGTTCCCTTGTCCCTATCGTGTGGGGAGTCTCCATGATACCGTATCGTCATGCGGTATCATAGGCCTTCTCCAGATTGAAAAACAAAAGGCAAAAACGTGTAGTGCCGTCTACGGAGGAAGGCATCGCAGACGGCATTTCCAGTCGGAGCAGAGTATCCGACGTGGAGTGGAACTTGCGGAAGCAGCACTGTAGAGAAGACAGGTGGCTTCAGCTGTCCAGAAAAAAAAGCTAGTCTAATATTTACCAATTTCTCCATCAACTTGGTCTGCTGACCAAAGTCGCGTGGTCTCGCTTATTTGATTTATGACCTTACGACCTTCAAAACTTTCAATAATTTCTGGAATAACCTTGGGAGGACCTTGGCAATTATATCATTCGAAAAAAATGTAAAACAACATAAGGGTTTCAAATTTCGTTACAATTGGCGAATAGTTATGATGTTATTACCGAACAATTCCCCCGCTAACCTTGGGAGGACTTTGGCAATTAAATCATTCGAAAGAGAAATGCTATTGCCCAAACAAAATAATGCCCGGGCTAACCTTGGCAATTATATCATTCTAAAGAGAATGTAAAACAACATAAGGGTTTCAATTTCGTTAGAATCGGCTGGACAGGTTACGATGTTATTACCAAAACAAAATGGGGACCGACCGACCGACATAGTGAGAGAGTCGCACTCGACTAAAAAGGGAATCCTGAAAGGTAACGAGGGGAAAACGCACCAACAACTTCCCTGGGCCTCGGCAGAGTTCAATTCGACCCAATGACATGGGCTTCCAATTTGCACTGGATCTGGAAGAGAACAGCTCATCCCGGTACGAAGTGAGGGTAGAGACATACACACACAAAAAAATAGCGCTAAGAGGCCCCGTCGGAGAGTTCAATTCAACCCAGTGACGGGGGTTTCCTAATTTACACTCAAGCCAGGAATGAAGTGCAGCTCCTTCAGGTACCACCTCCTTGCAACGAATTTTAGGAAGTTCTCGAATGTCGTTGACTATCGAGGTTTATTGTTGAACCCTGAATGACGAGATGATACAGCCCATGAAGGGATGATTTGGCTTGATAGGGTGTTAAGGGGTAGTTTTTAGTGGTGTTAATGCGTTCTTACCCTTCTGTGGGAAAATACAGTTGAATCGGTTTTTAGTATTGTTAGCGAAAGGGAGGGGGGGGGTCATCCAACAGTTACTCTTTTCCTAAAAAAAAATTAGGAGCGAAAACCAGATCACAATCGATGTCGCTTTATTTGGCATAATTTTCCCCCATTCGCGGACGCCTGCAGGTTATGACGATAGGGCACTTTTGGGGGTAACATATGGTATAAAAAAAAACTTTAAACCCTACTAACTATTTACAGCGATTCGCCTCTTATGTGGACGAGTGCATGGAAAAAGTTAGGTTGTTGATTGGTCGAGTCGTGAAAATGTTAGGTTGTTAATTGGACGAGTGCATGGAAAAGTTAGGTTGTTAATTGGACGAGTGCATGGAAAAGTTAGGTTGTTGATTGGCCGAGTGCATGGAAATGTTAGGTTGTTGATTGGACGAGTGCATGGAAAAGTTAGGTTGTTGATTAGACGAGTGCATGGAAATGTTAGGTTGTTGATTGGACGAGTGCATGGAAAAGTTAGGTTGTTGATTGGCCGAGTGCATGGAAAAGTTAGGTTGTTGATTGGACGAGTGCATGGAAAAGTTAGGTTGTTGATTGGACGAGTGCATGGAAAAGTTAGGTTGTTGATTGGACGAGTTCATGGAAAGTTAGGTCGTTGATTGGACGAGGGCATGGAAAAGTTAGGTTGTTGATTGGACGAGGCATGAAAATGTTAGGTTATTGATTGGACAAGCGTTTGGAAATGTCGGGTTGTTGATTGGACGAGGCGTGGAAAATGTTAGGTTGTTGATTGGATGAGTGAATGGAAAAGTTAGGTTGTTGATTGGATGAGTGCATGGAAAAGTTAGGTTGTTGATTGGCCGAGTGCATGGAAATGTTAGGTTGTTGATTGGACGAGTGCATGGAAAAGTTAGGTTGTTGATTGGACAAGCCGTGAAATGTTAGGTTGTTGATTAGACGAGTGCATGGAAAAGTTAGGTTGTTGATTGGCCGAGTGCATGGAAAAGTTAGGTTGTTGATTAGACGAGTGCATGGAAAAGTTAGGTTGTTGATTGGCCGAGTGCATGGAAAAGTTAGGTTGTTGATTGGCCGAGTGCATGGAAAAGTTAGGTTGTTGATTGGCCGAGTGCATGGAAAAGTTAGGTTGTTGATTGGACGAGTTCATGGAAAAGTTAGGTCGTTGATTGGACGAGGGCATGGAAAAGTTAGGTTGTTGATTGGACGAGGCATGAAAATGTTAGGTTATTGATTGGACAAGCGTTTGGAAATGTCGGGTTGTTGATTGGACGAGGCGTGGAAAATGTTAGGTTGTTGATTGGATGAGTGAATGGAAAAGTTAGGTTGTTGATTGGATGAGTGAATGGAAAAGTTAGGTTGTTGATTGGACGAGGCGTGAAATGTTAGGTTGTTGATTGGACGAGTGCATGGAAAAGTTAGGTTGTTGATTGGCCGAGTGCATGGAAAAGTTAGGTTATTGATTGAACGAGTTCATGGAAAAGTTAGGTTGTTGATTGGACGAGTGCATGGAAAAGTTAGGTTGTTGATTGACCGAGTGCATGGAAAAGTTAGGTTGTTGATTGACCGAGTGCATGGAAAAGTTAGTTGTTGATTGGCCGAGTACATGGAAAAGTAAGGTTGTTGATTGGACGAGTGCATGGAAAAGTTAGGTCGTTTATTGGACGAGGGCATAGAAAAGTTAGGTTTTTGATTGAACAGGTCGTGAAAATGTTAGGTTGTTGATTGGACGAGCCGTGAAAAAGATAATTTTTGATTGGACAAGTAAGTGGAAAAGTTAGGTTGTTGATTGCTCGAGTAAGTGGAAAAGTTAGGTTGTTGATTGGATGAGTGCCTGTAAAAGTTGGGTTGTTGATTGGACGAGTGCCTGGAAAAGTTGGGTTGTTGATTGGACGAGTGCCTGGAAAAGTTAGGTTGTTGATTGGACGAGTGCATGGAAAAGTTAGGTTGTTGATTAGACGAGTGCATGGAAAAGTTAGGTTGTTGATTGGCCGAGTGCATGGAAAAGTTAGGTTGTTGATTGGACGAGTGCATGGAAAAGTTAGGTTGTTGATTGGACGAGTGCATGGAAAAGTTAGGTTGTTGATTGGACGAGTGCATGGAAAAGTTAGGTTGTTGATTGGACGAGTTCATGGAAAGTTAGGTCGTTGATTGGACGAGGGCATGGAAAAGTTAGGTTGTTGATTGGACGAGGCATGAAAATGTTAGGTTATTGATTGGACAAGCGTTTGGAAATGTCGGGTTGTTGATTGGACGAGGCGTGGAAAATGTTAGGTTGTTGATTGGATGAGTGAATGGAAAGGTTAGGTTGTTGATTGGATGAGTGCATGGAAAAGTTAGGTTGTTGATTGGCCGAGTGCATGGAAATGTTAGGTTGTTGATTGGACGAGTGCATGGAAAAGTTAGGTTGTTGATTGGACAAGCCGTGAAATGTTAGGTTGTTGATTAGACGAGTGCATGGAAAAGTTAGGTTGTTGATTGGCCGAGTGCATGGAAAAGTTAGGTTGTTGATTAGACGAGTGCATGGAAAAGTTAGGTTGTTGATTGGCCGAGTGCATGGAAAAGTTAGGTTGTTGATTGGCCGAGTGCATGGAAAAGTTAGGTTGTTGATTGGCCGAGTGCATGGAAAAGTTAGGTTGTTGATTGGACGAGTTCATGGAAAAGTTAGGTCGTTGATTGGACGAGGGCATGGAAAAGTTAGGTTGTTGATTGGACGAGGCATGAAAATGTTAGGTTATTGATTGGACAAGCGTTTGGAAATGTCGGGTTGTTGATTGGACGAGGCGTGGAAAATGTTAGGTTGTTGATTGGATGAGTGAATGGAAAAGTTAGGTTGTTGATTGGATGAGTGAATGGAAAAGTTAGGTTGTTGATTGGACGAGGCGTGAAATGTTAGGTTGTTGATTGGACGAGTGCATGGAAAAGTTAGGTTGTTGATTGGCCGAGTGCATGGAAAAGTTAGGTTATTGATTGAACGAGTTCATGGAAAAGTTAGGTTGTTGATTGGACGAGTGCATGGAAAAGTTAGGTTGTTGATTGACCGAGTGCATGGAAAAGTTAGGTTGTTGATTGACCGAGTGCATGGAAAAGTTAGTTGTTGATTGGCCGAGTACATGGAAAAGTAAGGTTGTTGATTGGACGAGTGCATGGAAAAGTTAGGTCGTTTATTGGACGAGGGCATAGAAAAGTTAGGTTTTTGATTGAACAGGTCGTGAAAATGTTAGGTTGTTGATTGGACGAGCCGTGAAAAAGATAATTTTTGATTGGACAAGTAAGTGGAAAAGTTAGGTTGTTGATTGCTCGAGTAAGTGGAAAAGTTAGGTTGTTGATTGGATGAGTGCCTGTAAAAGTTGGGTTGTTGATTGGACGAGTGCCTGGAAAAGTTGGGTTGTTGATTGGACGAGTGCCTGGAAAAGTTAGGTTGTTGATTGGACGAGTGCATGGAAAAGTTAGGTTGTTGATTGGACGAGTGCATGGAAAAGTTAGGTTGTTGATTGGACGAATGCATGAAAAAGTTAGGTGGTTGATTGGACGAATGCATGGAAAAGTTAGGTCGTTGATTGGACGAGTGCATGGAAAAGTTAGGTTGTTGAGTGGGCGAGGCGTGGAAATGTTAGGTTGTTGATTGGCGAGGCGTGAAAAATGTTAGGTTGTTGATTGGATGAGTCCATGGGAAAAGTTAGGCTGTTGTCTGGACAAGGCTTGAAAATGTTAGGTTGTTGATTGGACGAGGCGTGAAAATGTAAGGTTGTTGATTGGACTAGTAAAATCACAATAAAAAAATCCAAGCAGTTTGGTGCATACACATGAGATTTAGATTTAGTGATCAAGAGGGCTTGCAAGATGGATCATAACCAGACTCACTTGTTCATTGACGGATATCACCTTAGTGGAATTGGTATCCTTCCCTTCCAACTTCAACTTCACTCTCTGCCACACTCCGAGCGCGTACTGATTATGTTCTTGCATCACTGCAAAGAGACTTGTAATTAAGATCCTGTGGTTAGCCGGATTAGTTTATAGGGATTTTAATTGTATCGGAAAACGTCTTCAGTGAGATAACGTCAGTGTGATTTTTATTGGTTACCTTTGATTTCTAGGAGCTAGTCTCGTCAAACCTTGACAAAATTAAATTTTATTAATTTGCCAATCAAAGTTTTTTCCAGTTTTCCTTATAATCATCGGTGTGCATCAATACCATAGGATGGTATTGATCGCAAGCGATGGAGAGAATCGAGAAGCCACCCCTATCTTTCCCTATAAGCTTGTTACAGACAGTGATATCAGGGGATTTTGTCTATCCATGTTTTATCAAAACCATCATTTTCATTACGAAACGGAAGTTACAACAGAATCTTACTAGTTTAAAGGGTCTGACGTAGTGGGAAGGAAAATTGACGACGACATACTCGAATAGAAGATATCAGTGGCAAAATATCAAAGTATGAACCAAAGAAAAATAATTAGGTAATGGTTTTTACCACCCATCTCTCTTCCTTTTGAGAACTCTTATTTATCCATGGAACCTATTTTAATACGAGATCCGAACTACGTATCTCCAGCTTGTGGCAACAACCGTGGTCGACCCTAATCGGGGTTCTTCCGGCGACTTACCACAACCAATGTGGCTTAACTTATCTGTAATCGGAAGCGGGCGATGTTTCTACTCGGCTAGACCGTAGTGCAGACGTAGGAAAATTATCATAAAAATGACAAAAAATGAAACTCTAGTTAGTAGCCAGCACGTTGAGACTCAAGAAGCCTCGGACCAAAGTTCTAAATCCACATTGGAAGGGGACGAACAGGTAAACAGCGGCCGACGGCGCTAAATCGCACCTTTGCCTGTGACTGGATGCCTCTTAGTGCGAGTTGAGCTCACTTCCGGCAACGTGACCTTTCGCGAGCTTGCCGACGACGCGAATAGACTCGAGTCCTTGAAAGACAGGGCCGATAGCTTCTTCAGCAGCGTCTCGGATTCCTCCTGGTTCTTTTCTTCCTCCACGCACTGACTCCCAAATTCGACTAATTTGTCATAAATGACGTCTGAAATAAATAATAATTATCATCAACCACCATTAATGGACTGGCAGGACGGGGCGCGCTGACAGTATCATTGCGTATCGCGCTCGCTTTTAATAATAGTTTAGGGGGCGCGGATTCAAAGCCAATTCCCGGGTTTAGTTGTCTTTTACGAAGGTGACTTTTTTTTTCTTTTAAAGCTATCTGGCGGCCGTCAGCAAAGCTAAATCAAAAAGTACAATTGAAAAAAACAACAAAAGAAACACAGAAAGATAAAAGACACTCAGGAGCCGGAGGAAGACCCACTCCCTCCTTGGCATGAGGGCCCGATCAACACGCCAAGTAGCTAAATACTATGGAGATCTGCCCCCCTCCAGATAGATGTTTGCTGAAACCTGTACGAGGCGGGTGTATGGGCCCCTCTGGTTGCCCAAGTTTAAACTGGTCGATGGGAGAATGTTAATTGCGCCACCCCTCCCACTTCGAACATGGAATAGATCTGCCGGAGTGAAATTCACTTAAAGATCAGAATCACAATCCCTGGAAAAAGAAAAGGCCCCGAGGGAAGGAACTCATGGAGGTGTGGGAAGAGGGGCATTAATGTATTTTGCCCCAACCAGCGAGCAGGGAACCCTTCGTAGCTAAAGGAATACCACCCGTTCAGTGACAGGAGAGTATGGAAATCGAAACACCTTGGGTAGGTTCAGGAACGGAAGAGTGATGTGTGCGCGCGCCGAGAGGAAAAAGAAAGAGACAACGGTGTCGGAATAGACCGCCTCAGTGGCGGATGCTCCCAGCGAGCGACGAATTCCTTGCCTTTGGTCTCGCCTGGATTTTGTTTTTAATTTTATGTACGTTGTTGGCGGCCCCCACTGAGGGCTCAACCACTGAAACATATCTACAAGACACGCTCGGGTGCCGAGGGAGAGCCGCCTCCCTCAGCGGCATGAGTGTGCAGTACTGGCGCAGATACCGCTCATAAGCTCCCCGGGACTAAGACATTCGACCCAAAAGTGCCTTAGCCCCTGAGGGACAAAGTAATCTTGGCAGAAAGGACTAGGACTGTTCCATCAATTGACGAGGAGTCCTGAGAGTGTTCGATTCTGAGACAAGTGAAGCTTTATGGGGTACGCCGTCTCCCATCTTCTTAGCCACGCAGCTCGAAGAGGTGACCTGATTCTCGCCATGTAGTCAGAGTGGGCGAGAACAAAATGCCGATCCTGTCCTTTAGCCTGAGCTGACAGCTTGGCGCCCTCATTTCTCGCGACCCAGAAGAAGACAATCTCTACAGAAGCCTTGGCATCACGGATACTGCGAACTAGGGAATGCGGAGATGACAATGACTCAACGGAACTTAGCGCGTTGAGTCTGGAATCTGTCTCCAAAACGAAAACAGCGTCTAATCTCCTGTACCGAGCGGTGTATTGGTTCTGGCTCGGCAGTTAAGACAGAGACAGCGAGCGCCTGGAAGAACCCAGGCCGCTTCAAGCAGGGGGGGACGCCCCCCAGCAGGCAAGGCTGTGTTTTTTAAAATTCTAGCCAACCCTGTAGGGCGAGAGAAAAAGAGCTGGAGAGTGGTCAGTCATTTCAAGTGGATATGACTGACCAACTCATCAGGTTGCAGTCCTGGAGTGGGACCACTTGGATGTATTTCATGTGAGGTTAGGTTGCAATTGAACTTCCACTTCATAGCTGTTGCATGGACGGATAGTACAGGGGAGCGCCATAAAATTACCACAGCATGCAACATTTCTTTTAACACCCATCCGGCGACTGCCTATAACAAACAAAGCAAAAATAAAAAAAGGAGCACGCTCCGGCGTCGGGAGAGGCCCACTTCCCACCGGCGCAAGAACATGCGACCTACAACAAACAGTCAAAAAAAGAGCCAAAAAAGTCAAATAGTCTAGGACAGGTACTAGGACAAGCAACGTGCGTCAAGATCACCCAGACTGAGACACTCAACAAGAATGTGCCGAACAGTCTGGGAAACGACGCAGTCGTCGCAGTAAGGTGCAGGGAAGCGCTCCATCGAATGGCGGTGCGTCCCACGAGTGTGCTCAATCCGAAGACGACAGAAAACAACTTGAAGCCGTCGCGGCGCAACACAGCATACAACAGCCTCCCAACACTAACTTGATCCCCTAAGCACAGCCTCACAGAAAGCGAGGTCCCAATTAATTGTGGGCACGTTGCCGGGGCCCACAGAACAGATTCTGGGATCAAAGACTTTCTTGCCTTAAATCTCCCAAGCGGTCGGAGGGATAAGAGATGTCATCTGCTCCCTGGGAGCTATAAACAAAAGCAACAACAGCAGGGATGGCAGGGGAGCCTACTTCACTTCCCCTTCTGACTTGGAGCTATCCGTGTGCACCGATGTTTCCAGTGTGGCACGATATATGCCTCAAGAAATTTGAACGCAATATTTTCAGTGCTGTGGAAGCTTTGGGAGATGAGGCGTGGCGAAAAAAACGTTCAAAGGTGGTATCCTCCATGGTGGCGCCACATGCCCGACAGTTACGCCAAACTCTCGGAGTTTCGTAGCACTAAACCCGAAAAGCTTAGGGCATGATTGGCGTCTCCCATCGACATAGGCTGATGACGAAATGAGTGTCTTTGGCAACAGGGGGGAGACGTTGAACTCGCGCGTACAAGTGCACGACATAAAACGAGTGACATCTCCACGTCGACGAGGAGTCTCTATTGGGGATGAGCGGAAAGCACCGGTCATCAGGCGGAGAACAATGTGATGGAGCGAGTCCATCCTCAGGAGTAGCCTTCGGGACGCAATAAAATAAAAATAGCATCCGGAGTTTAATTTTGAGTGAACAAAGCAGCAGTCTATGTGATGAAGGCTACAGGGCGAAGAATATCTCTAGCGAAGGTAAAAGAGACCCCCAAAGCTGCGAATGTCCACCTACGAAATGAGGTGGCAGGTCTCTATCTGGATCAGCGAGGGGACCGCCAGTCCTCAGAGACCCCTAATTGTTTACTTCTACTTTGGTACAGAGGGCAGGTTTTGACCACCCTTTCCTCCTCCTCCGGACGGATCTGCCTCTGCTTGGTCCTTCTGAAGGATTATGAAGGACCTACCCGCCACAGAGCACACCCGAAAGATCTATTTACTTTTGGTTTGTCGGAGACCCATGACCATTTAGGAGGATCTTGGGTGGGAGTGGAGAGAGGAGTTCAGGTTAGGGTCTTTCCCATTTAAGTCACTAGGGACCTGTTCGTGCTCTAGGCTCCTATCAGGAGCGGATGATCCTTCTGAACTGGTTCTTTTGTTGTTTTTTTTTGGGGGGGGGGAGACGGGGGCTGGGAAAGCAAAGAGGGGCACCGCCACTCTAGTGGAGGAGAGACTCGATGGGTGTAAAAGATAAACCCCTTTAGCCGGGGGTGCAAGAGAGGGGATAAAATACCCTTTCGGTCGTCAAAGGTTAGGAGAGGCCCCAGCAAAAACATAGGGTGGGGGGAAACTCTAGATAAAGATGTGAGGGGCGCTCTACAACAGTCCAGCGAGTTTTAGTGGTCCTAGCTGTGGCGTGGTTTCACCTCTAATTGCTTTAGAAATTTTGGCCCCCAACTGCTAAGCCAGAGGGAAGTGCGACAGAGTGGAAGATGTCGCGTGATAGACCAGAGACTTTTAGTTGGCATGAGACTCAACAAGGCTATAAGATCAGCCGTTCATAAGCTGCACAGCCTTATTTACCCAATGACGGTCACAGGTGAGGTTAGCTCATTACACTCAGGGGAGGGGGGCGGTTATTGGGACACCCCCCCCCCCCCTCCCAGTATACGCGCCCTAACGCTCAAGACCTCTCAACCCCGGTCTCTTGCAACCTACGAAGGTTGTTTATAGCTATTTCAAAGCCTCTCTTCTGCCATAGCATGAGGTAGTCAGGTCCTTAAAACAAAACAAAAGAGGAAAGGATACTCAGAGATGTAAAAGTTGTGCAAATGATGACCCGAGAGAGGGCACCAGTTTCTCTCGGATGTGGCTCTAGTGGTACAGTTACCGCGCATCAGCCATCCTTAGTGTTGAGGTAGGGGGGGAATTAATGCCTACAAACAAGAGCTACCGTATAGTTGTTACCTATGCTGCACCAGACACCAAAGAAGAGAGTAATAGAAGGGGTTGGGATAAAAAGTAAAGGGAGGCTCAAATGGAGAGGTCTTGGAGGAGTGAAGCCCAGTTTCTCCATACTTGATTCGGGACGACCCGGGTCACTCTGGCTGCGAAGACGTGCCACCCCTCCAGGTAACAAGTGTAACAGTCCACACAGGCTAGAAGTAGAAATCCAACGCCTGCTCTTCCTTGGCTACAGAGAGCTCCACGGGGTGTGATAAAAATTAAGTGCACCATGCTGAGTGGTTGAATGTATCATTGTATGCAGGCAAGTTGTTCGCGATGTGAACAGGTCTGAAAAATGGGAAGGCAAGTGGAGTGGAATGATCTTGTAGCCGAGATGGACAATATGTCGGTGAATTTATGAACTTTTAAAGGGAATTTAAGATGGAAGACAGGATTTTACAACTAGGAGCTCTACTCCTCATCCGAGGAAAAAAAGAGAAAAAGGAAAGAAGCATAAAAGGCAAGAGGCAGTTTTATATGGGAGGGTTATGGCGTTTACCAAATTCTATTGACCATTTGCAATTTTCTTCCCCATCCTAAGAACGCATATTTACAGTTGTAGGTACCAACGTGATAATGATGACAATTATAAAAGAATAGTGAAAGAATTGACAAAGAATGACTGATAGACAAGACCTTAATTCATATGATGAATCTAAATGACGAACTTGAAAATCTTTAGGAGAAATCCAATACGAATATTGAGTCCATTCATTATCCCTGGCCTGCGAACAAACTGGAGAGGACACGATCCTTCACAAGTTGCTAAACCCATCCATTACAGTTGAACTGAAGGGAATTACGGGTCAAAATAACTTACAGGTCTGAAGCATAAGCTTCTGGAGTTTCTGCGACAAGAGGGTAATTTTGTCTTGCGACAGAGGTTCGTGCAAAATTTGACGCACAACCCCGGACATTATTTCAGAGTAGCGTTTGTAGAGACACAAGTAGCCATCAATGCCTTGGAGTCCCCCTTCTTGCTCGAACTGAAAAAAAGGATGATAAACGGCGATTTAAAGAACGTTTGTCAGAGTTCTCCCAGATGCCATTTCTTTTTGGGGGAGGGGGAATATACAGGCTGGTCTCCACCCACATGCTGGAGCGCCCCGTGGTTCAGATGACGTTAAAATGGAGTTCGACATTGATAAATAAAGGCTTAAAACCCCCTCAGAACCCCCCTACAAAAACAAAAAATATGCACATCTATATATTGGTGTAGTTGGTTCAACCTATCCAAAACCCCACTGCAGAGAAGGCAAAGTGGCAGTTATGATTTAAAGTCTGAGACTTTTTTTTGATGGTTGACCTCAGAGGGGATAGGTTGTGCATAATGTGGTTGTCCTTCTTGTCAGGTAGCCGGCTACTTTTGTTTGTTTATCGTGTTGGTCTGGCTTGAAGGTGGTTGCATCTAAAGTTGAAACTGAATGGAAAATTATTCAGACTGTCAAACAGGGGTAAGTGTGCCTCACCTTGGCCAAACTCTTGAGAAGGACTCTAACATCGGACATGAGCTTGTGGTGGATGGTGAGGTAGACGCGCAGGTCATCTACAGTGGCTAATACCGCTTCCTCAGTCACCTTGAGCGTGGCACTCTGCTCACTTACGCTGTGGGTCAGGGAGGCAAGGTGTTCTGCTCCAGACAAGGAGACAACGTCAAACTCAAAAAATGATAATTTCTCTAAGATACTCTATTGCATGTGAAAATGATAGATTATCAATCATTCAGTCCCATTAGTGATCAATTCCTCTTTTATTCTTATCACAATAATGTATGGGAGTTTACCACAGTGGTCTTTGTCAGTCCCAGTATACTTTCAGTATCACTTAAAATGTTTATTCCGTTTTGCACTACTTTCTAATATGTAGAAACGCATACCTTTGTAAGGATCTATATTACAGTAAACTATCCTGCTTTCTAATGCTTGCTTTAACAACACTGCGGAGAACCCAAATTTATCACACAAGTTTCTTCTGTCTTGTCCACTCTTAACTGTTACCAAAGATCGTAAACTCCATACCTGACACAGCAGTAGCTGACATTTGCACCCACGTAGGGGTGATTTCCTCAGGAAGGGAACACAGCATAATCAACAACTCTTCCTGGCTGCTGATGGTACCGGTATAACGTTGAATCACCATACAACTTTCCTGTGTCTTATTCAGTACCTAAAAAAAAGGAGGGCTTAGTTAAATGCACCACCCCTCCCTTTGCAATTATGGACGAAATCTCCCGACCGAATAATGAAATTACCATAAGGATCAGAATGACAATTGTTACCAACCCAGAAAGAGATATAGCCCTGTTTTACCACATTAGGGAGCAAGGAACCTTTTCTGACCCACACGAAGGAGTCATTCCGCGTCTGGGCAATGAATGAAAACTTCGAAGGGATCCAGGGGGAAAGAGTGATGCGTTATGTGTGCAAAGAAGGGGCTGGAGAAAGAGAGAGAGCAATATTATGACTGGCTCTGTGTGATGCATATGTGGATGGAGCCATTTGCACCCACGCGGTGGTAATATGCGAGTAGCTTCATACCTACGTACAGTGAAGTTTTGTGTCCCCTCTCCGTAAGATCAAGAAATGTTTTTTTTTTTTAAGCTTTCTTCTGGTGTCCGGCAACCAGGGCACAGATGCCGAAATTACAGACAAGTCTACTTCTAGGTATATAAAAAGGCAATAAAAAACAACAAACTAACACATAAAACAAATGAGAAAACGGCCTGCTTGGGTACACAGTAAGTGAGTCTACACCCTGCCAATCACAATCATTGACTTAACTGAAATTTTATATTTATTGCAATGTTGTATGGTAATCAAAAATACCCGCTGGTAGATATTTGTCAATGTACTATAAAATGCTAGAGATGGGACGATTAATTGGAATCGGGAATCGTAAGAATCATTAATTTGGGAGGAATCTGCATCGGAATCGCTAAAAATAATCCCAGTTTTCCGATTCCAAAAACGATTCCTTCAAAATTTCAGTACAGAGGCTCTTTCAACAGTGTTTTTTTCTTAAAGTTTTTAACTTTCTTTCCTACTTGCCAAATAGTTGAATCAAAATCTCAGACATTGTTTATTTCCCGTTAGTGTCAGTTATGTATCTACTCATCTGTCCTATTATTCAGTGAAATTATAACGTTAATAAGTTATTTACTAATAGATTTAGATTAGTCGACAAGAATGCATCACCATTTAATATCAATTAATATTGAAGATCTGACTGTATAAGAAATGTATTGTATGTTTATATGCATGAAATGAAGGCCTGCTCAGGGCTCAGGCATCATTTAGAACAGCTGATGCAATTCTAGGATGTTAGAGCTTTGTTCAGCAGCGCTGCCGAAGTTGGCATGATCGTACAAATTTGGTACCTCTTTGCCGTAAAGAAACACTTCAGATACCATGATTCGGACAAATTTGGTACCTTTTTGCCGCAAAGAAACACTTTTTGATATCATTTTACTTTTGTTTTATGTTTTAATTAGATTTGGTACGATTTTACCAATTTCGTTACGTTTTCAGAGTAGGTTTTGGTACTACATATTGCTAAAATTCTTTCGGCAGCGAGAAACCCTGTTGTTCAGTTGACTACCAGCCACCATATATGTAAGTTATGCAGCGCACGCTTCCTACTCTCAGCCTATGTTAAATATTGCGTAACAATGCCATAATAGCTGAATATTAATAGTATTTAATATATTAGTTCACATTATTGAATTAGTCTGATTTGAATTACTATTACCACATAAACTGTGTATTATTCGCTATCAAAGATCTACATTCACTTGGTTGTGATGACTGACGATACCAAACTTCCAGCATAAGGCACTAGATCAGAAGATTAGTTTTGTTAGCAGATACTATGTAAACTTAGGCACAATGTTCATCTTACATTTACTTTTTTACTATATTCTATTTAGTTTATGTAACAACTAACTTTATTAATTATTATTGAAGTATGGAGTATTATTATTACACGGAAGGAATCATGAATCGATGGTACATAAATAAATTAAATAAGTTTTATTATATTAATTATTTAATGATCTTTATTGACAATTACTAATAGTAAAGCTGCAATATATAACAAATTATAATATGTATCACATTTGTTTTTTAACAATATATATCATATAATCAATATTCTATTTTGTAAGGAATCGGAATCGTAACTTATAACTGGAATCGGACTCGGAATCGCAATTTTTTTTCGAATCTGCCCATCTCTATAAAATGCAACAAAATATTATTTTTTTTAGCTAAATGACATTATGGAGTGATTCTAACTTTACCGACACTGCCCAGAAGGTTTCTCGCCAAAGCTGGTGCCTGAACATATTGAACAATAAAAACCAACCAACAACGATCAACAAGCATACCTCCACAACAACCACAATCCCACCCTCTAAGACATAATACTTTGCTCCTCTCACTTCCACACTAAAACCAACTGAAAAACATTACACGCACTACAATCTGACCATCTTTCAATTCACATTACATACCAACTAACCTAACAATATAACATACTATCTATATGAGCCAAGTGGCCCGAATTCCACAAATCATATTTAACTTTACACAAGCAATTCCATTTCCTGTACCCTCTACCACAACAGAATCAACCAGGCGAGCAAGAAATATATACCTCAATGACATAGGAAACGCCTCAAACCCAATTTCACACCAGAAATTGACAACATAGAAAAAAGCCAAACAAATTGACCAAATCGAAGACCTCAACAGGCGAATCAATATTCTGATATACATCAAACAAAAAGAAATCTGGAAACAATCAGTCACAAAACAAAGAGCTTCCAACTCTGGCGAACACACACATATACAAAAAAAATACACCACACACCAAACCACCTCACACGGTGCGGGCTTCCTGGAATAACAGAGCTCGGGGAGCTGATAAACAACAACCTCGCCACTTTACCTGCATAACACTACTTCAAAAATAACCAAAACATCCTACTCCCGACTGTATTCAACATACCACTGCGTCCATTACAGTTTAATGGACTAGTCAAGTTCGGAGTCCATCCCTCTAGCCACAGGATTTCAAATATATATATATATATATATATATATATATATATATATATATATATACATACATGATTACCTAGCTTGTTCATGTAACAAACCCCTTTCTTGCACAACCAATCCTCTTTCTCGACCAACCCGTCCTTATTCTGCCTTCACACAGTCTTTTAACATCATTCTTTAGAGATCCATTTCATTAACATGCTGTACCACCTCAAACTACTACATCAATGACTTCGTTAATTTGTGATACATTTATTTCGTTTTATTTACTCTTCTCACAGTTAAAAGGGTTTTTGAGGGATCCTTTTGAACGACTCTCACTCACGCTCGATCGTTTTTTCTTCTTCCAGACTACAATCTCGCAAGCATACGTTGGAAAGGTAATCAAAATACTCATTCAGAATTCTACATCCACTTACTACAGAACTATAGAAACAAGGACCAGCAAAGACAAGATCCACTCAAGGCGAGTCCGTTTACCCAGACGGTGTTAAAATACCACTATCTAATACCATGAGAATTACCTAGATGTGTAGCTTAGGTTTGCATTCAGTTTTATGCGTTTCCATAAATTCACCAGATTTTCAAGATACTAAAATTCATCTACATCATTTAGAGTGAACTCCAAGTTTCAGCACCTGCACCATCATCAAAATATATCGCTTTTCCACAAAGTGATGTCGACACACATAAACGCCTGAAGTATCCTTCTTTTAGCACAAATTGGCGCTAGTACCAATGGAATGCTATGTCGAGTACCCTTTCATTAAGTCATGGTTCTTCCTGGGATATAAGGGCCCATGAATGACCTTTACAAACCTTCTCCATGCACACTATTAATTTATTCTTGTACCAGGCCTCTTTCTCTTACACAGACTCATTTACATAATCAATAATAATAAAATCATCAATCGAACACTAACTAATTAATACCTATATCATTTTCACATTCACTTTAAGACCACAATGGCCTCAAATTTATACTTTCATAACTTCTCATTCTATCAGAAGAGTTAAAATTCAAGAACACAGTTGCCGGAAGGAGTTAAAATTCGGGCCGCCTTACCATACACTGTAAATACCAGTGGTTCGGATTCCACGTTAATCAATAAGTCCCTAATCGGCAATGAGAAATAAAAGGCATATTAAATAAGTACAGATCGGTGGTAAAATACCTACCATTAAAAAAAAATGTAAACAAAAGTTTCATAAGAACAATCAGATCAAGAAATCCTGGTTAATTCTCCGTACCGTTGTAAAATTAGTGTCTTCAGTAAGCGCCTCAACACTGGTTATTTTCAGATTCTCGTAATGATAGACGCCTTTGCATAAGCCCCGGATCTCCTCGCTGGCTCGGAGCACTTTGGATACAGTAGTAGACGCCGCATCCACGCTTTTGCTAAACTCTTCCAATGCCTTGAAAAAATAGATAAAACAGGAAAATAAAGATCGAGGTAGGTTTGCTCTTAATAGGGCATCAAGGGAGGGTTGAGGAACGCGATCCCTACTTTCAACTATCTCCTGTCCAATTTTTTCATCCTATGACATTTAATCATTGAACAATGTGGCCATTACAGAATTACGAGCTAGCAAACACCCTAAGATCATTGTTGAGGGTAGTTAAAAAAAAAGATGTGAATTAGTGGAAGTCAGAGGTGAATATTGTTACTGTTAATATCTCCACAGGAGCAGATGACCTCTGCTTCCTACGAGCGCTTGGGAGATTAAGGGAGACAGTTTTGATCCTACAAGGTGTGCTATAGTCCCACCCACGTTACAAAATTACCGCGTTTTGCAAAAGTTATGTTACACTCGGGTTTCTTTATCTTTCGAGAGGTTTGCGTGAGAGAAAAATTCCGTCAAACAAAATTCAAGTTCTACTCTTCCAGAACGTGTCATTAATACGTCTTTTCCATTGTGTGCAGGTGGGTCAGATCGAAGTCAAAAGAATCGAGATCTCTGCTCTCCTGCGCGCGGGCCAGAATAGGTCCGACATTGCCAAGCGGTTCGACGTCAGCCGAATGACCGCCCATAGAGTCGCGGAGAGGCTCAAGAACGGGAGAAACCTCAAAGATCGACCTGGTTTGAGCATACCTCAAGTTGTCAACCGTTGTGGCCAAGGTGTCAAGGAGGAGGGCGGCAAGAGATTGAGGTGCGTGGAAAGGCCTCTGTTCAGCGACCGCATGAGAGAACAAGGTCGAAAGTGCTGCTGTCGCCTTCTCGACGACTTGAGGAGTCATGGCCATCAAATTCTCATTTTTCTGATGAAAAAATGTTCACAGTCGATCCGGTCGTCAACAAGCAGAAGGACCACGTGGTAAACCTCGGTCAGGACGCCTCCGAGGTCTGCTAAGTATCCACGACCTAGCACCAGGCCTCCGTAATTATCCTCTACGTCATGGCTTCGAATGGTGAGAACATACCGCCGGTGTTGTTCGCGGCCGATTACAGGGACATCTTAGGCACGAAAGTCCTGCCCTGGGTGAGAAAGATCACGAAGAAGGTGGACTACGTATTTCAGTTGGGGTCGAACATGAACTTCTGGTTGAAGGACATTTGGCCGCCGCAGTCGCCCGGCCTCCATCCCGTCGACTAAAGCGTGTAGGCGCATGTGGAGAGCAAAGTCTGCAACGGCCGCCACAGTAACCTCGACGACCTGAAGTCCTCCGTCAATCGCGTATGGGAACAGCATGAGGAAGGACTTCGTTCGCAACGTGTTCGCGGCCTTCAGGTTTCGCCTGGAACGCGTGCTCGCCGCCCACATGGATTATTACAATTTAAACACACATTTATATATTAAAACAATAAAAACTTCTCTAGTCTAATTGCATCAAAACTATCATTGTATCCTTTGTTGAGAGTGTCATAACGAGTGTAGCAGGACTTTTGCAATAAGTGTGATCGTGCCTTTTCTTTTAGACTGTTCTGATGGTTCGAGTGAGAGCGAGGTTGTTGCATGCTAAGGGAATTTTATAGCACTTTCCTGTGCTAGCGGTCTATGCAACAGCTAGGAAGCATAGGTGAAGAACAGGTAAACGGAAGAGAGGATATGGATACAGAATTAGTTCCAGAACTCGTAAAGTTGTTTTAAATTAATATTTATCAATTATATTCTTAAACATATTTACTATAGTGCTTTAAACGACATTCCTAGACAAGCCATTCCAAGTCTGTCTTATTTTATAAGACAACAAATTTTGTGCATTGCAGTGTTATTTTTCATTCACTTGCTTGAAACCGTTATTTCTAGTTGCCTATTAGTTATCTTGCTCAAATAGTGAGTCAAAATATATATTAGTGAACCCATTTACTATTTTAAAGACCAATAATTTGGTCATATTGCTACTGTTCTTCCAGTGAAAGTAAACTGAGGTGCTTCAGTCTCTCTTTGTACAATCTATTTCTAAGTAAAAGAATTATTTTTTTGTTGAATGCATTCCACTATTACAATGTCCTTTGGCATGTATGGAGATCAGAACTGCGCTGCATACTCAAGATGTCATCTTATGTGTTATTATTATTATTTGGAGCAGGGTATATGCCACTAAAATCTAAAAAGATTATGGAGTGGCAAGGCATAAAAGGGTACTAGTCACTAAATTACAAAAGTAGTAATGTTAAAATAAAAATGATAAAAAGATTAAAAAGAGGGCCTAGGGACAATCTCTTACAAGTGCATTAAATAAGGGAAGATTGATATCTTTCAATTAAACTGTGAAATGTCTAGCTATGTATCTTGAACCCCATTCAAATTTTTAAGATATCTTGGGATTAAGGCAAATAAATCCTTTTTCATTTGACTGTTTAAAATTTAACCACATATTGTAATCTCCTTGGGGATTATCCTGACCTGTGCATTACCTTACACACCAACTTTCTGACCATTTGACTACTCTATTCAAGACCTTTTGCAAGTTTCCACAGTTACCAAAATATTTTGCCTTAGTACCTAGTTTTGTGCCATCAGTAAATTTTAAAAATGTACACAATTTATGCCCAAATGGCCTATGTATATTAAAGAAACAAAAGGGTATGAGAAAACATATCCTTACTGATGACTATGATGGACTATTTTCATTGAGGACTCTCAGCCAACAGCTTTCCGCCCAGTCTTCAATCTATTTTAGTATATTACCCCCTATTCCATGCAATTTTAGCTATATGTGGAAGTGTCAAAAGAAATGTTAAAGTTGAGATCAAATATATTTACAGCCTTATCCTGGTCTCAAACGTGAATATTTCATGAAAAAATCAAGCAAATTAGTTAAGCATGAGTAGCTGAATGAAAAGCTATGTTGTGTGTCATTTATTAAGTTATTTTACCTACATATACTCCATGATCCAATCTAGAACAATAGACTCCAAAACTTGCCAATGCCCAAAGTAAGGAAAATGGGGCGATAATTTCCAGAATGTCTTCATGTTTTTTTTTGGAAAATTGAAATTATTTTTTGCTTCTTAAGTCCTTAGGAACTACTATTCTCTTGCTAATATTTTTTTCAACAATGGTACAAAAGGGTTTTAAAGGTTTGCTTCCTAATTCTTTAGGATAGATTTGATCAAGACCTGATGTTTTGGAAATTTTTGTTTCTTAATATAAAAAAACTAATTTTGTTTTAGGTTATATCAATATTTGAAATAAGTCTTTTTCTAAATTTACTAGTCCTTCCATAAATCATGCGAATAGCAGCCAAGTGTATTGAGAGGCTAGAGCTTTAGTGTAGAGTATATATAGAGAAGTAAGAGTGTCTTGGTGTTTTAAGTTTTATCAGCATTATTGTTGTTTTTTATGTAGTGCATTGATTTTAGTGGGGTCTTTTTTTTAGTTACTCATTTTTGTGATTTTGTAGGACATTGTCTGTACATGCTTGCCTAAACTCCTTAAGTATTTGATGGGATTACTTTTCACAGACTTTTAGTTCTCCCATAATCTCACCTTGCATATGAGTATAAAGTGTTAAGTTTTCTGAGGTTATGCACCCTTTCTATCCCTGTTAGCATTATCCCTTGCATGTTATAGTAAGATGTAGTCTGTGCCCTACCCAGGTTATGACACACAACATTGCCAATCCTTAGCCTCAAGACATGTCCCTGCATTGTTTAGGCACTATTCCTTTTCTCACATAAGCTTATTAAAGTACCTCAATTTATTAAAACCCTCCATCAAGAGAGGGTTTTCTCTCATAACACACTATTTTCAGAGATCCCAACCACACATCCTGCCTTTTGCCTTTCAGCTTTTCTCCCACTCTGCTGGTTTTCTAAACTGTTTCTCTCTCTTTCTCTCTCTAAAAAAAAAGCCGATTTCATTTGCAACTTCTTCATATTCAAGAAATTAGCTCTCTTCGGGCGTGTGGGAGAATCCTGGTTTAATGATCACCCAGAAACTATTCAGCTGTAACCTCTCTCAATGAGTACTCTTTTTTTTCCACATTCTGAGAGCTCCATGGGAGAGCGGTGGGTGGAGTTGCCTTAATTGATACTTCTCACCGAACCTCTCTCATTCCACTCAACTTTACTAACACTTTATTCTTGCTTCCTTGATTCCGAAGCCTCCTCATGGTCATCCTGGCTGAAACCCTTTAGGACAAGTTGGATCAATTTCTACACCTGGCCTTTCTGCATTCTCCTAAGCTTTGCTTATTCTTAGTGTCTTTAACATCCCACATTGTACCTCATTTATACCTTTTGAATATTTTAGAGATTTACTTTCTAATATCTTAAGAGCTTACCCTCCCCCCTCTCTCAATTTGTATTCTCTGTCCCACATAAGTGTAGTAAATATATGTGATTTTGTCCCTTCCTCCTTCCAATTTCATAGCTTCTCCACAGCAATTTCTAGTCACTTCTTTATCAGGTTGTTTCTCTCTTCCTCCTTTTATTGAACTATCCTGCCCTTCTTGCTTACAACTCATCTGCGATGACCATGGATCTTACTGGCATCCCAACTTCTCTCAGTGGACCACTTCTATAACTGACCTCAACTTGTCTTTTGGCTCTTTTCCTGATCCTCCCCTTCTGCCTTGAAATTCATGTCACTTATCCCCCTTCCCCTCGCCAATGAAGTGCCACTTGGTTATCTGATAGTATTCAGAGCAAAGCAGCACAGGCGAGCCTGCGCTGGGATTCCCTTCGCAGTTGAAATTACCACAATCTCAAATTCTTCCGGTCACTCTTGTGTCACCAAAGAAAATAACTCTCTCAATCCCCCTTCAAAACACACTTCTCTTGATTCTTTCCGTCAGTACTCGTATCTCAGTGTCGTCCTCCCGCAACTTATTGGTATCTTTAACACCTCCCTCTCATCTGATTTCAAACATGCAGCTGTTCTCCAAATCCTCAACAACCTAGACTGGACTTCGACGCGGCAAGCTACCGTCCAATACCTCAACTCTCGTTCCTTTCTAAAGTCCTCGAAAAGGCTGGTGTCAGTTTGAGTTCTTGATCGCATGTTCTTCTCCAACATTGCTAAGATGTTTTAGTCTGGCTTCAAGGCTGAATGCAGCACTGCATCAGCTCTTAAAGGTAACTGACGGACTTCCTAGTGACTAATGCTGGCGTGCTTTCCATTCTAGTACATCTCAATCTATCAGCGACCTCCGATACTGTCGATCAAACTATTTGTCTTCCTGAATTCCAGAGCGTCTCAGGAATTGTGTTGACTGGTTCCACTCGTACTTATCATCTTACACCGTTTATATCGGCAGTGATATATCAGGGCTAGTGATGTGCATTTTGGCATTTCCCAAGGCTCTGTTTTTGGTCCGCACCTCTTTTGTAGCTACATCTGCTTGGCAATCTTATGTATCAACTTAGTTTGTAATTCCATTTCTATGCTGATGACACGCAAATCTATCTATCTCCGTTCCCCCAGTCTAATTTGCTATGATCTATCTGCATTGGGCACGATTACTAAATGACCCTCGAACATTCAACTCTCTGAAAATCAAAGCATGACAGAACTGGTAGGTACTCCTGGGAATGTAGCTCTCTGTAAAAATATTGTCCTTTATCTTAACCTTAGTGGCTCCCCGACATTGTTAAAAATCAGTCACCTTTGATAGCCAACCTTCAAAGCTCATCTGCAAATCTTTACTCTGTTTTCTTCCTAATCTTAACCGTATTAATTCCCACCGTGGATCACAATAGTTTCGAGATCACCATCCCGCTCTTGTTACCTCCCTTCTTGATCACTGTAATTCCTTTCTTGCTGGGTCCCATGATTCCTCTTCGACCTTTTCAACTTGTTTAAAACTTCGCGCCCCTTCTCCGCAGGGGACGATTTTATCATGCAATCCTTCCCTGTTCAATGAAAGGCACAGGCTACCCATTCGATCTAGAATCTCCTTCGAGATCGTATCTTACCTATAACATCTTGAACGCCGCAGGCCCCTCCTCACTGAAACCTATACTAGCCTATGAGAACCCACCTTCTTGTACTGCTTTCTGCGCATAGTCGTCTGTGCTGTACGGGGGATCGTACTGGCTCTCGACATTTGCTCTTAGATTGTCCAATGATGTCTACTCCCATACATTCTTCCCCTTCCCTTGGTAGATAGGCCCTATCGGAAAGCCTGGGTCTTGAAGAGGGCCGGACAAACACGGATATTGTATTGTTACAGTTTCACGTTTATTTCTGAAAGCTACCGGGTTCGAATCTACACTATGGGTGCTGATTTAAAGAACCCCAGAATAAGCGAAATGAGAAAAAATAGGGACTTAAGTGGACCTCTTGAAGAAAATGGTTGGTGACCAAGGAAGATAGAGCTAATTGTGGAGAGGAAGATCAAGATGAAAAGAAAATGAATACTTCCCGCCCAAATAACATGGAAATAAAAGAAACTACGTCAAAAAACACGCTAACCTTACGTGGACGCTAGAGTACATTAAAACCGATCAAGGAAAGTATGACCGAAGGAGTCCCCGAGCTGATTCAGCCATTGACTGGCCTGATAGGCTTATTATGTGGCTCGGATTGCTACCACGGCGTCTTTGACTATTGCATGCAAAGTCAATTTCTACGACGTCCAGCTGATATTACCGTGGTATTGTGGCTCTATGACCACATTAGGATAAATAAAATCAATCTTACTTGACCAATGTTCGGGTTAGAGCCAGCGGCCCACTTGAGCCGATGCATTACGTTCCCAGTGAGGTTAGTGAACCTTTCCTTCAACTCGGACACGCTCTGATTCATGGCTGTGAAGGCGTTGTCTAACTTGCGAAGCTCGCCAATGATCGAGGTGCGACCTGGAAGGAATGTGCTGGGTTGAACTCACACGTCTAGGACTCGGAAGAAACTCGTGATTCATTACCGGAAGCCAAAAGCATTCGGTGGGGGAAAGAAGTGGGGGTGCAAAACAAGCAAAAGCTTAAACAAAACAAAAACGGTGACATATGGAGAATGAAAAAAGAATAACCTGCCAATCTGGGAGAGTGTTGTATGAAAAAGAAGGACCGAAATCAGCAGAAAACACTAAATAGAAATTAATGATAAAAAATGAAACAAATCTCAACCCTAAATACTTTTCGCACACAGTCACCTGCTGTGCAAGCGAATAGTGTCTTAAAGTGAAACGTACAAAGGACATATGCACATTAGGGTGGTCCTCAAATTATAGTGAAAATCATTTTTTTTACTTTTTCATTGGTGCTCAGTGCTTATTCGTTGCTGCTACGTGACTGAACATATGAGGTGAAATTAGAAGGAAATCGGACTTCGTTTAAGGTCTGCCACGCAGCAGCAATGTTTCAACTCTATTGTGAATTGTGGTGATCCGTCAATTCTGGTTAGACAATTCTCTCAGTTGCCAAAGCATGATGTGTCATGACGTCCTTTGTTTCGTTAGCAGGTGAACATGGCTTCTTCTAAAAGAAAACAGACGCTCGTGTATGCTGTTGGTTCAACTCTGGAGAAAATCCCTGAAAGCCGCCTTCCAACAAGCCGTGAGGTAATTCAGATTTCTTGGGACACAAAGGGAGAGGGCCTTTGGCGGTCTAGTTCTCATTTTATGAGGTTATGTCTACTTTGTTTTCTCACTATAATTTGTTTGCTTATTTCCTGCATTATTATACTAGTAACATACTACTCCTGCATTGCATAAACTGTCTCATCCTGTTTATTGACTGGGCATCGTTAGTGGATGAAATAATTAAGTAATTAATTATAATTTTTGTCGTGCGTCTCTGCTGATGGCCATTTGTCCAACTTGTTGTTTTTCTGAATTGTGCCCCAAAGAGTAGCAAACTCAATAGTTTTCCCTGGTCTTGTAGCAACCCTTTCCTTTCATCTTTCCAGGTACTTCAGCGGTACTTCCACCACCTGAAGATGGGGACACCAGGGGCCACTACGAAGCGCTCGGTGGCGATGGAGACAGTGCATGAAGTGCTAAGGATCTGGGAGAAGGCTCGGATACCAACTATGGAGGAAAGAAACATTGTTCGGAAGCTGGAAGGTATGATTGGAGAGTGGGAGCTCTTGAAGAAGCACGAGAAGAATCAGACAGACAACCAGAAGACCAAGAAGCCGCTTTCCAGGGAAAGATTGATTTTTTCTTTAATATCAAACACAAAGATTGGAACTCCCTGATCAAGATTCCCGAAGACAAAGCCTTTCTCCTGGACCAGGATACATGGGTCTGGAGGACAAAGAACACACCAGAGCAGAGAGAAAGCTAACGCGATCAGGCACGTCGAAAAGCTGAAGCACAGCGGCAGGAGCCCTCCAGCAAGGCCGTCGTGCTCCTGTCAAGCAGTTCGTCCTCCGGCACGTCCTGCTCTTCTCCACCAAAGACCCTCGTCGTGGAGCAGACCCAAGCCCATTTTGCTCCGCTCCTGGTCCATCGACGGCACCTTCAGCGCGTCCCAAGTCCATAGTCACCCCTGGGGTCGCAGCTGCTCTTGACAGAACGAAAACTAGCGATCGAAATGTTGTTTACGTCTTGGCAGCCGCAGCAGAAGCCCTGGGAGCTGCGACTGCAGCGAATGACCTCGCCATCAACCGATCCAGCATTCGTTGTTCAAGGATGCGTCATCGGAGCACTAAGGCGTCCTCTGGCAAGGATCGATTAGCGGCGTGCCAAGGGATGGCTCTCGTCCATTGGGACGGAAAGATCCTTCCTGATGCCATCGCTGTAAGTGGAATGGTGGACCGACTGCCCATCTACGTGACGGAAACAGATATTCCTCGGAAGGGGGATTCCGCCCAACATCTTGGTGTTCCTCGGCTCCCTGTAGGAGGAACTAGTGAGGCACAAGCAGAGGCAGTGGTGTCAGCACTGCGGGAGTGGAACCTGGACGAGAACGTCGTGGCTTTGTTCTTCGACAGGATCTCACAAAACACAAGGTCCTCCGCGGGCTGCTGTGTTCGAATAGACTGCTCGGCCGCGAACTTTTGTACTTCGCATGTCGTCACCACGTCCTCGAAATTGTGGTTGGGCATGTCTTCACGGGTCCTCCACTAGGCCAGACGTTCTTCTTTTCAATATATTTAAGGATCATTGGGCCTTCGTGGACCAGGGAGACTACGAGGATGGATGGAGCGACCCGGAAATACGAAAAGCGTTCGAAACCAACAAGGAAACCATGGAGAGTACAAAAGTGTTCATTGCTAATGAACTTCAGACAAAACAGGACAGGGATGACTACCGCGCCTTCCTTGAGCTGGTGCTCATCTTCTTCGGGGAAACTCCAGGTCGTGGGGTGAAGTTTCCTAAACCTGGACCAATTCACCATGCCCGTTGGATGGCGAAGTGTCTGTATTCCCTCCACATATTCCTGTTCCGAAAACAATTCCGACTGACAGCCCGAGAAGCGACAACAATCCCCGAGTTCTTATTCTGCAGTCTGGTGTACTGCCGAGCTTGGTTCCTGGCCCCGAGCCTGACAGACGCGTCGTCCAACGATCTCCGGTTGCTGCAGGAACTGAACGCGTTCCATACTACCAATGAGACTGTGGCGAAGGCAGCGTTGACCGCTTTCAAGCGCCACTTGTGGTATTTGACGCCTCAAATGATCCTTCTGTCCCTCTTCAGCAACAACGTTGACCCCAGCGAAAAGTCAAACATCGTCCGTGCGATGGAAGCGGACGGGGGTATCGTCAGGAACACAAAGCGGCTTAACATCAATGGAAAACGAATTCCCCAATCTCTCAGCGAGTTGGCCAACGCGACCAGCAGCCGCTTCTTCGACATGGTCGGACTATATAAGACTTTCCTTGGAAAGGACCCCCCCCCCCCAACCCCCGTCTCCTGGAAAGAGGATAAATCTTGTAGTTTGGTCTGCGTACCCTCCAGTGGATGAACCCTCTCAACGACATAGCGTGAAGCTGATTGAGGACTACAACGCCTCGATCACCAAAAACGAAGACCAAAAGCAGTTCCTTCTTCAGCAGATCTCCGAACACCGCCGAAACTTCCCCAATCCGAAAAAGGGTACTGATGTCATGAAGAAGGGTGATTTTCTTGTCTCACATGTGAGAATGCACTCCTGTTTCGATTGAATAAATGCAGAACGTTCATTTTTCTTTAATTTCCGATATTTTTAGCAAGAAACAAGTGTCATAAGTGTACGTTCAGTTCATTTTTGGAACTTTAGTCATGTGTGGTTGGTATCATACAGAGGGCTGAACATTTCCTGTCCCATGGCATACCCTGAATAGTGTTCGATCGCGGATAAATTTTAGCTGGAGGACTTTTTCCAAAAGTGGCATCTATAGAGTAATGAGCACCAATCCCATCGTCGTCTTTGAATTTCGGGACCACCCTAATGCACATGTGTATCCAATGACCGCTGAATTCAAGCTTATATCTGGGAACACGGCCGTGCATTTGAGGCACTGTTTTTTCTTCCATCACCGAGGGAAGAATGTATGGTGCAAATGTCAATGAGCATAGCAAGAGTCAGAAAGGAGGCAAAGGTTACCACGAAATGGATAAACTTGATAGGAAAGATCCCTCGAGAGATTTGCCGGAGGTAAATGAGTTTGGGAAAGATTCAAGCATAATGGATAAACAACACAACTGACTTGGCTGGAGTTGCAGACTGTGTACTCTCTGCTTCAGGATCTCCTCATTGTACCAGTGAAGACTCACGTGCTGCGAAGAGACGCGTTGGAGGAGGACCTTCACGCCCTCCACTTCACTTTCCCATTGCCTAGGGGAGGAGGAGGAAAGGAGAAGGCATTGGTTTGCTGGCCAAGTCTTGCCCTGAAACTTTCGAAAGAGCGGAAAAGGACACAGGATGACAATCACAAAACTAAACCTCAACCCAAGGCGACCGGATGACAGATTTCCAAACCTCGACAGAAAAATACATAAGATCAAGACTAAAAAGTACGAACTTAGAACCCATCTAAAGGAGTGGAGGAAAGAGAGGAAAAGCAGCCACCATTTCTTTTCCATGAATTCTGCCAAATCTATTCTCACCACGAGATGCATTTATGCTCTTTTTAACGCCCTCACCCACACTTGAAATAGGTTGCTTTACCTTAAGAGGAGCTTGCGTCTAACGTTGGCAAGGTGGTTCGTGACAGCCGAAGCCGCAGTTGCAATGACAGGTTGTAGTCCTTTCTGGGTAATGCACTTTTCCAACGCCTCCTCCACCAAACCCTCAAGGTGGACACGCCCTTCGGTGCCTACGTCATGCGACTCGATATAACCTGGCGAAGGAAGGTTAAATCATAGAGGTAAAAATAGATGCTCAGAGGTGGACTAGATATCGTGAATAACCTGTAACAACCCTTAAAGCATCAAAGGCAGGCATCATACATTCCAAAGGTCAAGTTAAAGACCTATGGATCTAATAGCGCAGAAATTCAAATTTATGAAATTAAAGGGCACGAGAACGAGGCAAAAAATCTATTTAATGTGCAAGTCACTCATTGAATACAAGACATTTAAAGGAGCGACTCTATAATAAATCTTCTCGAATTAAATAGGACAGTAGTTGAACCATGTCTTAAAATTCCTGTTAAGTGGCGCTTTAATGGTGGATCGAGGTGATTATAGCCGCGGAATGGTACCTACCCGTCACGTCAACCCCCAGTTTCTGGGAGTGGATCAAGATCATGTGGGTGGCGAGGTAGGAAGGGAGACCCAGCAGGAGCCTGAGAATGCACTCTCCAGCGTAACTTCGAACCACCTTCGCTAGTTGCTCTTCCTCCGAGGCCACCAGACCTGGTTTGGAAGAACACGGGTTAAATGTTGGATATTCGATTAAAAAAGTCTATCGAGGGCATTCCCCTTGCTTCTCAAAGGGATCAAGTCTTGTTCAATATCGGCCTCTAGACCTCACTTTGAGAGGGTCTAGGGGACTAGGTGATGGATACGAAATTTAAATCCCATTACCATCTATTGGTGTACCAAGCTGATTGTACGGAGCAAGAAGTGGCGAAGCCCGAACTGTCTCAGGGGGTAGAAAATCAATTAACGTTGCTTGTTGCCACAAATTGGAGGAAAGAGCAAGTGCACTCGATCGCCCCCTTCTGTGAGGGGAAGGGAGGTAGATCACACAAATTTAGTACACACACAGTTTTTGCTGACATAGTGGATAAGGTGTGTGATTTCCATGCCTGGGTAGCGTGTTCGATTCTCAGCCAGAGCGGAATAAACATTTTTTTCATATCTTGATCCATATTTGATTAGGATGTAGCACAAACGCCTTCGCGAAGACCCCTTACGCGAGTACCGGGCTATCAACCGAACTTAAAAGAAAATAAAACTCACACCTCACCATAAAAAGGACAAACCCTCCAAATTTTGCGCTAATTACCTTGTCCACTCTTCTTGCCAGGGTCAGAAAATATTTGGAGAGCTTGACTGAAGAAGCTGGTGATGGCTTGGACCTTCTTGACCCTGAGAATTGCCCTCACCACTTCTCGAAGCGCTGGGTCAAACAGCGGCCCCTAATAGAAAGGGTACATAGGGGATTATGTCACCCTAACAGTTAGAACTGGCACTCACTGGCCAACCCATATGCCAGAAATGTGAGAAAGGGACAATTATGATGCAGACCCCCCATTTATCTTAAACTACACTGCCCCCCAAATCAACGCAAAATACCCAAATGAAAAGGTTGTATCAGGCCATCCCATAAGGGTTTTTTTTCCAGAAAAGAACCTATGGGATAACCTGATATTTAAAGCTTCCAGAAATGTTTTATAAAAGTCTAAGTGTAGGAACTTCAGTGCGGTCAGGGAGTGACGAGTTACAAGACATATCTTATTAAACTTCAATGTTCATTTCTCTCAACCTCAACCAAATAACGAGTTCTGACAAACGAACATCGATGAGACGGATCCTTGAATTAGGATCGAACAAATCAAACAACAAACCAGGTCTTTACAAGTCTTAGCCCTCTCGACTCATTTTTTGTACCCTTTACTCCATATTCCTCGACTTCCCCTGCTCACTCTGCCCTCCCACCTACTAATTTCTATCCCATGGTGGGAAATGCGAGAAAGCTGTCAAACTGCACAACTAACCATGATCTCGGTGGACAACTTTATCATGTCGACCCTAGGCCACGGATGAGGCAACGGCGCCGCTGACAGCGCATCCACCAGCCTGTCCAACTGGCTATCGACCGTCTCGAAAAGAAGATGGAAGCCCATGAGCAGCATCTGTCCCTGGGACATCTCGGGGCCGCTGCCGCTCATACTCCCGGCATCCCCGGTCGAGAAAGAGGTGTCCGTCATCTGTTGAATCAAAGTCACCATCTGCGAGTGCAGATTGTTCGCCTCCTGCACCGCACTCTCGTAAACACTCTGCCAAAAAGGACAACCACACAACTATCAGCATTTGAGGGAGCCGGGGGGAATGGCACAAAACAATACATACATATATGATTTTTTTGTATAATAAGCAGCCCGGTGGTGAAAATATAAAGTACATATGAAGACTTTATCCCAATGGTCAACAAACTCATTAGAAAAAATAACACCACCACCCCAACCCTATGAAGATTTCCCTAATTGAAGGCGACTTCGGGATGGGTTACGCCTCCGGCAATGTAAAAACGCATAAAACTGGAAATCCCTTTCGCCCCATCATAAGTCAAACACCAAGCCTGAATTATCACCTGGCAAAATTTCTCAACTCGATCATCGTGCCCTACACCCCATCAGACTACACGCTGCCCTACTCTTCAACTCTTCTAGATATCCTTCAGACTTCTCAACCAGCAGCCGTACTAGCTTCTATGGACGTAAAATCTCGATTCACAAATGTTCCCGTTGATGAAACCATCGAATTGATAACTAATGCCATTTACCATACTGAAGGCTCCAAACCCCTCACCATTCCCGAAGACATATTCTGACAGCTCCTCCAAGCATGCACAAAAGAAGCCCCGTTCTACGGTCCCGATGGGAAAATGTACGTGGAAATCGATGGCGTCGCAATGGGGTCACTCCTTGGCGTCCTCTTTGCCAATTTTTGCATGGGCTCAGTTGAGAACAAGATTTTCAAGAGCAATATAGCGCCCAAGCCTCCCATCTACGCGCGCTATATCGATGACATAATTTTGAATATGAATAACCTTGAAAAAGTGAACAGCCTTGTTGAAACATTCAAGAACAATTCGTGTCTGAATTTCACCCACGAAACGGAAGATGAAGGATCCCTTCCCTGCCTTGATATCCTCATAAGTGCCCAGGAGTCCAAATTTGTGACCCAAGTATACGTTAAAGCCACGAACTTGGGATTCTGCTTAAACGGTTCTTCTGAGTGTCCTGAAGGTTACAAGAGATCAGTCATCAATGACCTAGTTAACAGGGCAATTTCTCACTCATCCTCGTGGACTGCTGTTGATCACGAACTTAAGAGGTTTTCCCGAGTTCTCGTGAACAACGGCTACCCACAAGAATCCATCGACGCCACCATGAAAGAAAGAAATTAACTTGGCTACTCTAAAGAGTAATATCGACCGTGAAGACGAAAAGGCTCTCAAAGCCATTCTCCATCGTAACGTGACCCCAACCGACCCTAATACGGATATTAATCTAATTATATACTACAAGACCAAGAAAACAAGTAGTTGCATCATGAAGAACAGCTGTCTCCCTTCAACGAGCGAACTCCAGGAGACTAACGTCATGCACGAATATTCGTGCAAAGTCGGTGACTGCGAACACCGCAATTCAAAGTACATGGGCGTAACCTCAACAACCCTGTCAAGACGACTATCAGCTCACCTTCAAAATGGCGCGATTAAAAAACACGCCCACTCTCATGGCACTACCCTAACCTGTGCAAAACTAAATCAGGACACCTCCATCATCCTGTGACTCCAAAACCGTTATTATTCAAATGAAGAAACCGGCAATTAACGTGCAACTTCAGCCGGAAACCATACTCCCAACATCTCGGCGTTCCGAGTTGACCGCCGTTAAAGAAGCATGTTTTCAAACTTCATTTTCCTTTGCCAGAGAACTAGATCGGAGCGACAAATAGTCAGACAATCTGAGCCTTCCAATTTTATGTTTCTTGTAGCGCTTAGTTTTCCCTTAAAAATTTCCCGCGCCATGATTGGCCAATTTTTTTTATACTTATGTTCGTGTAGAAATACTATATATAATGTAGCAATTTTTAATAATTCCATTTCTGTTCATTTTCTGAAGATGACCTAACATGGTCGAAAGACGTCTAGGAATAAAGCATGTCATTCGCGGATGTTTTTTCTCGTCTTGAAGACCCCGTTAAAAAACTTGTAAGAAATATTAAAAAAATAAAAGTTAAAATTAATTACGCTGCCACAGCTGTATGTATTTTTAAAGGCCCAATTTTCATTTCCTTGGGCCTTTAAAAATACATCTATAAATAATCACGCGTCATGTGATTTTCTATATATATATATACATATATTTTTTTGGTCCTGGAAAAAGACAACATGGGATGGGAGTTTATAAATGGGCAGAAGATATATAGCCGAAGATTCTCTTTTGGCCTAGGAGCCAGGAGGGCGAACTTCGGTTGCTAGGGGCGGGAGGGCACACAACCTCCTGTCAGCTGGAGCATGGTTGACGATGCTACTGTACATATTGTTACTTCAATACTACAGGAGTTACTTCAATACTACAGGAGTTATTTCAACTCACGGGCATTCTGAAGATGGTCATATGCAAGTGGTGAGTGAGGTGCTGACAGAGGATGGAGACAGAGGTGGAGCAGTTTTCGACGACGTCCTGGAGCCGGGACGCCACCATCATCACCGACGGCTCTTTGATCCACAGGAACCGACCCCCTTCAACCACGATTATTTGACTCGTATTCAAAATTAAATCCTGCCAAGATTATTTCATTAAAGACAAAACAAAAATGAAAAGCGGCTATCAGAGGGTTTATTTAAAAATAGGTTAAAGAACATCTGTAAGGAAAGTGAAGCTGGAGAAGGGGGAAATGTATAAAGGATATGTAGCTGCAGATTCTCATGGAAGCAATGGGACCGGGATGGAAAAATGTGGATGCATAAAAGGATATGAAAATAAAGATGAGGAGGGGCAATATAAAGAGAAAAAGGGTTTGAGGAATGCAGGTTAAAAACAACCATCCCATCTCACCTGTTTCAGCATAAGACGATCTCAGCATCCTCCCGGCTCGCAGTAACCGTGGCGTCGCCACAGATATTGCAAACCAGGGGGTGCGTAAATTTCATTGTCTCTCGAGCGCACAGCGCGCTCTGTGAGTTTCTATAAATCACAATCTGGTCTTCGAATCTGGCCCAACGCGTGAAATCCCGTACAAACCAATGTATTGCAACCAGCTCGTCCGTGAAGATAGACACAGTGCATGGAAGAGCCCCGCCGGCTTCAAACAAGGGAAGAAGACATGGAAGCAGAGCTCTCTTGGAGCCATCAGTCTACACCGGCACGGTTCCAGCGTAAAACGAGTGCTCAAAGACAAGACATACAAACACAACGCTTCCGGTGCTGCAGAAGTTTAGGGAGCAGATGTGTGACAAAATATCCTCAGATCGGGTATCCTCCAATGTGGCGTCCTGGGCAGAAGCAGAGGCGCCACCGGCCAGAGCTAAGTCGAGCTCTTGGAGGAGTTTCCCTGCCCTAAACCCAAATGGCTTAAGCTATAATTGGCGTACCACCCATCTATGGTAATGGAAGTATGCACAGTAAAATGGCCAAAATGAGGTAATGGAGTAATTTCCCATGTGTGGACCCTGCGGTCGCAAATGGACATCAACAGGAGCCATCGAGCCGGGAAGTGTTCCTCACCTGAATGGCATTAAAGACATCCGTGAGAACGGACATAGCTTTGAACACGGCCGCCTCCGAAGGAAGAGCCGGTGGTGAGCACTTATTGAGGAGCGTGATCAGCTCCCAGAGGGTTGCGTGGGACACCATACTCTCGCTGAACCACCAGATGTTGCCGATCATCATGTCGGCCAGATTCTCTCCGACGCTTGCCACCGCCTTATCTTCGCGAAGCCTTGGATAATAATATACGTAATAGTTATTAGTTATAGCTGCCTGTATGTGGGGCAAGAAAAATAGCTATACCGTCTTCCGGCGCGTGTCGTAAAAAGCAACTGAATTCAGATAGGGGTCACTGGTATGGGAAGCCGCGCACCCCAGCTTTGTTCTTACAAGCGCCATAGGTAATGAAGTACATTGATGCGCGCCGACCACACTTTTGTGGAAAAGCGCTTGATAATAATAATCTCGACACTAGATTATAAAACAAGTGACTTGTGTTTCGTAATAGTAAAGGAATATGATGGCCAATTGACATTTGAGAGCGCGTCCCACTTGCCAGAAGGATTAATCTGAAGCGCCAATAGAATTTTTTTATTATTTTAGGAGCCCATCTGCCGTAATCACGACAGCCTAGTACTAGGCTACATTCAAATAATATGCAAAACAAAAAACAATAAAAAGGAAAAGGGCAACAAGCAAGAAGCACGCTCCGGTGTCGGGGGAGAGGCCCGCCTCCCCCGGCGCAGGAACGTGCAACCTGTAAAAAACAACAACAAAATGCCCCAGTTAAATAAAGTGGAGGAGGCCAGCCTCCTCCAAAGTCATAAAGTCCACAAATCAGTGTGCACGAACTCGTCCCGAGTACAAGGAAAAGCGGTAGCGACCCTGCTAATCCCGGTACCGGGACAGGTAACGTGCGCGAAGATTGCCCAGAATGGGACATTCAACAAGAGTGTGCCAAACAGTCTGGGGAACAAGGCAGTCTTCAAAGTAGGGCTCAGGCGAGCGCTCCATCAAATGGCGGAGCGTCTCGCGAGTGTGTCCAATTTGGAGACAACAGAAAGAAAACGTGGAACCGTCGCGGCATTGAGGGGTAGGTCCATGGGAACAGTCGCAGCACAATGGCACACAACTTTAGGTTCCGCTCGACCGTCTCCCATCTTCTTTGCCAAGCAGCCGGGAGAGCTCCCTGTATTCCTGCCATGTAATCGGTGCCGAGAGGAGAGAAGAGTAGCGCAGGAGACTGAGGGGAGAGGTCTAAAGCGATGTCTGGTAGTGTGGATAAGGACCAAAGAGGGCTCAAAGAATGTTCAGAAAGGGTTCAATGGGTATTCAGAAAAGGTTCAACGGGTATTCAGGGAAGGTTCATACTACATGGGCCGCAGACTGCACCACGTTCTCCGGCAAAACACTGCTTTGGTCCAGGGAAGCCTAAATGAGTATTATGGGATAACATGAGCATTTAATGTGTCGTGCGGGGGATGGGGAGGGGGGGGGGGGCTCAGTGGGTGTTACGGGATTATGAGCGATTAAGTACGGGAGGGCTTATTCGGTGTTACGGATCTGCACTACGTCACTGGGGAAGGGTGTTATCGGACTGCTTAATGTGGAAAAAAACAAAAAAACTGCAGGGAGAAAGTAGGACAAATAAAATAATTAAAAAGGAGGAGGGGGGGGGGGGGGAGAGCACGATAGATGTCGGCATGTGCACGCACAGCCGCAAGCGTGCTATCCCCCTTCCCTCCCCTTCATCACCTCGAGAAGGTAGGAGACCGTCCGCAGCCAGCCCCCCCAAAACCGCGGACGACCGGCGGAGTTGACGGATCTGGAGAAAGCGTATTTAAGGGAATCTTTATGGCAGGTTCTAAGAATGGTGTGAAAAGTAACTCATTTTCTGGCCTCCTTACCCCTCTTCATAGAAGCCGATGGGCCCCAGGAACGTCCCCACATGCTCAGGGTGAGTCTAAATGTCTCTCAGTGAGGTGATGGAGTGTGCTGGTGCCAACGTTAGTGTATGGGAGTGAGCCTATGGTATTAGGGCGGGTCATACTTTGGGGCAACCATATATTTTCATTAAATCCTTTAATGAGGGGTACTTAAATGATAGATTTTCCGGTGTAGATTTTGAAAAAGAACTTTATTTTGTTATACAATTGCTCCTACCTACATCAATTTCCATTTAAATAAAAGTAAATTTTTCCTTTTCGTCACGAGCTTATGTAACCTATTTTTATTAATCCAAGTACACACAAACACAAAGTAAGCTCAAATTTACATGTTTATTGAGTGAGAAAAGTGCATGCAAAGCTCCTCATATAGCTGCATGGGTCACTTTGGGTCATATTCAAAAGTTAAACTTCACCAGAACACAAATCTTGCTTTGACTCATTCCTGGATATCAGACATCTACTTGTCTCTTGTGCCCTGATTCCTCCATCCCTCTTTTCATGTAAGAAATACTTGGAAGAAGCCTGTCACCATTCTTACAACCCTTTCAATGTGCTATGTGTGTGACAAGGCTAGTCAGGTACTTTCATAGGAGACTCAATGAAGTTTTTCAATCCAGAAGTACTTAAAGAGCAAGTGAGAGGTGGCTCAGAGACATCCTCTGAACCATTGATCAGATCTCCAATCCTGGTAGCATCACAATTGATGTCTGGTGTCCTTCTAAGCCTTACAAAGGAGTCTCCCAGTTGATTATCTGGGTCCCCTTCTCCCCTGATGGTCTGGATTATTTTCACCACTCCAGTTCTCTCCGCCTGATCTTCAGAGCTTAGGAGGGTTTGGAGGATGGCTTCACTGTATGCATACCAAGCTGATCTCTTAACAGTTGGAAAGACAATATCCAACACTTCCATCTTCTGAGACTTAAGGCAGTGAAGTTGATAAAGAATGTGCCTAGGTCCCTCGGTCCAAGAGTGCTTAATCTTAACGTTAAACCAGCATGGGTAATATACACCAATAATGAACTCAACAATCAGTCGTAGATTATTAAAGGCTTTTCCTTTGAGCTCATGCTTCGACACCCACAGCCGAAGAAGTCTGTTAGTTGTGGTCAGCCAGCGACTGTGGTTTACTGGTCCTATTTCCAATAGAAAAAGCCCTGTAGGAAGCACTCCATCTCTGATTGCCGATTTTTATTCTATAGCCGTAGTGTTGATCAGTGGAAAGATCTTGCACCAATTCCTGAGGTATCTTGGTAAGAGGAGGACCTAAAGATATTTGAGTGAAATTTGGGTTGATATCCAAGTCTGTAACATAGTCAAGGAGCCTTCCTATTGGACCGGAATATCTGTTGTCAGATAGTGTTGGGCCATCCAGGTTGATAATTAGATGACGGAGAGCGAGTTCCCCAATGTGCAGGTTACAGACCAACCAAACAAGCTTTCTGCCCAAATGGAGCTCCATTTTTCGCATTACTCCAACATTTACACCTGTGTTTACATTCGTGGAGTCTCCTCCAATGGCCATTAAGCTTTTATCCAAACTCCTTTCCCTCAGCCATCCAAACATAGCCTTAGCGATCTTCTCTGCATGTGATTCTTCTTTTGTAGCTTTTTCTGGGACAAAGTAGAAGAGGTAATTTCTCACAGGCTCACTGATGACAGTGTAATGCTCCTCTTTTGTTTTTGCTGGAAAATTTTTTTCACTTCCATCTGCCTTCATCATAAAAGTTGTCACATTAATTCGTCCATCAAAGAGAACACAAGAAATTCTCCCATCCTTCCTTAAGTTTTCCTCAAACTCATGTTCAATAACTGTCATTAGCTTTTCCTGTGCTCTCTTAACTTTATTCTTATGCTCGATTTCTTTTCTTGTTGCTTTTCCTACTAAAAAGCGCTTTCCTCCTTACCTTTTCTCTTTCTTTCTCCTATCCTTTCTGAAGTTCTTAATTGTCTATTATGCTCTGGAATATCAGGACCTCTAATTTGAAAGGTACCTTTACTTCCAAACTTCTGCATTTGTCCTTTAATAAAGGCCAGTTCCCTAGTAGGTATTTTCTCTTTACAACAGCAGTTAATGTGGGCCCTAGTCTCACAGCCATTACAACCTACTTCCCCACAACTGGAAATTTGATATTGGCATGTCAATATATCGAATAACTTATCTAGTTTTGCAATAAATCTCTTTTATTTCAATTTTTCCTTTACCAAGGGAAACTTTTACTGCCTCCTTCCACACCTCCTTAGGCTTTGATATTATTGTGACCTTTAGATTTACAACAGGTGGTTTGAAGAGAGCATTAGCTTTGGTCTACTGATTAATCAAGCCCTGATACTTGTCTTTTACCAGCTGGTCCACTTCATAATTTCTCCGGTCATCTTCACTTTGCTCCCTCAGGTAGATGCCCTACCTCAAAATATCTCTTATTGTTGGTAACTCAGACACCATCAGCTTTTGTCCAATCTCAACAAAATTAGTCAGATGAGAACTTGATTTGGACCTTGTCTTGATTTTCGCCATTGTCACACTAATCGCAAATGAAAAGATGGCACTTAGATTAAGAAATAATCTCGTACCAAATAATTACATGTTATTCTAAAATGATTCACAGCCTTTACTAGCATTCAAATAAAATGTAAATGCCCTATAAACAGTTACCAGTGGAATATTGCCTTCCAATGAGTAATGAGTATTGGCTACTTGCAATTTTGGAGTTAGACCAAACTAAATTAAGGGTCATTTTTAACAGGTTTCCTACTTCTCATGTCTCTCTAATACATTTTTACATTTTTTTAGACAAATATCTTTCAGACTACATAAATGTATTGATGATAGAATGCTATAACTTTGATCTTTTATGGGTGACTAAAATAATAGTAAAATATAGTAAATGACCCAGAACTAACAATATTTCAACTTCAAATTGATGTAGGTTAGATCAATCAGAATTTAACTTTTTTGCCAAAAGTTTGTTCTTTTCACCAATATTCATCATTTGAATACCCCTCATCACTAGTTTCATAAAATTCTAGAGTATGACCCACCCTACTATGGTATGGTCAGAGGAGGAAGAGTGTGACTGAGAGCTGGCAAATGGGCAACTCGCGAGAGGATGCTCAGTGTGAGCTAGGGGGGAGAGAGTGAGGTGAAACTGGGTAAGCGGTATTTATGGGGTGAAGAAGGGTGTGAATAAGATAAGTGAAAGTGGTATGGGCATAAGAAAAATAAATGGAAATTCATCAAGGGAATTTACTAGGTTGAGTGTCAGAGTTTGTGAAAGGTTGCTAGAGCGAGGAATGACAGGGGTAGTGTTGAGGTGTGTGAAGGGTAGGACGACAGGGTAAGAGGTGGTCTGAGATAAGGATGACAGAGGAACAAGTGGATGATATAGTGCATGGATGGGGTTTATGAGGGGATGAACTTGGGGCCTTCTACTCAGGGATCAACCCTAAATGTAAGAGATGCTACCAGTACATATACCATTACTATGTAAGGCCAATTTGTGTGGGTGACAAAATAATGGCTTGCTTTGTGTGATAGAACATAGAGGGGTGTAGTTTTTTGTTTACTGGAGTAGTTAATAATAAAATAAACCTTAGATTATGACCGTTCTTCTCACAAAGGGGGTAGGCCTGCACCTGCTTCTGTGGAAGGGATGACTGACCTCATACTGAGCGTCTGCGACAGCGAGTTAAGGAGGGCGCAAACGACGGCTGAAGAACCCACATCTCCTTGCTCCAGTGCCAACGAGGTCAAGTGCGACAGGCTTTCTTGGTAGGCTGACACAATGGCACTTCCATTACTGAGCCCCTCTTCTTGCAAATGCTCGCATATCTAACAGATAAAAAATAAACAAATTAGTCTGGCAGTAGGGATGGGGTAATATAAAATACATAGGTGGGGCGGAGGAGATAAATCAGACTCCCTTAAAGCAATGTAGTTAAAATAGCAATGGATTGCCGCCTTGACACTGCATTGGGGATGCTTCTCCTCCACGTCAGGTAAATGACAGTATCAAATAGACCAATCTAACAGCCCCAAGAAGAATCGTCAAAGTTGTCACTTTTGGTGTCACAGCGGACTGGGTGAAAACACTATCCCACCCCGGGGTTCCTGGGGTTGATAATTGACGCTCGATCCCTCACTGCTAACATACCCAATTGATAGAATTCTTTTAAGGGCTGTTAAATTGGTCTATTTGATACTGTCATTTACCTGCCGTGGAGGAGCAGCATCCCCAATACAGTGTCGAGGCGGCAATCCAATGCTATTTTAACAGCATTTCATATCAGAGTCATTGCAATATTAAAGTCAAAGGAAGTCAAGGACGGCAGGACTTGAATATGGGGGCAAGATCCAGGCGAGAAATACACAGAAAACTCAACCCAACTCGGTAAAGGAGGTTCTCACTGATGCTGAACTTTATGAACTCGTATAAGACGGGTTGGTGAACGAAGATAGATTTCCCCTCTCCCCCAACTCAAACAATCCCGAAATTAAACCATTCCAAATTACCAAACAGAGTAGTTACCTTCTGTAATTGGGCATTTAATTGCAGCGTCTTGGAATGCAATTGTAAATCAATGTTGCAGATCCTTTTCTCTATAGCGGAATCTTCGGACATTTCCTGGTGGTTCTTCGTGATGATCATTTGCACACTGCAAATATTTAATTTAGGCATCAATGAATGCAAATACCAACGGGTGGCACATCTCTGCCCCAATATTTAATGATATAGCATGGTAAGGTGAAGCCGCGGCCAGAAGTTTTCGGACACACGAAAATTTTCTTACTCGGTAATGTCTATGAATATGTTGGTGTAGATTTGCCCACATGTGACCATAAGATGTGGAAAGCAAAATAAAAGTACAAGCTTCCTTATAACTATTTTGAAATATCTAAAATGGCGATTCTATTGAAATGTATGAATTCCTGGTATCAGTATGCGGTATGTCACAGCCAAAATGCATTCATTTAACACATTTGTTGATTAATATGATATACTACGCCGATAGGATCTGATAATGGAAAAAAAAACATGTAACTATGCCGTGGAGGAAAGAGGTCTGATACGCACACTGCAAGAGATAGGTCTTAGCTGTCTGTCGACAAATCACCCGGAGGGTCAGCGGATCACATCCCAGTTACAGAAGCGTTGAAGAGGATCTGAGAAAGTGGGAACATCGAAGACTGACCTCGTTCTGGAAGACCCTGGGTCATTACCAAACGTGACGACAGGCCCAGCTGCAACATGAATGAACAGACGGCGGCTTGCAAACGACCTGAAGTCATGTAAATCCCGCCAGAAGCCGCTGATCAACCTTCAGCAGAAGGAACGTCAACTGGCTTGGGCACGTGTTCACCGCGATCGGACTATGCGTCAGTGGGGACGTGTCTTATGTTCTGATGAGGCCACATTCCAGTTGTTCTCGACCTTAGGAGATCAGTGGAATCGAGAGTACATAGTGCCAACAGTAAAGTGTGGTGGCCGCTCTGTAATGGTATGAGGCTGCATGTCAAGTTCATGAGTGGGTCGTCTCACCGTGTGATGGCACCATGAATTCAGAGAAGTACCAAGCTGTCCTGAGAGATTACAGGCTGCATTAGCCAGAGACCTCTCCAGAAATGCCCGAAATGTGTTTTTTCCAGCAGGACAATGCCCCAATCACAAGTCTGCGTTCACCATATAATGGTTCTGAGAAAACAATATTACGATGAAAGACTAGTAACCTTCGTCTGAGGCCAGTTTTACAGCCTTCAGGGGCCACACCCTCTAAAAATAAGTGCTCTCATCACTGCCAAGTGACTGTCGCTACGCTCAGCTTTTTGTATCAGTATAGTTTTGCTGTAATTTTCAGAGCTTTATCTGTTCATCTGTTATATGTTTTGGCAAATTTTCTATTTTGTTGATTCTTGTTGATGGTTTGGAGCATATGTACTCGTATAACATTGCTATTTATTCCTCCTTATTTCACTGTTATATTCATATTGGTATGCAAAAAAAACTTTACGACCCTGCATTTATCTAATTTGTTAAAAATTTCCGAGGTGTCTGAAAACTTTTGCCCGCAGTTGTACGTCCGACTAGTCTATTTGTGGCACTAGACAGTCAGCGAGTCTCTCGAACTAGCATTTCTACTCCTACGATGGTATGTAACTTCCCTTTGTATGAGCAAATATTTCATTTAGTGATTAGCAACAAATGTACTTGCTCGCTATCTTGCGAGTACAACAAAAAACTACCGCCAATACTGAATTACACAGAATCAAAAACTTTTGACCAACACCAAGATTCTGGCAAGGCCTTAAGGAAGAGATATGGCAAATATGTTGGGTACAAGTTTTTAGAAAACTTTCAATCCGGAGCCAAGTATATTAACTACCATAGCCAGCCATTCTCCGTCAGGGTTGCAAAGAATAAAGAGGTGATATGGTCTTATTTGTGGACACAAGAAACACGATGAGGTATATATATATATATATATATATATATATATATATATATATATATATATATATATATATATATATATATATATTATATACATACATACAAACACGGCTTGCTTGTTAAATTAAGTGTGAAAGCATCAAGTCCAAACTTTAGGAAACCAACCATCTTCTTGGGGTGGGGGGGATGGGGGGGGGGAAGTACATGAACTATGTCTATAACCAAGTGTAAACAAGTAACATTCTCAAGAACACCTACTTTTCGAGGGTGAGGTTATTATAGAGGGCTTGGAGAGCGGCGAGATGTTTTGAGACGCGATGGGTATCGATGTGGTCCGAGGGATAATTCACCCACACGCTCCCATACTTGGACAGGGGCTCGAGCGCGTTCACACACAGCGTGACCATCCGAGATAACGAGTGACGAAGTTCCACTGTAAAAGGGGGTGCAAGATGACACCTTTAGGTTCGTGAGGAGTGTGAGTAAAAATAACAATTATTCTAATTGTTTGACATAACTAAATACCCTCTACACACTGCAGAAAGCGATTAATTGGACCCCAAACTATACAGAAAATAAACTTATAATAATCCCATGTATACGTTAAATGAGGTAACTCGGTAACGAGCTTCATGAGGAAAAAGGAGCACTAAATGATGGAACTTTTATTCAGTAAACAAGTTTTGATGGACCCCTTATCCTGGAAACGAGTTTTAATATTATTCGGCTTGTATCTTGAGGCGAATACTCCTGAAATTAGCCTTGCGAATAGACTTCAAGACAATGCCTTTTTTCCCATCTAAAGTTAGACCAAGTCATGGAGTCGCCGACCCAACCATGACTATTCCATCAACTTTTTTCAGCCAACGGCACTGACATAGGGCAGCACCGTTTGGAGGATGGTATTATAACCAAGATGCTACTATTTCAGATAACATGCATATGGCCACGAATCCATGAATGTAGTGGCAAAAGGAGCAAGCTAGTGCGGTGGTACATATGGGTGTGGCGAGACGGAACGTGCAGGGAATTATGACTTACTTTCTGTGTGTTCGCACTGCGTGGCAAGCTGCGACTGACCCGCGGCGGTGATGTACTCCATGACCGGGGCCATAGTGGATAAAAGGGGGCCAATGGACAATAGCTTGGTGCGCAGCTCGTTGATTGACCCGCTCTTGAACATCTTGTCCGCCATCTGGAGGAGGGGGGCCACCCCGGAAAGAGGAAACACACAATACTGATGGGGTACCCACTACCGAGTCGGGCACAACACTTTGACCCCCTTCCCTATTCATTCAGAGAAATACATAGAAAAAGGTGCGAAAACCAACGAAAAGGGGTAAAAAAGAATAAGGTGAGGGATGTGTTTGATGCGAAAGTTATGGGTATGGGACTATCTGCCAGCATGAGCGGGATGAAAGATTAAAGTGTGTGGATGGGAAGTTGTAAGGCAGGGCGAATCAGAAGTGAAAGGGTGTTGGATCAGTGTGAGTGATGTATGAGAATACTAGAGAGTGAAGGTGTGGAGATGAGAAATGGGGGTAGAGCAAATGTGGAAAAGATTTAAGGGAGTGACAGTGAATAGTCAAGGAAGAGATAAAAAACACCGAACCCCAAGGAATTCATTACTGACACCTGCAACCAGTACATCCACTCCATCAACATGGCTTGGGTAACCAATCTCGCACCTACACAATTCAACACTACAAAGACAGTCTTCTCTACGTATGTGTTCATAGCACCCTAAATAATCACCACACTCCCGAACCAAACACCGCACATAAAACATCCACTAGAACCTCGCGGAACGCAATTTCCCATCACTACACGAAACCCAAATCGCTCCAGCAAAATAGACACCAAAGGCATATCTTCTCAAGCTAGGCGCCCCTTGGCGAATGCCCTGTCCCTACCCCTGCGCGGGTAGGTAGCTCATGTAAACGTTATCAGGCACATAGCCAATCTAAATACTGCTGTCTTCCCCTTCCCGCCTTTCCAGCATATGTCCAATCTCTCCTTCATTCCAGAACCTGCCGACGGACAGACGGTGTAACTTACACAATTGTTGTTGTTTGGATACATATTTTACCATCAATTCCCACCGCTTGATGCCTATAGTAGGAACGTAGTGTAGCAGAATGAGGTCAAATGGCGACCACGTACCCTTCTGTACCCACGTGGATCCTGAGATCACCGCATAGAGCTGTGAAAGCATGGTTGAACCTGGGCAAGGAGGCGGCCGACACGGTTATCACACGCCCCAGCTGTATTTGCCTAGGGACCGATGTCATCGTCTCCCACGGCCACCTCTTCGCAAGCATTCTGGTTTTCTGCTCGAAGATTGAAATCCGTTGGACATTCCAACCAACGTTATCACGATTGCCCCTTCCCCCGAAGGAGTCACCGACTTTTCCCCAAATTCGCGTGCGCGTCTGGAGCCACCTCACGAGGCGCCTATATAACGCTTCGACTGAGTTTAGAGAGCAGCACTGTTAAACTTCCAGCTACTCCGGCGAACGAGCTGAAGGACGCTCGCCCCCCCCTCCCCCGCGGCGATTTCAATTCGAGTTGAAGGCTAAATCGATCCGTGAACTCTGCCATAGTCAATCGGCAAGTACCTGGCAAGGATTCCCGACTCCGAAGGCTTGAAAGTGCTCCCTCGTCCGAAGCAAGAGGTAACTTGACTTCTTCTGTCGCATTCATCGTACACCAGCTGGCTCCTTTTCGGCAACGAACACGTAAGGTAATTGCAACCGTTACCGCCTGCAGATTGATCTTGAATCTGGCTTACCCTATCGCTCCATTATTTGTGTGAACTCCCCGGTTTAAAATGCCCCTTTAAATCACTAAACTGAATCTGACCTCTTTAATTCCTTAATTAACCTATCTGTATCTCGTGTGGACCTTTAACCCCGTCCGCGCGACCATTCCCTTTAAACCCAATTTTTGTGTAAATATATAAATATCATTTTGTTGTTAGTAAAGATATATTTTCGTCATTGTCTTTCTTTCGCAACCCCGACACGTATCAGCTACCTGTTAATCTTTGGCCAACTTGCAGTCTGAAATATTTGTTTAAAAGGACCTCGCAAAGTTAATAATAAACCATCCCCACTGGACTCATAACAATTTCCCTTTTCACTAATGGTCTTAAGCCAACTTCGGCCCCAAGCCCCAAAGTACCTACGTATATATAAATATAGAGTCTGGCCGTTCCATGACATACAGTAATGCGGGACTCGAACCACGAGTCGCTGTATTATGGTAGCCGCCGACAAGTTCAGCAACAGTGAAGTACCATTCGGCAACTAACCCCATAAATCTGGCTTAAATTCTCTCTCGCGACAAAGCAGTGTCCAAGTATACATCGTCTTTGTACCTCATGGGAATACATGCATGTGTACGTGTTTTAGTGAAGATGCAACTGCGTACCCAGGTGACAAAGGATGACCGTTCTGGTTACCTTGTACCGATTGTGGTAGGCCTCGAGGTCGTGAATCCTGGCGAGGAGGAGGTCGTTGGCACCGCGGATGGAGTTCTTTACGATGGTGAACTCTTTGTGGCGCTCTAGGAGGCCGTAGAGGCTGTGCTGCGGGTTTGCCTCTGCTTCCTGCAAGAGGACATCGCGGGGGTTAGAACTCGGCCAAATTTCACCAACATCGTAGGAGATACGGGTGTGAGAGCATGAAAAAACAAGGTGATCAAAATGGAGCGTGCATGGCAAAGAGTGCTACCTCCTCGATCATAGAACCACAAAGAACGGGGGTCAGGAAAGAAGAGGAGGCCTCGTTTGAGAACTTCTGGTCGGAAATTACAAACATCGGGACTCAAACCAGAGGGGACAAAAAGGAGCCCCAAACCATTCTAGAAGGGCAAAAATACCCTGGACAATTCGAGAGGGACCAAAATAAATACCAAATCATCCTAAATGTGCCGCCCCCCACCTCCCGCAATCATTCTAAAAGTGGAAAAATATATCCCCCCCAAAACTATTTTTAAAATGGCAAAATATGCAACTCTCAAACATTCTCAGGGGGAATAAATCCCTAATCATTATATATGGGGAAAAATAAATCCCACAAACCATTCAAAATGAAAAAAAAATAGCTATTCTGAAAGGGGGCAAACTATGCGCCAAAAAATCCATGCCCATTTTAAAACTAGATCCTTAAAGCCATTCTAATTGGAGGAAAGTAAATCCTTCCAAAGCCTACCTTTATCATGGCCATAAGCTGATGCCCTTCTTGGAGATTTCCTTCAGCTTGGGCCAGCGATTGGTTGGTCACCTGCCACTTTTCCAAACTGGTGAGGATGTTTGGGATCGAACCCAGGACGTTCTCTCTGACAATAAAACCCACAGGGTCATACATGGATCTATAGTGTTGTGTGTGTGTAATGGCGGGATACAGTCTGGAGATTGTGATCATACATTTCATGTTAGAAATGTAAAGGAAAGCTTGTTTGGGAAAACTATATAATAATAATAATCCTATGAATTCATCAAATGTTTAAATTATCATTTAATGGGCTATAAACACATCCAGAGATAATTCTCGTCAAGTGGCATAAAAAGAACCACGGTTGAACGAGAGTCCCAAGGTAAGAACTTATAATTAATTTCATTGAAAATGTAGAGCAACGAGAGCATTTCTGCCAGATTTTCTTAAGATCTTTGATAACAAGGTGGAACTAGGGGAAGTGAAATTGTTTCATAGCTAGAGTAGGCAAGAGGCGTCCCTTACTTGTTGATGAGCCACTCCGTCTTCATCTCGGTCAATTTGACGGTGAACATGGTCAAGGTGAGAGCCCGCTCGAGCTGCTGTCTATTGTGTCGCGCTTCGAGCACCAGCGCTTGGTTTCCGCCGTACACAGCACCTACAAGGCAAGCAGAAGCCCAGTTTAGAGAGAGCAGAACCCTACAAGGATGGAAGATAGAATTCGGAGTGGAATAGGCAAAGGAAAATATGAGAAGGTGGATGTAGGCTCTGGCTGAGGGTCCTATTTCAAGCCGGTCGCTTCCATAAACTATGAACTCCGTCGACCGGATGGGGTTCTCTCAGATCCAGCCAGCACTTCGCATATTTGGAGATTGTGCCCAAAGTGTTGGACTGTTGTGAATGTTTGTTGGTCTATGTCTGGTTCCTATCGGCAGCGTGTGCGTGTGGTGGTCAGGCCAATGTGGTGTTTGTAAGTGTTGAGTTTGGGATGGTGACCGCATCGGAGGCTTTCTAGGACGACCAGTGTGTGAAGTAAGAGGGGTTTCTTTTTGGTGAGTCTGGTGGAGTGGCAAATGTGTAAAGTGTTTTGCTCGTGACGGGGCCTACTTTACGGAAAAATGGAACTCCCATTTTTTTTCAAGCGTCTTCGGTGTAGTTACAATGGAATTTGGGTGTTGCTTGGTGTCAGGTGGTGGTCGATGTATTTTATGGACACTACTTTTGATGGGGAATGCTTTGTTTTGACCCTTTTGTAGTTTTAAGGTGGGTGCGAGATTTTAGCGAAGGAGAGTTCAGAACTGGTTCACACTGTGTGGTAGAAAGATTGCATGAATTGCCACTTGTAAGGATGATGGCCAATTTGCTTATGGCAAGGTAGGGTTTTCTTACCCTTAATTTTCGTTGGGAAAATTTTGGAAAACCGTGGAAAAATTCAGGGAACTTAAAATCTATGAAAAAAAAAAAAAAAATACTAAACAGCCATTTGAACATCATTAATTTACTTCTCACAAAGTGGGGGAGGCGCGCATCAATGCCGTCGCACGTGGTCCAGTCAAGGTTCATCACTGTATAGGCCTCCTCACATACTCCCTCCATATACAATATGATGACTTTCTTTTACATATCTTTCATGAGGTCTTCCAATCATTCACACACTAAGAATTATTCTCCTCACAAATATTTCCAGCCATATACCACCTAAGACCACACAGTAACAACATGGTTCACACCCTTCTTCACGATGTGCGATTCAGGAAATGCGAAAAGCTTTCGAAGTAGAGGCGTGGCGACAAACGTTCAAAGGTGGTACCTTTCAGAATGACTTCCTGGGAAGAATCAGAGGCGCCACCAGTCCGAGAGTTTACTTAGCCCAAACGCAGAAGGCTTAAGGTATAATTGGGGTCTCACGTCGAGATCGGTCGCGGATGAAATGAGAATCGGTTGCGACCAGGAGACATTGGCCTCGCGCGTCTAATGCATTGTGTACTTCGTACAGCGAGGGGCACCTCCCCAACATCGACAAGGACCAGGAGCACTCAAATACACGTGCGCAATATGCCAGATAGATAAGTGGTGCGTGGACTTTCTGGAGGGGTGTTATTCAAAATACAACCCGGCCAGTTCCTGCACCGACTGTATTCCAAACGGCCAAATTAAGGAGTTAAAAGAAACATGCAGGGCTTCCGAGGAGAGGTCTAGGAAGCTGGGGAAGAAAATAAACAGCCTGGAATTGGAACACGCCGGATTGATTCGCAGGCTCGAGGTCAGGATAGCAGAGCTAACCTCAAGCCCTGTAGTAAACACTGCATCTGCAGTATTACCCCCAGAGCTAGGTCCGCATGCTACGAATAAACCAGCGAAGAAAAAGAAAAAGAAGGAAAAGAAACAGGAAGAAGTGAAAGTTGAAACAGAAGAAGAAAAGGTAGAAACAGAAGAGTATATAGCAAAGGAAGATAAGGGAAAAAAGATGAATAATTAAAAGAAAAAGAGCAAGAAAAATAAGATGGAGAAGAAAGAGGGAACCGAGAGTTCGCTTCCGGAAGGAAAGCCTCAAACCTCTGCATGGAAATGTCCGAGGGCTACCCTTGTGGGCGATTCCCAAGCACGAGGTTTGCAGCCCCTGCTAGCGGCCCGCCTTCGCACTAGTGTGAAGGTATGCTGCCAGCCAGGACGGGGAAACCACCACATCAGGGTAGAGTGAGAAATCTCAGATATCCGAGAATTCAGTCGTTGCCTTGATGGTGAGTGGCAATGACCTCTACCTCCGAGGAGGCAAAGTAGGCCCCAGTGGGAAAATTCTCAGCACGGTCATGGGAACCTAGCCCTAGCCCTACGAAATTCAGCGACAGTGAAATTGTTCGGGCGGTGCTTATAGCGAATGTAGGCATAACGCTTCTGTTTGAGGGCCGTTTCACACTCGGCCGACGACCACGGAAGTGGTCGGCGTGCAAAATGGTCAGACGTTCTGGGAATAGTAGTTAGGCCCGCGGCGATGAGGTTGCCGGAGAAGAACTCAACGGCCTCATCTACCGACCTAAACTCCTCGACTGAGATAGAGAATTCAGTCATCTCCTGAAATGCAGGCCACCGCGCCCGCGAAAAGCACAACCAAGGTGAGCTCTCAGGCGGCAGTTGCCCTGAAAATGATATTTGAATGGGAAAGTGATCACTACCATGGAGGTCATCGACCACCCCCCAATCAAAATCAGGCTGTGCATCCGAAGAGCACAAAGATAGGTCAAGGCAAGAAAATGAAGCGGTTCTCGGGCAGTGATGCGTAAACTCATCCACATTTAGGACACCCATCTCAAGCTCTTCGATCAGGTGGGCAAGGACTTGTCCCCTGGGATTTATTGAGTAATCTCCCTAGAGAGGATGCCTGCTGTTCAGATCTCCAAGCAAGAGAAAGGACATCGCCAACCGTGCCACGACGTGGCGGAAGTCCGCTGACGGTGGAATGTACGCAGAAATGATAGTATACCTCCTATCCAGGTGAAGCTGCACAGCCACTGCCTGAAAGGAGGTATCTAAAGTAAAAGGAGAACGGAAACATCATGCCGGGTGTAAACCGCGCATCCCCCAGTCCGGCCATCTCGTGGTGGTGGGGTCGCAAGACTCTTATACCCCAGGAGGGCGGGCAGGGGGCACGCGCCTAGCATGGTCTTCTGTAGAAAAATAGCTAACGGGGAACGGGACGAGACGAGCCTCCGCAGCTCCTCCCAGTTGGCCCGGAGTCCACGGCCATTCCATTGAAGGAATATGCCCTCCAGGCCTAGCTCGGAGGAGACGCGGGGGCCCTTTTCGAACAGAAGACCCTGACGGGAATGGCCGTAACACTTCCCGGAGGCAGAACCCAGGGCGGGGCACTGTCGCCTTCGAGGACTTATTGGGGGAGGTTGGGCTCGCCATGCGAGTCTTTTCCTCCCACCGCCTCGAAACCTTAGGCGGGCGTTGCGGCTTCGGAGGCGGGGGGCCCTCTTTTCGAGGAACCACCGTCTCCGAACCAATCAGCCCACCACTAGGTGTAGGCGAAGGAACCGAAGCTCCTTTGTTGCCGTCCTCCTTTCGGGGGACAGCACCGAGTCTAACGACTCGGTGGAGGCGCACGGCCGTTTCGCCTTACGGAAAACGGTCACGTTCGGGGAAGAGGGGGGAGCCCTGGTTTTAGCCGGGGCTGGGTAGGAACCCTTTTTGCCGCCAGCTTTACCAGGGAAGCGCCCCGGGTTGAGTAGAGCTCGCAGAAGGGCTCCGAATGGGCGCGGAAACAACCGTGCTCGTTGGCCTGGATGGGCCAGGAGCAGAGGGTGCCTTTCTAACTATTGAGGCATAAGACGTCCCAGGCAGAGCCGGGCGCGGCAGGACCAAGTCCTTAGCCTCGTGGAATGAGAGTCGATCCTGGACCTGAACGGCCAGGATTTCTTTCTCAAGGAGATAGGCACCACATTGCTTCGAAGAAGCAGGGTGCGGCTCTCCGAAATTGACACACCTGGCCACACACGATTTAGACTTATCGTGTGCGGCCTTGGAGCAATTTACACAGACTTCGGGTGACCACGACTTTGCACGTCTACAAGAACGATTCGTATGGCCAAAGCGGTGACAGTAATAGCACCGCCGCGGCAGTGGCATGAATCCCTTCTCGCGGTAGCGGTACCAACCGGCACGCACCGACTCAGGGAGATTGTCACAGTCGAACGTGACGAAGAGTGTATGGGTGGGTCTCGAGGCCCCTCTCTGTTTTCTCATCACTCGTTCGACCTTGACCGCCCCATGGTCGGCCAGCTCTAAGGTGATGTCCTCTATGGAGTACTCAACGAGTTCCCTCGCATAAACTACTCCTTTCACAAAGTTCAGGGTAGAGTGCGGCGTCACACTCACCGGGGTGCCATGAAGTGTCCGAAGAGCACTTATCTTGGCCGCCTCGGCAGGATTTGCCGCATTCACAGGAAGGCTTCCGTCCGAGAAACGGGTCACCTTCGGCTCTCTACCAATTGCACTAGCTAATCCTCTCCTCTGATGGATCATGTTGCCCTTGACCAACATGCTGCCATCAGTGGAGCGAATAACGAGGAAGCGTTTGAAGCCAGCGGGCTCGAAAACGCCAGGTAATCTCTGAATCAGGGGCCCCGATGTTATCGAGGCTCCGCCCTGTGCACTTTTGGTCTTAGTCAGGGGATCCGCACACGGGGGGTGGGTAGAGGGGCCGGATGTGCCGATCTTCGCTTGGTCGCTTGCCAGAGTGGCAGCAGACTCATCCGTCCCCGCAGCCCCCGCGGATAGAGAGGAGTCCATCTGCCCCCAGGGCAGATGGACCGGTCTCAGCCAGGTCCTTCTCCGAAATGGAGAAGGTCCTGGCAGTCGTAAAGGCATCGGTCGGAGGAGATCCCTCACCCCATTGTACTGCCTCGGAAACCCACGCCGTTTGAGGAGGACCTTGCATAGGGGCGGATTCGGATTCGGTGCTTGGCGCCGAGCCCGGATTCCCCCCCATGGAAAGCCCTACCATGTCTATCACAGGAGGGGCCTTCAGTTGGCCATCCCCTCCCAGGACATTACATGTCCCGTTGGCAGCGTCAACAGTCATGTGTGGGGAGGCACAGGCCTTAACCCCGGCAAGGTTGAGTATTCTTGCCAGCAGGTCCTTTGAGGGAAGCGACCGAAGGGGCCTGGCTTCCCTCTCCACCCTAAGGGGGTTTGCTTTACCGAGCCGCTGCAATGAGGGGCAGTCGGCAATGGGCTGCCTGCTGGCTTTCTTGGCAGTCCCCTTAGAAAGAAAGGGAGGGACGGGCGCTGGAAATAGGAAGGTGCCCGAAAGCTACTCCAGAGAAAGGGGTGAGGGAGAGTCCCCTACATCCGTAATCGTAAGAGAGGAGTAAGCCTCCTCTCCGGTTAGAAATATATGGAAGGTGCAACCACAGGGAGGGGGGGGACCTCCATTGTTTCGGTGGAGCTGCCCGAGGGCGGTTCCGTCGTTGTTACAGGATGAATTAAGGGGAGATGTTTATTTTTTTATCAGCGGGCATGGTGACCCTAAATTTTCTACGGGACGCATTAGCTCATCACCCCTCGCAGTAGCCCGCACTGCAAGGGGTGCGTACAGGCCTGGCAGTCCATCGGCATGGCGGCTCCACCTTGAACACGGCGTAAAATTGATAGAATGTGAAGAGGAAAGGAAAAGGGATTTGAGGAAGGTATTGGTGGGGATGAAGCAGGTTGTTAAAAACCCACCACCCCAGAGCGGAGCTCAGGGGTTAGGGAACATTGTTCCCTCATCCCTTAGCCTGATCCAGGACGGTTACCTGAGAAGAAGGTCAGCTTCTACCCTGTGAAATTAGAGGCTGACCAGAGAAAGTTGTGGGAGAGGTTGTATGAAAAGCGACGAAGTAGAGGAGAAATACAGGCTGTCTGAAAGAAGGAGAAGAGGCTTAGCTGGGGTCGGACAGGGTGCTGAATCCCATCAGCACGGCGGCCAGAATGGCAAATCACCGCGCCCCTTACCGGGACTGACGATGACATCATTGAGGACCTCTCTGTTGGCAAAGAGCTCGGTGGCAGTGACCACCGACTAATTAGATTTGTAGTCAAAGTCCCCAAGGCAGAGCCTGCAACTAGTAAATCGAGAACTTGATTTGAGAAGAGCAGACTTTGCAGGTCTTCGTGCTGGACTGACTGACGCGAGGCTGTTGAAGACTCGTGGAACAGTTTTAAAACCACATTCATGAGTCTTCAATCGCGTTTCATCCCTCTGAAATGCCCCCATCGGTCTTCTGTTCAACCAAAGTGGTTTAATTGAAAAATCGGCCAACTGCTTAGGGAGAAGAGAAATGTGTATCGGCAATCGAAGATCTCGGGTGACTTTGACGAATACCGGAGGTTAGCCAGGAAAGTGAAGTCCAGCATAAGGGCGGCTAAGCGGTCTGAGGAACTCCGAGTGGCGAGACTCTGTAAAGAGAAACCCAAGGAGTTTTTTGGATATGCAAACAGCCGTAAACCAATCAGTCGAACGATTGGCCCTTTGAGGAATCAGGAGGGGGCATTAAAGCACTTAGATGCAGAAAATGCTAACCTCCTCAACGACTACTTTTCTTCAGTGTTTACTGAAGAGTGTGGTCCCATCCCCCAGCCAACGTGTTCCTACTCGGGAAACAAGCTGGAGGATATGGACTTCACAAAAGAAAAAAGAAAAAAGATCACTGACCTAATGACGAATAAGTCACCTGGCCCCGATGGGTTTCTACCTAAAGTGTTGAAAGAAATGCGCGATCAAGTGTCACAACACCTGAGCGCAAATCTTCAACATGTCAATCCGGACCGAATGCGTTCCTAGAGACTGGCGTGAAGCGGAGGTGACTCCTATCTTCAAGAAAGGAGACCGTAGCCAGCCGTCGAACTACCGACCTATCAGTCGATAGTCGGTAAACTCATGGAGAGCATGATGGTGGACAAAATGACGTCGCATTTAGAGTCAAACCTACTACTGAGGAGTTCCCTGCACGGCTTCCGAAGGCAATGGTCATGCCTGACGAACCTTGTGGAATTCTTCCACTTCGTCTTCAGTGAGCACGATCGGGACAAGGCAGTGGATGTGGTCTACTTAGACTTTCAGAAAGCCTTTGATAAGGTACCACACCGCCGCCTTCTCCGGAAAGTGCAAGCTCTGGGCATAGACGGAAAAGTAGCCGGCTGGATAGAGAACTGGCTAAGTGGCAGACGGCAACGGGTGGTGCTGAATGGACAGGCTTCTGAGTGGGTGCCCGTTACTAGCGGGGTGCTTCAAGGTTCTGTCCTGGGACCACTACTATTCATCATCTACGTCAACGACATGGACGGTGACATGGTTGCCAAGATTTCCAAATTTGCCGACGATACCAAGCTTTGTATGAACGTTGCAAAAGATGGGGAGTGGTCGGACACGTGGCAAATGCCTTTTAACGTGAACAAATGCAAAGTGATGCATATCGGTCACCGAAACCCCCAATCTCAGTATATCCTTAAGGGCACTGCTCTTGAATCCACCGACACTGAGAAGGACTTGGGTGTAACAATCACTAGTGACCTCAAGTTCTCGAAACAGTGCATTGAGGCGGAGAAAATGGCCCAAAGGATGCTAGGCTACATAAAGCGCCAGTTTGGATATCGGAACAAGGAGATTGTACTGAGTTTGTACAACTCACTGGTCCGACTACACCTGGAGTATGCCGTACATTTTGGAGTCCTTCATTTCAAAAGAACATCGCGAGATTGGAACGCGTTCAAGCCAGGGCAACCAAACTGATTCCCTCTATCAGACATAAAAGTTATGAAGATAGATTAAGGGAATTAGATCTGTTCTCGTTGAAAACCCGTAGACTGCGTGGTCAGCTTATCGAAGTGTTTAAAATACTTCGAGGCTTCGACAGACTGGACTACGGGGATATTTTCCAGCTCAGCGAGCGGAGAACAAGAAATCACGGCTACAAACTTGAACTGAAGCGATACCACTGTGATCTGTGTGCGAAATTCTTCACATACAGTATCTGTGGTAGTTGGAAAGCACTTCCGACGGAAGTTGTCAACAGTGAATCTGTTGACCAGTTCAGGTCAAGACTAGATAAAGTCTTGCGAAATCACTGTTAAGATCCTCGCGAGTGATCTTCGAGGTTGCCAACAAACACCTTCGAGGATTGCGCCAAAAGTACCCTCCTTGTATGGACCGTAAGGTCTTCTTGGGTACTTATTTTCCTTGTAGCTCCTTGTAGCACAGCAGGGGGCGTGCGGAAGGCACCGGTCAACAAACGGAGACCAGTGTAGTGAATCAAGTCAACTTTTCTCAATTCACGCTCGACTGTGGATGAGTACCCGCATCGGTCGTCTAGCTTAGAACGAATAAAGGACCGGTAAAAAAAAGTTGAAGGATCAGCCGTATCAACATCCCAAGTGCTGATCGTCACGGAACAAAGAATGTCCATGGCTTGGGTACAAAATGCCTCAAGGTTACAGATTTGCACCTACCAAGTGAGGCGTTAGTGAAAAAAAAACCCCACGATCAATGAAGCGGTGCGATTCTGCTACATCCAGGCGAGCCCCATTTAGGAACAAGTCCGAGTAAGGGTGACACCGCGTATGGCTGCCGAAGGGCATCACCTTAGTGATTAAAAATGACAAACTCAGGCTAGACGAAATCTTACCGGCATATCCAGCTTCACTGTCTGGAGTCCAGTCAACGAGAGGGTCGTATATGAAAGCCTCAAGCAGGGTCAGCAACGTCTCTCGACCCCGCCTCATGGTCCGAAGTACGTGTTCGCAGGCGGACCGGAATAATCCCTGAAACAAATATTGGCCCACACACCGAGGCGTAAGCTGTTGAAAAACCCTCAACCTTGAGCGATTTTTTAAACAGCTCTGCTTTTTATAAGAGATTGATTCCTATCGGCATGAAATTTTCGATTCTTCATTAAACGGCACAAAGGAGACTCAATATGAAACCTTCAACCCGCTTTCGCAATCACTCTTATCATGACGTCACCCTTCCTACCTCAACCCCCGTTACGCCGAGGGCAGTCTCAATGTTCTGCGTCATCCGGTATGGCACCTTCTCAGGCACTCTCAAGTTCTTGCCCTTCTCGAAGCAGACGTTGTAGTCGATGTGTACAACCTGAAACGCAAAGAAAAGAGAAATCCAACGGGCGCATCCAATAAAATGTTTCTAAGTTCTTAAGGATGTTAGGGATGGTGAGAATATGTGGGAGGGATGAGATCTAGTTACCTAAAGGAGAGTACTTGACGCGCTAGGTAGAGAGAGGGGAACTTTGGTCTATAGGAATTTTAGTCTATAGGAACTTTCGTCTAAAAGGTCTTCCAGCTAGGTAATTTCTAAAAAAATACTATTATCTAAAATGTATTCCTTTTTTAATGAAATTAACAAAGTTTCTTTATTTAAAAAGACAACATTCAGAATGAAACCAGGTTGTAAACAATACTCCGAAGGTAATTCTCCATAGAACGATTGCTGTAGCCTGTCACAATATTCATGATTCGTCTCTCTTTTCTTTCAGCATTGGAGTTTTTCTTCCTCGGGATTATTCTCTGGCTTACTCATAGTTCAAGCTGCGATATTCTTGTTCTATTTACATTCTCTTCTTTCCTCAGAGCATCAATAACATAATATATTTTATTTGGCTCGCACTAAAACACCAAATCTTCAACAGAGTTAGTTGTATGAGGGCAACTCTGTAGAGTCAGTTCATAAACATTCCATTCGAGTGGGGGGAACAAAAGTTTAGCGCGCCTTCCATTTGTTTTAAGCTTGCCTAAAATATAAGTTTATTCAATATATTTAATGAAAGGAAGAGCTTCGTCAGGTAGACTTTGTTGCAAAAGTTCAAGGCCTTTTGGTATATTAGCAACAGACAGAAATGCTAAATAAAGCGTTAACTTTTCTGCAAAATAGGGAAAATTCCTCATCATTATTATTATAAATGATGAAAGACCCGACTGTTGAAGTTTTCTCCAACTAGTTCAGCAAAAATGAAAAAAACAGAAATGTATGGTGATTTCACCGAGAACACACAAATAAAGCATTTCGCGCAGCCATTTCAAAATCAACACTTACATCTGATACTTCAATTTGCAATCTATAACGTTCAACACAATCAACAAGGGCTGATAACATTCTAAAGTAAATTTCTTCTGTCTTGTTTGGTAAAAAATGAAAAATAAGAGGGTGAATTTCCCAATGGATTTCAGCATGAATAGAATAGCTTTGATAAAAAAATTCTAGACATGTTTCAAACGTTCCATCAGAATACCAGTGTTTAGCGAAAGCTAGTATTCATAAAGCAGAAGGTGCTGAAAAAATTAGAAATCGTTCAAAATCTTTTCCGCTCTCTTGAATTATCCAATTTTCACCTTGAATAGTTGTGCTAAATCTACCTTGCAGGTCCACTTCATTCAATGTTATAGGGAGTTTAGGGAGCATTTTGTTTCCTAATATTTCTGGTTATACTTGCATTCGAAGGAAGAACACTTTGAGAACACTCAGGCACTTTGCTTCTTCAGAAATAATTGCAGCAGGAGGTTCAGACGTTGTTTTAGCCTTTTGTTGAATAGTGTTCATTGCTTTGAAAACATGAATTTTTGCACTACTACCTCAATGAGAATGGTCTGAACATTTAATTACTCTTTTTGGCTTAACACAAGACGACTAGAACATTTACGATCTTCACAACGCCAATAGCTTACACATTTTGTTGAATTGATTTTTGTGTAATAATATCCATTATGACACAATTTATCCTTTCCTCTTTTGGTTTTCACAAAACTAATATCACAATCCATTATGGGCTAGAGAGATAATTTAATTTAGAAATCAACTATTTATGCGAGTAAACACAAGATTCAGATGTTATTTTGACTGAGCCTCCTACTGGTAAAGACTTTGAGTGGTACTCAACAAGATAATAATGACACTATTTATGAACAGGCAGGTCATTGGGCGTGCTCAAGTTCTGGAGAAAGAATTTTGACCAACTATACCATTATGCTAATTACCCACTAAGTCATAATCTTCTCATATTTAAACTCTGAAAACGGATCAATAGCCCCGTTTCACTAACCTTTTGATTGTTATCTCATGTCTTTTAAATTAACTTGGAATTTTTTCCAAAAGGAAGTTGGATTAAAAGCTTATTTGGAAAGACCGCTTCTCGTGAGTCCACCCCCCCCCCTAGAAAGGCAAAGAAAAGCCTGGTTTACAATACATATAGATAGATCTTCAATTTAAAATAATTCGCAAATCCCTCTCAGACTTCCCCATGGCACAAGCCAATAATGGGGTAGTGGGGAAGGGGATGGGTAGTTATGGTCTTCAAACTGAAATTACGTTGATGAAACATCTACTTACATGTGCACGTATTTCACAATACATGTAAGTACAGCATGTGTATAGAATACTTGTTTGCTTTAATAATAATTTATAAATATTATATAAATAAATAATATATAAACAATATATAAATATATTGTTCAAAGCTAATGTAATAATTTCATCACAAAATAATAAATAATGATTACAAAATTGAAATCAAAAACAAAAATCGCACTCAAATTAAATTCATTTAAGTATTTATATATATCTATAAACATCATGCAGAAATTTACAGCTCAAGGAACGTACTTTTTAACGAAAGTCGCTTTAGAACAAAGTTCTTTTAGACAAAAGTTCTTTAGACGAAAGTGCCGTATCCCAGGGAAGGGAACACTGAAATTCCTTCCTTGTTTCACAATGAAGGGACCCACAAGGGGTCCCCAAAACGTCAGGCCACTCACCTACGAACAACTCATGAGTGAATTCTGTGGTTATTTTTATTAGAAAAGGGGGAGGGGGGGAGTCTAAATAAATACCGACTCTAGCCCTCTCGTCAGTTCTCAGGATCAACAAGGTACAGAATTAGTACAACCATTCTTCTCCTCCTTTCTTTCTATCTTTCGCGCCTCGGTCCGTTCTCTCTCGTTTCACCGAGCCAGGTCCTCCTTTCCCAAAAGGTACCCACCTCTCCAGACGTCAAATTAACCAGGAGGTTATCAAGGTGCCGGTCGCCGAGGCCAATCACGTATCCGATGATGGACATGACGGCCGTCGAAATGTTGTAGGTATGGGTGATCCGCCACCACTCGCTCGCGTTCAAGCTGGTCTGCCACAACTCCCTGAGAACACACAACGAATATAATGGGCGACGGTACGAACGGACTCAATCCTCTGTGAATGGCAATGCCTTAGGGAAGCAGGTTTTAAGGATCGAGTGACTGGAAAAGCCATTTACGACACAATCTTAACCTACGACATATATGAGAAAAGCGCAGACCTAAAAGGTCCACGGGGTCCGAAAAAAGTCTCTTCTTAGCCATAATGGACAAGGCACTCCCGCTATCACCCTACTGAAATCTCCCCTCCCCCCCAGGAATCCGATAATATTGGGCAATGCACAAAATCACGATTCAAAGAAGGAATACTGGGGGGCAGGAAGATTCCCCATACCGTCCTCAAGCGTGTGACGTAAAAGAAGACTAAGGCCAGATAGGGGCTGCTGGCCTGGTAATCCACACACGCCAAAGTTTTGCGATGCCCACTAACACTCCCTGGTAAAACAGCTGAAGATTATATTACCAGGGTCAGTTTTAATAATAATCATCTTCACTTTCCAATAGAGTGGGACGGTGTGCATCAGCGCCACTAAACTACACCACAACTCCCTTCCCCCCTACACACTTTTTCCAACACAAATTGGGCCTTCATAGCGATGGGGTACTATGTACTGTAGCACCGCATCCTGCCAGGGTCAATCACTGGGCACAAGCCTCCAAACACGCCCTCCTTCCCCATCTTTCATGCATGCCTATCATACACAATAACATCCACTTCCTCTTCGGTTAGCCCCTTTTCTCTGTCAAACACTCATTCCCACCTTTTCCGCAGTCTTCTCACACCTTGACATTCACCCTCGTATATTCTCTCCACAAGTCTACTCCTATCCATTCTTGTTAACATATCCACACCGCCCAAGAACACTCAGTCGCAACCTCATTCACACCATAAACATCTCTAACAGTCCTTTCTCTCTTTAACCACTTTTCACACACCAAGATCCCTCTCACATTGTTCATTCGCATCGCTCACTCTCGAGATCTTCACTTCTTCCATACCATAGTATCACTCCCATACACGAAAAATGACATCAACGTACTCTCACACATCTTCCTCACATATTCCATACTCAAACCCTTACCATTTACTAACGATACCAACGCCCCCAGAGACTTTACTACCATTTTAAACCTTGCGGTCGCAATCTACTTTATCTGTACCGCTACCATTCAATGCACAACCTACACAATGATCAAAACACCGCACTTCCTTGAATGGGGCAGGAAGAATATACACACCGTCCTCGGGCGCGGGTCGTAGAGGGAAACTGGCGTGGGAAGCACGCCCGCGAAGGCTGTATCCCACAGTCGCAACCTGTAAGGCGGGTAAGGGGCGGGCCTGTCGCGACCTGTAAGGCGGGTAATGGGCGGGCCTGTCGCGACGTGCAAGGCAGGTAATGGACGGGCCTGTCGCGACCTGTAAGGCGGGTAATGGGCGGGCCTGTCGCGACGTGCAAGGCAGGTAATGGACGGGCCTGTCACGACGTGCAAGGCGGGTAATGGGCGGGCCTGTCGCGACGTGCAAGGCGGGTAATGGGCGGGCCTGTCGCGACGTGCAAGGCGGGTAATGGGCGGGCCTGTCGCGACGTGCAAGGCAGGTAATGGACGGGCCTGTCGCGACGTGCAAGGCGGGTAATGGGTGGGCCTGCCGCGACGCGCAAAGCGGGTAATGGGCAGGCCTGTCGCGACGTGCAAGGTGGATAATGGGCGGGCCTGTCACGACGTGTAAGGCTAGAAATGTACGGGCGTGTCGTGAACCGTGTCGAGTCAGGCCGGTTAATCGCCTTAATGTGTGAATCAAATCGGTGGTATGCAATGTAAGGAATCTGTGATGTGAAAGGTAGGGAAGGGGTAGTCAATGTCTTTAAAAAAGTGAGATCGCGTATGCTTGCTCTAGGTGAGACGAGCATGAAAGGAAATGAAGAGTTTGTCCGGGATAGAGTGAATAGAATGGAATCAGGGGTGAGTGATGGTGAGTGAGAGGAGTAAAGAGGGTAAAACAGTGTTTGTGAGTGAGAAATGGCATGATGCAATGTTTGGGCATGAATACGTGAGCTCGATAATTATGTGGGTGAAGTAGAGAATTCCAACAGTGAAACTGAGCATGATTGTAGTGTATGGAACCTGTAATAAGAAAAATAAAGTCGAGAAAGGAAGAGTCTGGAATGAGTTATGGTGCATGAGGTAGGAGTCGATAAATAGGTGACAGGGTAAGAGACTGAATAAATGGATTTTAGGAGACAGGGTTGTGTGTGTGTGTATATATATATATATATGTGTATATATATATATATATGTATATATATATGTGTGTGTGTATATATATATATATATATATATATATATATATATATATATATATATATATATATATATATATATATATATATATATATATATATATATATATATCTACGCTGAAAGAAACATTTGGCAAACAAGTTTTTCCATTACCTGGATGTGTATGACTACACATAGGTTAGGCAAAGAAGAGAGGGAAAAATGTGGGAGAGAGAATGTGAGAGTATATTGGGTTGTTACAGGTAAATGGGAAAGTCTCAAAGCGATTAGAGTTAGAAAAAAAAAGGGTTATATTACCAAATCTGTACTCAAGACACCTTTGTTTCTGTTTAGGGGATCTACTGATTAACGAAGGATACGAACCACGGCTATCTACGGCGTATGGCAGATACCGGGAAGTCAACTCGAATCGGGACCACATCCGGCGACTAACCACACCCGATGTGGTTTAACTTGGTCCAAATCGGAAGCGGTGTTTCCACTCTACTAAGCCGTAGTCCTCAGAGCGTTAGTGAGTGGTAAAGATACGAGCCAAGATTGTGCCAAGAAGCTACACGAGTGTATAGTGGTGCCAACGTTGGTATATGTGAGATATGGACTATTTAAGAGGGATGCTTGGCCTGCGAAGGGTGGGTGGAGTAAAGGAGGTGTAGGTGAGAGGTAATTACAGTGTGAAGAAAGGTGTGAATGAGCGTTCAGAGGTGGTATGGAGCATGGGAAAAAAATGGATGAAAATAAATTCATGAGTATATATAAGTGTCAATGTATGGAAAGGGTTGGAAGACGGCGTAAAAGCTGGGTTAATTATGCGAATGAGTGTATCAAGCTTGCAGGAACAAAACTTCTAGTGCGCGGCCCATATCAGGGTTTAGTCACCTTTTACGGAACCCGCGGAAGAGGGCATAGTTTTCTTCCTGCTTCATATAAAAGCAAAATACTGATAATAACAATAAAATCTGCAAATCAGATAAAGTTGTTGTCCCCCCCCCCTTACCTGGACAGCAGATCCGGGGGAGTCTCTTTCACTAGCTCTTCGAACACCTCCCTCAAGACGCCGATCGGCCACTCCTTGCGATTTTCAAGTCGCACTCCAGCCTCTTTGAGGCGAGGCGTCAGCCTCGAGTAGTACAAGTCCGAGGGGCGGGGAATATTTTGCACTGAAACGCGAAGAGGCACTTGAAGACCAGAGTGACCACCCACGGGGGCAGAGGGATCCTCGTTAGGAAATGAAGAGAAGGTGGGGGAGAGTGGGGGAGGAGAGATAATAAGGGAAAGGATGAAGAGAAAAGGGAGGCGAGTTACGCCATTCGCCTCTTTCAATCGTGAACGAGATTCTCCGATCGGATAATGAAAATGCCATAATGATAAGAATAACAATCGATGGAGAACTCGAAAGCCACAGACGCCGGGCATCGTTGGGGGTCCGAGGAGGTTCCCGGGTAATATTGACACCAACCAGCAATCGGAGAACCTTTCGTCACCCCAGCGGGGCCAAGCTTTCCGGTCAGAGGTGAATACCCGCCTGAACAGGTGTCGAGAAGGAGGGAGGGGGAAGTGCAATGCTGTACTCTGAAGACGAGAAAAAACAACGGCGTTGTGATTGGCCGTGTGCGTGGTGTACAACCTTCTTGCCCCCGGCGTGGGTATAATGCATGCGCCTTAAAGGTGACCTGCCCCTGACAACGCTGAAGTTTTGTGTCCGCTCTCATCTCGATTGAAAACGACATCTAGGCGTTAGAATTCCAACGCCTTACTATACGGGGATAATGAGAAAGGAGCAAATAAGGATCAAAGGTTGCAACCTTAAGAGAAAAGAAATGAGTGGTATCAAGTGGCAACCAGGTGCTTAGTGGAGGAAATAGAGGGAGAGGACCAGGGAGAAAAAGAGCGGGCGAAAGAGAAGCAAACTTGTGTAATGTAAAGGACGGGACAAGATTAGTGAAATAGGATCGAAGAATGATAAGGAAAACCATCAACACTGTTTCGGGACGTAAGGTGAATTTAAAACACCCATGGTAATTAATTTCAAAAACCTTAATATTATTTACTTTAAAAAAGCGAAAATTAACGAAGGCATCTGCGCCAGAAATTTAACAAGATTTATGAATGATGATGTAGGCTTTGTATTAGTGCAATTGGTGAAGTTAGGGGAAGTGGAAATAACAAAGGGATACAGCCTAAAGAGTCTAAAGCCATTTTTTTGGTATCCTAAAATCTACAAAGGTTACAAGCACCATCTTTCCTTCCATGAAGAGTCTAAAGAGGTGACTGCTCGGGGCAATCAGGGACAGAAATGGCGCTCAACTCTTGAAGCAAGCCCCCCCCACTTATACTTACTGGGAAGAGGGGCAGCGCCACCGGTGGCGTGAGAGGAGTGGCTCTTGAGGACTTGCATCTGGGCTTCCCTTTGCTGCCAGCGCTTGTAGAGCCCGAAAAGCGGCGTTGCGTTCCCCACCCACTGAATCAAGCCGGATCGCACCCCGAGGGGGACCACTGAGTAGTAATGGGCTCGGTAGGTCGTTTCGCCGCTCCTTCAACCATGAACGAGTTTGCGCCAAAAAAAGGGGGGGGAAAATAGCGAGCGTTAGTTTCCTCAATGATACCGATTGCTCAGGAGATCAATTACGGGGTCGCCGATACAATCCTCCAGCCGAGGGTCATGGGCAGCCAAAAGTGGCTTAAAGAAGAGGGACACTCCTTACCCATGGTCCTTGGCCAGCATTGTGTTGACAGTGGCGAGAAACTGCATGATGCGTTGGTCCAAATGCAAATCCTCGAGACCTTTGAAGAGATACGTGTACCTACAAATTAAAAAAGAAGTTATTGATTTGAAAAAAATCCACAATATATAGATAAGCTGTTGTGAAGTCAGGGTAACACTACCATGGTGCCAGCTGCGTGTCGTAAAATTGATTGTCACTAAAAATATGCATGAAATGAATGAGGACTCCGGTCATTTAGATAATAATCACATGAATACGACCTTGGCTAGGGTCAAGGGACTAAGACCTCGATCTGTCATACTTAAGTCTATTCTCTAGGCCATGTATCTGCCCATTTTGTCTAGGTTGTGCTTGTCTCAGACATGTGAATCTTTGCTGAATTATCTTTGCTTTCTGGAGGCAACGAGATAATTTTTTTAGAATTTTAAGAAGCAGCCAGAACAGATGTTATTAGTCATACCAGTGCGGTGTTTGTATGTGTTCAATTTTGGGTGGGGACGGCACTGTAGACTTGCCAGGGGAACTGGTATGTGACGTGCGAGGAATGTTTCTGCTAGGTTGATATATGGTAGAATGTTGTTGAGGAGGTGATTTGGACACAGAGGTCCCAACGATACTGCCTGAACGAGGTCGGGCTGTCGTCGTGGAAAGATGACAGAAGGAATCCCAAATCCAAACAATCCCCTCACCAGAGGAGTGGAAACGGAAGAGGAAGCCTTCGTCGATGCACCGCTACAGACGCAAACACCATCACCATTCCCTGCCTCGACCAACCAGGGTCGAACAGGTGAATATTTGTTACACTGTGTTTGGGTCCCACAGCTTCCTACACTTCAAGGAACTGTGGAAGGGGCGACGTTCCTGGCGGCCACCCACCTCGCAGAGGAGGGGTAAAAGGGCTGGAAAGTAAAGTTTGGACACAGAGAATGGATGTTTGCTGACTCTGTGTGTGTGTGTGTGTGTATGTGTGTATTGGGGTTGCACCGATAAGCAAATTGGCCGATATCACCCACTAAAAGTCATACAGGGGTCAAATTCTACTATTTCGACATAACTTTTGAACTATTGGTCGTAGGAAGCTGAAATTGGTGTCAAAAGATGCATGTTTATATGCGTCATGATACACTTTTTATTCTATCTCTACATATAAAATTATGAAAAAAAACATATTTTTGCACTGTTTTGCTTTAAAATTTTAGGATTTTATAGCAGCATTAAAATTTCTGTGAATTTCATTTCATTATATATATTGTAAAATTGCAATATAGTTTCATAGTATATATAATACAGTATAGAATAGTTCTTAGTTGGTAGGTCTATCTAATCACAACCATTTCCTCACCATGACAAGGGGTAGGTTGAATTGTCTACTCTTTAAGTGTGTAGGCTTCCCAGTGTACTTCAACTTTATTGGTGATTTGTATCAAGTTCTCTCTCTTACATGGCTGCCTTCACTTCGGCTATAGAGTCCAATCTACTTTTTGAAGATGATTCAATTAGGATTAAAATTGCTTCTTGGTATTGAAGCACTTCATAAGTTTGTGTGATCTTATCTTATGGCGAATCAACCCATCTCATCTTTCAAACTCTTCTACTGATGATGAAGCTTCTGTAACCAGCTTAATGTGTCATTCAACCACCTGGTTATGACATGGATGATCTATCTTGAAAAGCTGCTCCCAAATTTCTTCAATGTCTTTATCAGAAAAATCCCTGATTGCTGGAGGTTCATCGATATTGTGATCATTTAAATGCACCATTTTATAGTATGATTTCACTTTAAAGTTGATTACCGGGAGTGTAAATTTGAGGACATTTGGACTAAAATGTTATTCAGTTTCTTCATCATAACTGGCTTCGCTATTTGAAGGGGAATAGTCTTGATGGACAAATCACTCTCAATTACAAATTCAGTAGTGAGGGTACTTCTTAATGTAAGATCTTATTAACGGTTAAATGACTAACTGATTCATTTTCATCTGAGAGCAATGATATTAGTATGTTGGCTTGGTGTGCAAAATATGCATTCTTTTGAAGCGCTGTAAAAGCAGTTTCTCTTATTTCTATATCTGGAAATTTTAACGCACACTGAATCATGTTGTAGAAATTACAAGAACCATCAGTGATCTTATTATGACATTTAATGTTAAACCAGCTTGCAAAATAGACTTTAATGTAGAATTCTGCCAGCAAATACAATTTCATTGAAGGAGACCATTGAGACATAAAACTTCCAAAATGTGACATGCTGTCAGCCATCTTGCATTACAAATTTCTCCAGTCTTCAGTAGCACTAAATCTTCATCAACCTCACCTAATATTACACTTATGCATATCCTATAAGCATAATATTGATCAATGCTCAGGTCATCAATTACATCATTGGACAAGTGTAAAATTTGTGCATCTAATTGGCTTGAACTTCACAAGGTCCATCTGACACACAAACTTTCAATTGCTTTCCAATTTTCCCTGAAAAAGTGTCTGGACATTTTGTTGTTCAATCAATTTTCATAAAAATGTGACGAAGCGGTAACTCATTGCAATGGAGCAAACACATAACATATTGTAAAGGTTTTTGAAGCAAAGATTCCAATAATGCCAAGGAGCCATTGCGATTGCCAGTCATTGATGCTGTGCCATCTGATCCTATTATCTTGAGTTTATGACGCAGATCAGTGTGCTTTATTGCATTATACAGGGATATTGCAATTTGTCTGCCTTTACCACTATCTGGAGCCACATGTGTCAAGTAGAAAGAACATGATTTACCAACTACCACAATGTTCTTCCAGCTCTATTTTTACATTTGCTTCTGTTATTTTCATTGTTGCATCCTTCATGCCATCAATGTATATTCTATCTACACATTGAAGAAAAATTCTTCTTCAGCCTGAATTTCTCTTCGGTATATATTTCTCTCCCTTCTCAGTTTACTCCTATCTATTGCATATCTTCTGTCTTCATCACTACCCAAACCAAAATCCTTTAAAGTTGCAGTTGAAACAGCATCACCAGCACAATCTGATATTTGAAATAGTTCACATTAAACTTAAATTTCTTATTGCTATCCAATTTTGGTCATTTAACTTCTGACTGATATTCTTGTGAGTACCAGGTAGCATCAGAGGCAAAGCTTGTAGAACTGCATTGACTTTCAATATCAGATTGAACATAAGTGTAAGTAGTGCATTTTCAGCTTTTGGTATTGAATGTGTGCTTGAACTATACCTTTTCATGAAATATAAGACCAAGTTTGACAAGCATCTGTGACAGGTAAACATTTGCCAACACGTGCACCCTTTTGGTCATTGTAGAACTCATAATCTCTACTATTCATCTTCAACTTGTTTTCCTTGTCCAAAACATGCCTTTGTTTTTCATCATAACAGAATGTCGAAAAGCTGTTCTGCATCCTCCATAATCTTTATGACATACCCTTCAAATGTTGAACCACGCTTCGTCTTTGGATATTTCTCCAAAAATAAAAACCTTTTCATTACCTCTGATCTTTTTCACTACTGTGACTCGATGCACAGTATACAGAGTGTACGATACCCAAAGTTCTATCAATTCCTTAGCTAATATTTTTGCAGCCTGATTAGTTTTCCATTCTCTTTCGTGCAACATACATTCCACTACTTTCTTTGTTGACAACATATTTCAAGTAGGAAATTGACTTTTCTTCACAAATTTGTCCCCCAAAGATCTTTTTGACATTTGAGCTTCTTAGCCTTTTATTTTTCATATGATTTAATGCTGATAAAAGATATACAATCTGTAAAAGATAAAAATACATGGTGAAATGAAGATTAATGAACTGAATGTACCGTAGCATTAGCGGTAGAACCCTATCGTTAATGCTGGAAAACAGACCTATATAAATGATAAAATAAATGGATCAGCTAGTTGTAGTAGTAGATAAGTTGTACTGTTAACCAGTATAATATAATTAGGCCTATTTGACACTAACCTGAGCATTTCTATGCACTGCTTTCTAGACCGGAGGTCAGAACTTACGAGGAAACCTAAGTCTCTCGCATTTTGACCTTCCTAAAACTCTCCCATTCAGTTTATAATTATTCAGTGGACTATACCTACCTATATTAAGTAGACTACACTTGCCTATGTTAAATTCCAGTTGCCATTTCTCTGTCCATTCATACCTTATAATCCTAACTTCGTATCATTGCCAAACTTGCTCGGGTCGCTACTTATACCAAAATCAAGATCATTAATTCAAATCCAGAATAACACTAACCCCTGAGGAACACCCCTAGTAACATTCCCACACTCACTCAGATTTAATCCCATTTATACTAACACTTTACTCCTTGTCACTAAGCCATGACTAATTCCACCTAAAAACAATTCCATTGCTCCCATGAGCTTTAACTTTATTCAAAATCGTAAGTGTGCCACACGCTTATCTAATTTTACTAAAATCCAAATAAACAATATCGAAATTCTCCTCTCTCTCAGCAGCATCGCACACCATTCTATATGAATACAATAAATTAGTCAAACAGGATTTGCCCCTACTAAAGCCATGTTGAGTTTCCTTAATCAATTTATGTTTACCTAAATAATCACTAATAGATTTCATCATTTTCTCCACCACTGATGTCAAATTCACTGGTCAATAATTAGACAATCATTTTATCTATCTTCTTAATTATAGGTTTTACATTAGCTTTTTTCCATGTCGTTGGTACAATGCTATTCTCTAATGATTTTCTAAATATGCATGCTAGAGGCTCACTTAACATATCTTTCTTTACATTCATTCAAAATCATAGGAAAAATCTCATCAGGGCCCGGTGCTTTACTAGATTTAATGTAATTTCTTTTGAGACTATCTCATTGTAAATTAAAATATCCTCTCATTTCTCTTTCTTATTAGCCCTGAAGATCAAGGTCTCCTCAGGTAAAATTAGAAAATCCTTGAGTTTAAATATTGAAAGAAAATACTTATTTAACATCCTAGCCATTGCATCATTATCACACACTAGCTCTTCATCTGTAGTTTCAAGTAGGCCTATTTTATCTCTAGTCTTAATCCTGTATAATTGAAAGAAATCTTTGGAATTTTCCTTTGCCTTATTTTCCACTTTAATTTCATGATCGCTCTTTGCTACAATAATAAACTTTTTAATGCCCAAGTTAGCTCATTGTATCTATGACTTAATTGCCCCTCACCATTTTATATTTTCTTAAATATGCCATTTAAAAAAAAAGCTGATATAATATCTAATTTTATCTAACATCCTTTTAGGGTTGACAGCCTTGGTTTAAATTTCCCTAACTGGAATATTCATATTCTTCCCGGCAATCAACTGCTTAATCATTCTCATATTGTTTGATCTACTCTATTTCTGTAATTAAAATCACAGATGTTTACTTCTACATGCACATTCTATCTCCTGCCACAAAGGAAATGAAGCTTCGTTACTAAGATTTGGTGGTCTATATAATAATCCTATGGCAAGTTTATCCTTCCCCTCAATGTATAACCATAAATACTCGGTGTTAGTATCTGTAAAATTCATAGTATTTTCATAACACTCCCTAATATAAATAATCACCCATCTTCCTTTCCTCTTGTTGCTATCTCTATGAAACATTATAACCATCAATCTGGACCTCCGGTGTAAAGTTCTTTGTATAGTATATTTTCAATATATCAATATTACAATCTACATTCCTAGTCCTCTGCACATAACCGGGCCTGTTGTTTTACATTATGTGAATGCCCTCACCTCTAGCTTCCTCATCCTACTTAACACAACAGCCTATACAGAAACTCCCCTTGAGACAGTCACCTAACACTCACACCCTTGCAACTCAAGTGCACCTATTCATAAAATACAAATTCTCACTTTCAAAAAACTCAGTGCATGTATTAAAAAACACTAGCCCCATAAAACCACACAATACCGATCTAGTTTCCCTTTGTCATTCACTCTCACAAGTAAAACAACTACATCCCTTTGATCTATATTCACTATCCTTGCAATTCTCACACTCACATCCACAAAACATTCAACTGACAAACAAACCTCTATCCTCCTCTTAGGCACACATTAAAAAAAAAGAAGTCCTCGCTAAATACTTAATGCCTGAATCAACCACCACAAGTATTTCATTTGCTTCAAATGCGCCTATAACCTCCCCTTCTCCTAGGTCTCCTAAGACACTGAACCTGTTACTACAAGTAATAGGCTCAGACCTACACTCTGTACCTAGGTCTACTATTCCACATCCTTAACACCGACAGCCCTACTTTCATCAGAAACAGGACAAACCTCAATAGCTGTTTCCTCCCTCACTTTACCACCTGCACTACGACTCCTCCTAGCTAATGTAAATGTGCTAACCTTATGATCCCCCGAACTCCCATTGGGCCTAGTACTGATATTCTCCCTAAGCTCTGTGATTAAATGCTTAATCATAAATATCCTTTCTAAATCCTGCACTACTCTCCCCTCTAATTCAACTACATACTCTCGCAGCCCACATACAACGCAATCAGTCCCTACTACTATCATTCCAGCACAAAATTCACGCTCACTTTCACCCCTACACTCACCCAGAGTCATCCACCTTTCTCTCAACTCACTGCACTCAGCCATTTTTACCTAATTAGTATTAAAAAAAAACCCACAAAAAACCCGAATATACTCATGAGAGCAGCAAACTAATTGACACTTTAATGAGCTGAAAAGAACACTAATTCAGTATATGAATTAACTTGGGGATCTAACAAGGACAGCGCTGATCTTAAAAAAACTGTACAGTATCACGACCAAACAACAGAAAACACTTTTATATTCCCAATAAAGAACAATTAGTAAACGCATGTATTATTCAAACATAGACAAAAGTACACAGCCAAATCAAACTAGTGCTTCAAAATTATGATGAATATCAAATCGTACAGAGCTTCTTCAAATGTAACCTTCTAGGAGCAAGCAAGGTAGCTCCGTTGTTTCATTAGTGGATTGATGAAAGGCAACACACAACCGTAGAAACTCAAGGTCTTCCTGATGATATAAGTTTATTGATAAAATCCAGCAGTCTCAATGAATTGCGACGATCATAAGTGGGTACTCCGAGAGCTTCAGCACCCGAGTACCTGTAGCTTTTGACCGATCGAGTATTGGGCATACTGAGAATGTGTTGAATTGTGTCAAGTTCTTGATGGTAGCAAGTGCGAATGTATTTGCTGGTCGAGACGATGAGATGTTCGTAGATGTGTAGTTTAGGGTGATGACTTTATCCTCAAGGGCATTGATGAACAATCGGGTGACCCCGATTAAGTACTGGAAGGGATATGCTTCCAGGTGTCTAGTAGAATGAAGATTTAAAGACAGTTGGACATAAAGATTGGATATACCTCAGTGGGGTATGAGCAGGCGCTTTGAGTCTTTCACGGAAAATGGCACACGTCTCGTATATAGTAGTGAGGGTGTTTCTGGCTTCCCGAGGTATTAAGAAATGGAATTGAGGATACCAAGAACCATTATAGGAGGGGGGGGACCTTACCAACCCCAATGAAAGGCCACACTTCTCATGGAACTTATTAAACAGTGGATTACCTTTTTCCGTCGGATCCTTGGAAGCTCAACTTCTTTGGTTTCGTCTTCGTGGGCAGGATCATTATCGTGGAACCAACGCTTGCTATAGTCACAATCTGCGGGAATGAAAATAGAATGGAGCTCAATCCGCCAACGTGTCACTCGCACAACCAAGGTTAATCCTTCTTTCTGTGATTCCATTTCATGAAGTGAATTAGGGACGGAGCCCAATGGAAGAAAAGGGTAACCCAACCTCCTGGAGGATGGCAAAAGGTAAATGGTCATTCAGGGAAAGTGGGAAAGCTACCACCGCCCTTCACGGCCTCATCGAGGTACTCCTAGGGTTCTGAACCCACCTCGTTGAAGGAGGAATTCACTCCTGGCATCGCGATCTTCGTGTTGGTCAATTTGGCCAAAGGAGGCGAAATTTCGGCCATCTTCAGGTGAGTTGCCGACCGCTTTTGAGACTTCTGCTGAAGAATCTGCAAAGCCAATGATGATTAGTTCTCAGGAGTCTGTGACATTCAATCGAGTTCACAGTGACAAACTAGGGATTACCATAGGAGGAGGCCATTCAATAGAGAAAACAGATACAAAAGGTAATAAACCAAAGAAATGGCATTATAAACGCCTGTCCAAAACTGAGTATTGGTGTGTCTCAATGCCATGAGGAAAACAAAAGAAATTTGGAAAACGAAATAAGTATATTGAAATAGAAATGATTAAGGCACGCCGGAGCGTAAAAGCAAAAGTCACAACGCATAAGATTATTATAAAGAAGCGAATTCCAAAGATTAGGTATAGTAAGTTGCGCCATCCGAACCCTGCATCATGGACGAGATCCCAACTGGAAAATGAGTGCACATAAAGTTCAGAATGACAATCACTGGCGAGCTCGAAAGCACAAGGGATCGGAAACGTTGGCTGGGTGTCACGAAATATTGGATTTAGATATCAACCAGAGAACCCTTCTTAGTTCTTAGGGGTATGTGGATACCCACAATGGGAAATACTAGTACCTCAGTGGCAGATCTCGGAACAGAGAGATGGGAATGTTAGGCTTGGAACAAGGAAGGTAATTATAGCAATGTTGTGATTGGCTATGTGCTCGATAACGTGTGTAGAACTACTTACCCCCTATGGCTAAGTTCAACATATCCGCCAATGGGCGGAAAACTAGTGAAGCCGTTCGCTGGAATCAACTCCGTACCTCGTTGTCAGATCAACACCGTACCCATTAACCTAACGAGAGCTCCAAAAGCTGTCACTGACCATTTCATGAATAGAGGCATTTTTAGTCCCCCCTTCTGGGACGTGCAACTGGCACCACATTGGTATTTAACTTCCCCATGGCAAAGAGTAAGCTATCTAAACGTCTTATATCCAATCTCAATTTCCAGTTGTTATTGTTTAGAGGTCGCCGGGAGCAGATGACATCTCTGCTACCTCCGACCGCTTGGGAGATTAAGGAAGAAATCCTACAGCCTGTGTTGTAGGGCCCCATCAACGTTATCACAATTAAGTGGGGCCGCACTTTCCTGAGGGTAACAGGTTAGAGCGGAGTGAGGCTGTTGCATGTTGTGGGAATTATATAACAACCCCCCCCCCCCCCCGTGCTAGCGGTCTACGTAACAGTTAGGAAGTGGAAGTTCTATTGCAACTTAACCTCCCCTGGAATACACCAACATGAATTTCTGGCGATTTTTTATCCGATTCCCGCCACCAAATCAACCGGGCGGGAATTTGGTTATAAGCGTTTGGCGCTAGAAATATTGCAATGGGGTTGAGGCATGTGGTTATGTTGTGCAATTGCTACCCGAAGTGGAGCGCGAGTATAAGAATTAAGAGCCTGGCTGGCTGGATTTGTGGGACAGATTCAGCGATTTATATTATGGAAAATGTCGCCCAATAGGTCCCAAGCTGCGCTCTTGAGTGGAATTCGAACCCCAATGGAGATGACAGCAACCCTAATCCCAGACTTTCTTATGTCACAATGCCCCTGATCCCCTACACTCTACTTTTCCCACCTGGTGTAGCTGCTTCAACTTGGCGATGGCTTCCATCGGCTCTTGGTAGTCGGGGGGAGAAATGAGTGCCAGCCTGGCACTCTCGATGAGCCCTTTGAATGACTCTTGGAAGTTTTTTTCATGTGGGGTCTCTGGTGGGGCTGACGTAATTTCGATCAGCTGATCCAGTACAAACACCATCTGGGGAGAACATGGCAATTAGCGCCAACACACATGTCAGAGCATTTTGATCGACAATCAAACGTCTCAAGAACGTCCATCCAGCCATGTTGGAGAGTGTAGTGGTTCAGTGTGTCCCTTCACCTGGTATGGTAGAGGACACAGCTGGAAAACCAATCCTCCCAGCGATCGATCGACAGGAGAGACCCAGCCAGCCCTAAGGTAAAAATGTCCTAGTAACGTTGTATTTAGCCACGGTCGCCATAATACAACTTGCAAAGAATAATACACGCCCATAATAAACAACAAGAGGGTGAGGTACTTCAGAACTTTGTCTAAAAGACCAATGGCAGTTCCTTAAGGAATTCTAAACGTTTCTCCTCGGGGGAGGAGACATGTATTTGTGAGGGGACTACAACAACCCACCTCGAACAATCTATTGTGAATCTGCTACGACCTAACTCAAGGGAAAAGTCGCTATAATTTGGAGGGCTGCCATAAACCAATCCGTGGTTTGGATATAAACAAAACAGCCGAGACATTAACTGCACTTACCGGTTGGAAAACGATGTCGTACTTCTTCCGGATCAATTGATTCTTCTCGTCATCCGTCAACGACGGGTTTCGATGGAGGCGCGCGATGTCGGCTTTGAGCTGACCACACTTGCGGGTCAGCTCTGAATGATGCTGAGTGAGCGTTCCTAACCAAAGCTCGTCCCACAGGATGGTGATACGACGCAGCTCGTGAATCAGGGTCTGGACCTCCGCGATGCTCCCACCCACCTGTCCAAAGGAAGGTGCTTAATCGAGTAGGGTGAAAACAGGTAATAAAACAAGACAGAAACCCTTGTAGAAGGCTACAAGGTCGAACGACAGAGTCGAGGATACAACAAAGCCGATTGGAAGCATTAATCAAAACGAAAATCAACAAAGGCATTTCCGCCCTAAATTTGTAAAGAAAGGTCTGTAAAGAGAGTAAGGAAGATACAGGTGAAAATATATAGAATATATAGTCGCAGATCTATCAAGTGTTTGAGATCAGGAGGGCACGTAAACACCCCGATGGTAGGTGTAGCATAGTTGCCCATGCTTGATGACACCCTAGTGGGGGACAAATTCCTTCTTGGAGGATATTTAAGCTACCTTTGGCGTTTTAGTATAATTTTTATCACCGATAAATAGTATCTGATCCCTATCTCAGTGGAGAACTAGAGAAAAGCATGGGATAGCTTCGTGCCACCTGCAATGGTGCGAATCAGGTTTTGAAGAGGCAGTTGCCTCACGTCAGGAACGCCATCCACTTCGCCAACAAAGCCCCACAAGATTGACTTGTCGCCCTCAGCAGCGCTCAGGAATGACACGGCGGCCCGTGGTCTCCACGAGAGGTTATAATGAAAGTGGGTCTGAGATGGTCAAAGAGGGGGGAGGTCACAGGAGAGGATGAGATTGGCAGTGTTTTCAGGTTGCATTTGGGTAAGGGGGAGGGGCAGATTTGGGGCTGGTTTTAAAGTGGTGTGTGTGTGGGTAAATTGGGTATTGCACATGTACTTTGTGTTCTAGTTCGATGGGTTGGGAGGTTAGCTAAAAATTGGGTGTTGGGTTGGGAGGTCTAGGAGGGAAGGAGTGTTGGAGAGGCCGTGTAGAGGGTGCGAGGAGCATCGCTGAAGGATTGTGTGCCTATTTAGGTGATCTAGGATGGGAATAATTTTCGTTTCAGCGTGGTGTATGTGCAGACAGTCTGGATGCAAAGGTCGCTGTTTTGGAGTGTGTGCATTATTTCTATTGGGTATTGGCTGATGGAGGAGGGGGGGGAGTAGTGTCGTGCAGACGAACTTTCTGCATAGAATTATCAGTGTTTCTGTGTGTTGTTCCTTACTTGATGTGTGAGTTTTGAGTGATTTGATGATGGGTGCAGTCTTGGGGAAGTAAAAGGTGGGGATGCGGGATGGGTGTGTAGGTTTTATTTTGAGTGTTTTTTTTATTGTTGCGGCTGATTTAGTAGTGGCCATCAACAGGTGGTATTATTTGGTTGGGCTTGAAATTTTGGTGGCTCTAGTGGAGTTAGTGGTGTCGGGGTGTATTTATTTATTGTTCATCGGGATTGGAATGGTTTGCCCAATTGCGGGGATCTGCCGGGGCTGTGTTTTGTTTGTTTCTTTTTTTACGAGGTTGTTGATTGCAGGTGTAAAATTGGGGTTGAAGAATTTCCTCCGTCCTTGGGAAATCTAATTGTTTCTTGCCTGAAAGGTTGTGTTGGTGAAACGAGAAAGGGCTTGGTATAAGGAACTGAATTGCCCAATTGTGAAGTTGGACAGGAAATTTTTATGTACAAAGTGAATTCAGTCCACGTGGCTCTTTTGTAATGTGTGCGATTTTAGCTGTAAATAGGTAGGGTTAGTTGGTATGTGATGAGGATTGGGAGGTAGTCAGAATGGTGTGGAAGGTTTGCCAAGTGATTCTAATGTGGAAGTGAGGGGGGGCAGAGGGTCATATATGTGGAAGTGGGGTTTTTGTTGGTTGATTGTAGTTGTTCGATGATGGCGATGGGCCTAAGTCTGTGACGTTAGTCAGGAGTGATGGTGGGCGTTCAAATCACCACTTAAGAAGAGGTCGGGGAGCTGCGAGAAACAGGCTGTGCAGTGATGAGATGAGGGATTTTATATGTTCTGGAAGCCGCTAGGGAGGAGATATCAGCTGAAATTAAAAAAAAAATCCTAGATTTAGGCAATTCAAAAACCAGCAAGGACAGATGGCGACACTGGTTGATAAAACGTAGAGCAGGGGAAGAAAATGTTAAAACGTACAAGAGAAGTATTTAAAAAGAGACCAAATAATTAGAGTATCCTGGAATCTCCAATGATACAAGAAGGACTACAGAGGAAACAGCAGAGTATATGTGGCAGCTGGTAAAAATAGTGAAGCTGGCATACTCAAAGGAGATGGTGGTGGGGTAAGAGAGTCTTCATAAAAGGGAAGCAAGGTCAAAATATTTTCATAACTTCACTACTACACCTTTTCTGAATCTTACAAACCTTTCTTTCCTCCAACTCAAATCATTCAAACACCACCCTTGCTGGATTTTTCATAAACCTCTCCCCAAGGAATATGACGTTTTTTTTTTTCTACCACGAAGGGCCTAAGCCACCGCAATTAGAATTTTAGTTTAAAACTAGGATACTTTAAAATTCAGGAAAACCAAACAAAACAGAAAAAAATAAAAGCAAACACCAAACAAACTAGAAAGAAAAAAAATCAAAAGCAAACAAAAACTAAGGAACACAGAAAAAGGAAGCACGTTCCGAGGTAGGGGTGAGGCGTGCCTCCCTCCGATGGAGGATGGTGCGACTAACACCAAATAGAGGCCACCCCCTCTCCAAAAAGTTATATGATACACAAGTCTGTGTGAAAGAACCCTTCTCAAGTGGTAGCGACCCCGCTCGTCCCGGTACCGCACCAGGTAACGTGCTGGAAGATCACACAAACAAACATTCAACAAGTGGCGAACACACTGGGGAACAGCGCAGTCGTTGCTGTAAGGTGCGTGGGAGCGCTCCCTCAAATGGCGTTGCGTCCCGCGAGGGTGCCCAATTCAAATAAGAGACAAAGCGATCTGAAGCCGTCAGGAGATTGGGGAATAGGACCATGGGAACAATCGTGTAGCAATGACACACAACTTTAAGTTGCCCTCGGTCGTCTCCTATCTTCTTCGCTCACAGCCCTGATTCCTGCCATGTAGTCGGTGTGAGGAAGAGCGAAACGCTGGTCTGGTCGCCCAGTCCTCGCAGACTCTTTGGTGCACTCAATACCCCCAAATTCTCATATGTTCTGGAACCAGCATAAGATAATCTCGACATCCACCTAGCTTGTGGCATCCGTGGAGTCACGGATATTACGAACCAGGGTGTGTGGAGATTCCAATGCCCCAAGAGCACTCAAGGCGCTCTGTGGGTCGCTAAAAATGACAATCTGGTAACCGAACCGGGCACGACGCTTTATCTCCCGTACCGAGCGGTGTATTGCAACCAGCTCGGACGTGAAGACAGATGGAGTGCCTGGTAGAGCCCCACTGACTCCGAAGAGGGGATACGGCGTGGAAACCCCCTCCTGGAACTTGGAGCCATCTGTATACACTGGTAGGGAACCAGCGTAACACGAAGTGTGCTTCAAAAAGGCCGAACGCAATACTCCTGGCGTCTCTCGGCGGCATAGGCACCGTCGAGATTGTTTACGGAGGCTGTGAAAGCCGTTGGTGAGTGAGGGAGGAGCTTGGCTCGCGCGTACAGACGCATAATGCACTGTGCAAAGCGAGTGGTATCTTCCCAACATCGACAAGTAGGATCCCAATGCGAGACGTGCGGAAGACACCGGTGTGGTGGATCGAGTCCACCCCAAATAAACGCTTTGCTGCGGATGCGTAAAGCTCTCATCGGTAGTTAATCTTCAAACGAAGAAAGATCGGTAGCGCAGTAAGGCAGTAGCATCATCAGCACCCCAAGTGCAATACGCCACGGAACGAAGAATGTCCATGGCGCGGATACAAGAGACCCTAAGACTGTGAATATGATCCTCCCAGGTGAGGCGTCGTCGAAAACAAAACAAAATTATTATTATTGGTACATAAAAGGCAAATGCTGCGTAGGTCCAAATGGGCAAACTCGTAGCCATTTTCAAAAAGGGTTTGTTAAAATTTCAAATATTCGTTAAAAAACATAGACTATGGTTACAAATCTAAAATAAAAGCGAGTAAAACCGTAGAAAATAAAAGGGAGTAAAATCATAGAAAATAAATGTCTCTAAAATATAGTAAAATCAAAATAAAGTAATAAGACATGTCTATCTCATTCTAAAAATGATAAAATACTAAATTTCCTTTAGTAGATTCGTTTCTGATAAAAATTTTAGCACTTTGTTCATATTAAAGGTGTTCTCGTGCTCAGAAAGGATACTTCTCAGGGCCTGGTGAGAACGCATCCCTTGGCAAATAAAAGGGAAAAGTCTTTGCCTTAGGGTTTGGAACAAAACAAAAGAAACAGTACGAATCCAACACTGCACGGAAAGTCCGGTTTAGAAACGTGTCCGGGTAGGGGTGGAGACGTATAAGGCGGCAGTAATGCACTACCTTAGTCTTGGCCGAAATTTGTGCGCTTCGGAATAGCGAGAGATAGGGTTCAATGTCTGTTAGAATCTGGGTCGCAACAAAAGAGATCGAAATGTCGTCTTCGTAGAGAGTAGCGAGAACATCTTCCGGCAGCACCGAGTTAATACCGTTGATGTTCAGCGCAAAGAGTGACACTGAATACACTACCCTGCGGAACAACCGCTTCCTGCCCTGTTGAGGAAGAGATGGGTCCCCCAGCCGTACGTGGAATGAACGATCTCGCAGAAATTCAGATAGAAATTGAGAGGTGTCCAATACTGCCCATCGTGGAGGGTCTCCGTGATACCGTATGGCCATGTGGTATCATAAACCTTCTCCAAATAGAAAAACACCGTAGCGTAATGTTGTCTACCAAGGAAGGCCTCACAGAGAGCATTTTCAACTAGGAGTGAAACTTAGGGAAGCAGCACTGTGCAGAAGACCGGTGGGCTCCGCTGTTCAAGATAATGCTAATCTAACATTTACCAATTTTTCCATCAACTTGCACACGCAGGAGGTTAGAGAAATTGGGTGGAAACCGGGCGGAGTAGAGTGATCTATCCCCAGTTTGCGAAAAGCTAGCACACTAGCCTTTCGACAGGAGTCTAAGGGAATACCCTCTGACCAGATCCTGTTGAATAGATCGAAGAGAAACGCCATATCTCGCTCATCTAGGTGTCGATGCATGAGAGACGGAACGCAACTCACTCAAACTAAATCTGTTGTTGAAGGACTCTCCGCCTCTGCAGGTAAAGTCCAGTCGGCTAACCTCAGCGAAATCATTACACGCAGTGAATGCTGGCGGAGCAGGATATCGGCAAGTGAATGTGCAAAAAGCGATCACGAAGGATTCCGTCAGGGAGCTGGGTCCGAGAATGCGGTCGTCTTCTCCCCTTCTGCTAGAGGGGTCTTCCCGTTGTGAAGATAAGTATGCCCGTAAGGACGAGCGGCGGGCATATTCGAAACATACTGGAACCTAGCCATAGCTCGATAAAATTCACCGACGGAGATATGGTTCGGGCAGCGCTTATAGCGCATGTAGGCATATTGATACGGTCTGAGGGCCGTCCTATACGCGGTTGACCATTAAGGAAGCGGATTGGGTATAAAATGACCAAACGATTTTTCCTTTACTATGGCAAAGGAATCAGTCATTTCCTGAAATCCGGACCACCGGCAGTGGCCAATAAAATGATATTTGAATGGGAAAGTAGTTACTACCATAAAGGTCATCGACCACCTCCCACCAAAAATCACGCTGTGTATCCGAAGAGCGTAGGGACAAATCAGGGCAGGGAATGATACCGATTTCTAGCTCGTCAATTAGGTCCGCAAGGACCTGACCCTGGAAATTATCGTTTAGCATCCATACAGAGGGTATCTACCGTTCAAATCACCGAGCAGGAGAAAGGGCCTTGGCAACCATGCCATGACCCGGCGGAAGTCCCCCACGTCGAAGCCGGCTGACAGTGGAATGTACGCAGGAATAACAGTATACCTACTATTCAAGTGCAGATGCACAGCTATTGCGTAAAAGGAGGTATTTATTGCAAATATAAGAATGGAAACATCATGCCGGGCGTTCGTTATGAGAGTCCCCCCTGCCCCTCTTTTGGAGGGTCCCGCCTCTCGGAATCGCCCAGTCCAGCCATGGGTGGTGGCATGGGAAGCCGAAACTCTTTTCCAGGGTAGAGCTCTTTATGAACCTCGGAAAACGACCTCAACCACTTTCAGGGGGAGAGCGTCTTGTGAATCAAACGACTAGGATGAGGTGCGCGGCGCCTTCACCTTACGGATAACGGTCAAGTTGGGGAAGGGGGCGGGCCGTGGTTTTTGTAAAGGCTGGGTGTGAACACTTTGTGCCGCCAACTCTCCCATGGGAGCGCTCGGGGGAGGAGGGAGGGGGGGTAGGCCTAGAGGAAGCAGGGGGTGTTTCTTTTTTTTTTTTAAGTTAAGCCATAAGAACTCTCAGGCAGCACCGGGTGCGGCAGGACCAAGTCATTAGCCTCGGGAAAGGAGAGTCGATCCGTAGCCTGAAAGGCCAGGATTTCCTTCTCCAGTAGATATGTGCCACATTGCTTCGAAGGTGCGGCTCTCCGCAATTGACACACTTGGCCATATACGATAAGGACTTATCGTGTACGGCCTTGGAGCAACTCACACAGACTTCCGGTAAACCAGAGTTTGCACGTCTAAGGCACGATTACTATAGTTGTCGTATTTATTGGGTTGGGGGGGAGGGGATTGTTTTTAGAAATAAAGAATTTTTTAGGACAAAAACAACGCTGGCTCCATTCGTGAACGGGCTAGAAACCTGAGAAAGACACTAGAAGTCTGGTTTCCAGTAACCCCTGCGGATACCCGTTGGCGCAGACAACGGGCGGATTCTGAACAACACATTCGGCGTATATGCCCGAGCGCTGGGCTCTTTGTACATGGGCCATTGACAACCCCGCACAGTGGGTTAACCTGGTCAGACAGTGTAGGACGTATCCTGGTGGGTCATTATCCCTTACCCCATTCCTTCTTGATTCAAGCCCGGTCCCGAGGACAGAAAGCCGACTGCATAGTTCCACCACTTCTTAGCGGGGTTAGTCCCAAAGAATTAGGCTTCCCTGCGACTAGTTACGTGTCTGGGTCCGAACCCAGAGGGAGCAGCTCTATCCAGTCGAACCAAATGCGTTGAAGGTGTGTTACGGAAAGGGCGGAAAGTGCTAGCGGAAGGCGAAGAGGAGGCTAAGCTGGGGGCGGACGGGAGCCAGCTTAGCCTCCTCTCCGATGCGAAACGGTGGTAAAAAAAACCCCCAATCTTTTAAACATACTTACTCCCCACCCCCAATCATTCCGGCGCTCACCTCTTCAATCTTACAAACGCACCTGCTTCTTCAACGTATTGACGAGGGTGGAAAAGCAGTTCTGCATCAAGGTCCTCTTCTCCTGGTCTTTGCTCGAACTCAATATGCTATCGTCTTCGTCTTCTTCCTCCTCCTCCTCTTCTTCATTTTTAACACCCACTACGCCTTCTTCCTCGTCCTCGTCTTCTTCGTCAAAGGACTCTTCTCCCTTGGCATCCTCTTCTTTCCTTTCTTCATCCGATTCCCCTTTCTTCTCCTTATTAGCTTTTCCTTTCTTTCGTTTCTTTTTCTCGTCGTTGAAGTACCTAGCGAACATATCTAAAAACAAAGAAACTCTAAGAGACAACGAATGGGCGGCACATTTACTAATCCGTTGACCAGCAATCGGGTCATAGATTGTAGCATTGAAGAGAAACTAAGATAAAAATCATCACCAATTAAAGATAGAGGAAAAATAGTAGAAATATTATTATTTACTCAAAGCTAAGTCACAACCAACGTGGGCATTTTTGACAGACCGTTTTGATTCCTCAGGTTCTCTGGCCGAGCAGCCCAGAGACCCTGTAGTCTTTTTGATCCTTTGCCATCGAAACATATTAAGCCTCATTGTGTACCGAGGTTGTAGTTAATTTTTCCCTGGCATGGGGTCCTTGCTCGGGGCCAGCCACCTCTAAATCCGCTGAGCGGACAGGGTTAGGGATCCAGCATTATGACTATCTGAAAATTTTGCATGAATGTCGGGTAAGCTCTGAATATGCTGGATTTTAGAGTGTGGGGGTAGGATGGCAGGGGGGTTGGAAGAGACTTAGCCCACTGAGCTTAACATCTCAGGGATAAGGGAAAGTAGCGGTGTTTCCCAGGGAAGAGCATCCTATTTCGGGAGGCAAGCTCCTGCTGACGGAGAGTACAGTGAGGTTTTAATGGCGCTGAACCCTTAAAGAGGGATGCACTGTTCGTTAACCCGTGGAACAGAAAGAACTGTGAGAGGCAGCATTTCAAAATAACCACAACTAACGGCAGACCTAAAGAAGGGGGTAATAGAATTGGGAGAAAAAAGTCGCGGGTAGGTGAGTACCCAAAGTGATCCAAGTCCATTGGATTATTATACATACATGTGAACATGCTACCAACCTAGCATCTCCGCCCACTTGATACATAGATACGTTCATATTAACCGCCATGTGTGGACGTAAAGCCGAAACTACAATGGTGGCATTCATAATCCTAAAGTTCAGGGAAAAGCCCAATACAATTTTCTCCGAATTTAAAGCGCAATAGCAACGATGCGCAGAAAGTAAGGAGAAATTTGTAAAGAAAGCGGTGAAGATGGAAGTGTGAAAATGTGCGTAAGATTAATAGCCGCAGCTGCTCCTGCAAATGGGGCCGGGAGGGGACACAACTGCTCACAGTGGAGGGAAAGGGGTCCTCACCTGTGAAGGAGGACTGACTGGAGGTCGCCATCGCCCCGGAGGAACCAACGACGGCGGGGAAAATGATCAAATGAGGACAGTCCTTGGCAAGGCGGCACAGGAGGTCGGTAATGCTGCCCCTAACGTAAGGTTCCGGGTGATTCAGACGTGCGAACAACTGACATCAAGAGAGAACATGCTTTTTGAGAGGGAACCACAGTATAGTTGTTACTTAATACTAAAAAGTGAAAACCAACGAAGGCACATCGGCCAGAAAGATTGTAAGGAGATCCGATTTTTTTAAGGAGCCCATCTGGCAACTGCCTAAAACTAGGCTAGATTAACAAACGGAAAAAACAAACATACCAAACAAAAACCCAAAAGTGAAGATCTGATAAGAAAGTGAATGAGTGGAAAAGATATAGCCAAAAATTTACCTGCCGGCATTGGGGTGAGAGGGCACGCAAATCAGAGTATAGCACTTGGTAGGGAATGCGGGCGGAGAGAAGAGGAAACAGGAAGGAAAAAACGCAAAAAGGTATGGCAAGGAGAACCCTTAATGCAGGGGACGGGAAGGCACAATTTAAAAACAAACAAGAACAAGTTGGCACAAACATCCATCCATGTGCTTCAAAATACAAAACCCAAAGGAAGCATCACAACCATAAGATCTATGAAAACACCTGTAAGAAAGTAATGGAGGGAAGAAAGAACGGGGAAATGAAAATGGTTACAGATGGCAAAAAAACAAAATAATAAGCCCCTCCCCAACATTCCTGAATGCTGGGTGTGGAAGGGTTTATTATAAATCTACAGGATTTAGATCATAGGAACAATAAAGGGCTACTCGAAAACACAAACTTAAAACTCCGAGTGAGAACTCAATAGCAAAATTACAAGGGCAGAAAAAACAGTTATACAATCCGGAACTTAACTCCCTGCAGCGACTATGGCTTTAAATTCGCTAAGTTTATAATCCTTGTATTGGAATATACAGTGTACTTAAGAGGAGACATTTTAAGCAACACTCAAAGGAAAATACTGCAACAGACAGAAGCACCCCCCACCCCTCCCTACGAGTATGTGGCAATGGATCCTAACGGCATCACATTTTAGAATGACATCAATGACCACATTAGAAAACAAAGGGCGCGTAAAATCCATCTGACCAAATAACCCTCCTTAAAATCCCTCACTCCCTACCTGCGGGATGATTGCCCTCCAAGGAGCAGTGGGGGTCTCCGAAAGCCCCTTCTCTAGCACATCCTGGAGCTCGGAGGCGTGCTTTACGATGAGACGCAGCAAACGGAGGGTCGCGATCATCTGCTGGTCGGAGTGATTAGAATTCTGTTGTGAAAGAGAATAAAAATAATTTAAGGAAGAAGTGTTTTGAATGGGCTTTGTCACTCATTTGCACCCAAGGTTCAACCAAATGGGGCAACCATCCGCTGAGTAATCATGCCTACTGTGATTATGTACATGTTAAAAAGCGGCGTCTCCATTTGGCTCGGCGATCACCCAGCCTGAGTCAAAACGAGATCTAAAATTTGAACCCTTTCAACGTATTCGATTAGTGGTAGTAAAAGTAGTATGATCGAGAAGACAATATAGATCAAGTGATTGCTCTACTATTTGTTCTGATACCAGATCTGAAAAGGTCTTAAGAGATCTTCCAGCTCATGAAATGATATTTAAACAATTTATAAATGGATTAATAGAACGAAGTCGAGTGAGAAGGGAAATGAAGATAAACAGAAACTGAAGTAATTACTAACACAGGCATAAAGAGACCAAACTAAGGGGGACAAAACTCGTTTACCTTCTATGTTGGGGCAGAAAGAGAGCAATTCGTTACTGGTCGGGAACAAACTGGTACAAAAGGGCAAGAATAGACACAAGCTCTATTCTGTCAATCTCCCCAAGAGGAAGAGGACCAACTCCTTATTGACAATTGCCGATGTGGGCCATGAGGGATTTAGCCATCCCAATCAAGATACGAACACGCAAAAGTAGACGAACATCCCCCCCCCCCAGCCCCGAAACCATCTAAGAAATAAACAGGGAACAACTCAGACACACAAGAACAAGGCAATAAAAAAAATAAGTAAAAAGTCCATAACGAGAGAAGAGCCGAGCCTTGTGCGCAAGAAAGGAAACCTAAAAAACCTCGAGTGATCTACCCCTGCTCAACGTGGTCCCTTTCTTTGGAAAGGGTTGGCCCCTGTCCCAAAAGGCTAAGGAACTCACCATGTGACCAATCTTTAGGAAGCGGAAGTAAGCTTTAGCGGCGGTGTTGAGGACGGAATGGTTCCGACGGAGGGCGGAACAGCGCAGTTTCAGCAGACTCGACACCAGCCCCGAGATGAGAGAACCCTCCAGGCCCCATTCCAGGAACATGTGGCTCAGGGCCGCACCCAGCTGTCGAAAGGAGATACAAGAGGGGGTTAGGGGGCGCTAAGTGGGGAAAGAACGGAAAGGGGGAGCAGGCAGGAGGGTGACAGAATGGAACGAGAATGAGACGAGAAATCCAGCCACAAATCATCTCACCTGCTGGGACCCTTCCACCTCTTCGAGCCGAAGAACGTCTTCTTCTTCCTCTTCCTCTTCTTCCCCAACCGCCTCCCTCCGACGTGAGCTGCCCAAGAGGCTAGCCACATCCTGCAGGCGGCGTTGCACGGTGTCCGGGGGCAGGACAGGGGTCAAGATGCCCCGAATCACCTCCAGATCTTCGCTGTGAAGGAGGCTCGCTTCTTCTTCCTCGCCTTTGCTCAAGATGTGTCGACCCCATCTTGGAAGAGACGAAGAAAAGCCTAAGACCCCACAGATAATGCGCTATGGAACCCCACTCGAGGGCAGAGAGATATGAACAGAGAGAAAATCAGGTCGTACCACGAGTGGTATATCTTGAGCTTCTCTTCTTTGTACCCCCATCTCGGTTTTAGGGGGGCTTCGCAAGCAAACACATTAGATTTAACGAAATGGGAATTAGTGTAATCCAACGGGAGCATGTTTATTCATAAAAAAGCGAAAGGACAGAAAAAATGAATGAAATGAATAGAAATAAAGAGAATGTTGCCTGCATGTAGGGGAGGAAGAATACCCATACTGTACTCAGGGGTGGGGGGGGGGGGCGTAAAAGGCAACTAAACTCGGAACATGGCCACTGACATAGAACGTTGCATATCTAAAAGTTTCGCTCTGTGAGTTGAGCACGATACGTAATGGGAGTAATGGCCAAAGCTACTACGGAACATATCCAATCATGCCAGAGTAGTTCTGATGCGCACCGATTTCACTTGTGGGAAAGCAATGGAAAGAAAGTAATAATGATTAAGGCTGAGAAGTGTTAACACGACAAATGTGGTTGTTGATGTAGCCCCTGTTCTAGGGTCTTTCTTGCTTCCACATCAGTCGTCTCAATGAACTCCTACAACCAAGAGATTCTCCTAGAACCAACACATTGTGCATCTGTAGACTTTGTCTATGGATTTGCGTTAAGCAGCCTAGTTTTGGGTGGTGATCGCATCAGAGACCTACCAGGGCGACAAGTGGGTGACTTGGGAGGGATATTTTCTTTCCAAGGTCTCGTAGAATGGTATTTAGGGGATGTATGAACCCAGATATTGGATTGCCCCCTGCGTTATCGGTGGGTAGATTGATTTGTGGGTGATATGAGCTTAGTTTAGTGGTAGTGGGATGCCCTAAGAGTACCTCGATTGACTGTGCACTTGGATGGTGCTGATCCTTCGAGTGTATCTCGTGTTTCATGTTGTCTTGAGAAACTGCTCTCAAAATGGAAGTGACAAGGTGTAGTGCAATGTTTTAAGGAGCGTGGTTGCAACACCAGAGGTTTACGACAGTGCGGACTATATTTTGGCGACGAGAGTCGGGAAGGATGTACAGAATAGTGAAAGTGTCTTCCATTTTATTAATGTGTACGGGGAATAGGATGTCGTGGTTTGTCATGAGCGAGATTTGAGTTCGGGGTCTTAAATACCGCTGCTCCTTCTTACTTATCTTCATCAGATCTCTACCGACCCCAGAGAATCTTACGTTCGGGCTGTTTGTGCTGCAGGGGATACCATGCCTTTTCAATCTGCGCCCCTAAGACGTGGAATGAACTGCCGCTCACTATACGCTCCTCCTCTTAGATCTGTGCTTTCAAGATCACTTGAAAGACCCCTCTTTCATCAAGACTTATCTTAGTAATAGACTGGCGATCTGGGAGGGTACACGAGTTTAAAGAGAATTGTACAAATGCTTATTTAATGATTTTTCCTAGCCTTGTAAGGTGTTGGGTTGTTTGGTGAATTTGAACTTTTTCACATTCGAGTACATGACTTCGCGGGTGGCAAGATCACTTCCAGGAACAAATTCGCGCAAAGGACACAGCTAATCGAAAGAACACCCCCCCCCTCCCTCGAATTTAAAGCGCAATAGTAACGAGGACATCTCCGCCAGAAGATTTGTAAGAAGAGATATGAAATGAAAGTGGTGAAATTGGGGAAGTGAAAATGTGAAAGAGAAAGTCTTAGCTCCTGCAAGCAATGGGACTGAAAGGGCAAACTGTGGGTGTTTGAGCCGGGAAGGCACACAATCCTCCATATGTCACCCGAAGAATGGGTTCCCCTTGGGAGTTACATAAGAGGTAAAAAATGAAGGCAAAAAGAATTTCCCCCCTCGGTTGGATTGCACCAATTTCATTGCGCACTATGAGATTCCCAAACTCGCCTGGACCAGTAACCAGTACCACCCACCTGAACGCCCACGAAGCCATCTGGTACCACACTTTGGGCAGGTTGGGGCACTGGATGGCCGCCAGGGTGAGGAGGCAGCCCATGTTGGCCTCCAAGGGCGGGAGAGCCGGGTGGCAGAGGTCGGCCAAGTCCTTGAGGGCGTCGGGGATAAACACCTTCATTTGCTGATACACTGAAAAACAACAACAAGCGATTTAGTTGTGTTTACTGCGCGCGCGCGCGAGGGGGGATCATGAAATTTACTTAGTACTAAAAAGTTAAAAACCAGCGAGGGCATTTCACCAGCGTGAATGCGACTCCGATCCTCACCTTTGACGGTCTTCTGCATCCAGGCCGGGGCCCCCACATCGTCCGTGCTGGTGAAGAGAGAGCCCCGCTTTTCCTTGAGGCCCCACCACTTGTTGAGGGTCAGGAGCGAACGGGAGCAGATGTGCCCGGCCTCGTTCGGGGGCAGCGCCAGCAGGGACGGGTCCTGGGAGGCCAGGGCCGCCAAGACAGGGTTTAGGCGGGTCACGATGTTGGCGAGGACGTCGCACCCCTGAGCCACTCGCCCCGTGCTGGCGGAAGGAGAGTTATTCATCCGGGGGTGATACGCAGGGGAGGGTGCTCAGTAGGGAATGAAGGGAGAGGAGAGTGGTAGGGGTCACACAATACGAACATACTAACCCCGCAAAAAGGTACAAATTTGTTCAAGGAGGCTTCAAAAATGCCATCCAAGCCCCAGCGTTGAGAGTTACAGTTGGCTATAGCAGTTCCTTTCATTCATAGCATTTTTCATTTTTTAGTTATTTCACTTTTTTTCATCTCTGATTCTTCCCTCATTCATTTTCCACACCTGGATAGACCGGAGTAAGGGAAAAAAAAGGAGTCAAACTCCTTTATATTATAGGAACCATACAACCCCTTTTCGCTTACTAGGGTTCAGGAAAATGAGGGGCATCTTCATGAGGAACATCCACATAGGATGATTTCTCTGAGGCGAACTGGTGGGCCCTGCATGTCCTGGACCTCGAAAAGGGGTGTCAGGAATAGCAAGGGTTTGTGCTGCAGCTGACATCTAGAGGACTGGATATCCTCCGGCCTCTTATACCTGCAGGGGAAACTGCGGATGTGCATCTTCTCTACATTTTCACTTCTATCTTCACCACTTTGTTTACAAATTAATACAACAAAGAGGCAATATTTGTAAATAATTTTTCCCGTTGCGATGATGGGAGACGACCCCACTTCGAGGGGGAACAAAACGATGTTGAAAACCGCGCAACCAGCCTAGACAGGCTCGCTCTCCCTCCCTATAAAACCTTAATAGTCCTCGTTTTCCTCACCAAGCCAGCAACTTGGCAGCCTCTCGGTGGAGCTTGGAGGTGAGGATGGTAAACTCGGAGTCGACGGCGAAGTCGCGGAGAACAACGTCCAACGTATGATCTGGGAGGCTGCCGACTGCGGCCAAGGGTTTGGGTTTCAGAAGCTTGAGCAGCGACTGCTCCGCCAACTCGTAATTCTCTTTTTTACGGGCGAACTTCACGGAGAGGAGGTCCAGCTTGGTGACTGCGGCTGCAACGGAGCATGATTTTAAGTAAACACGAGGAAAATGAAATCAGTGCGTAATCCAATGGGGTAGTCTAACCAAACATCAAAATATTGAAGGAAAAGTTGATATAATAATGAGCAAAGGGAATATATCCAATAATGCTTTTCAGAATGCTCTTTCAGAGGCCCCTTAAAACTTTGGCGAGCAAATTGGGAATATGAATTTAGACTCGTTCTTTTGTATGGCTTGTGAACCCTGGTTCTCACAGTTCGATACCTCGCCCAATGAAGACTCGGTTTGAGTGGTAACCATTCCCCTTCCCTTAAACTAAAGTTAGAGGGAAATGACAAAACACAAGACGAAACGTCAGTTCACTCCAACCGAGGAAACTAAGGAAGGATGAAATCCCCAGTTGAAAAGATAGTCTCAATTAAAGTAGGGGCTGGTAGGGGGTCGACACGAGGAGAGCAGTTTGTATTTACGCAAAGATATAGGAGGACCAATGAGGACATCTCGGTCTGAACGATTTTGAAAGGAGGATGGTGAACACGTCAAAAAGGTAGAAAGCCCGACTTGCAAAAAGAGGAAACTACTTGATGCTGCCTAATATTCTAGAACTTGCCCTACTCCCCAATGAAGACAAATTCCCTTACCGGGTAGAATGGGAACGGTACAGAAGGGGGGTAGGAAGGGACATAAGGAAAAAGGAAAGAGAAAAATGGGACCTGCAAAATCTTCACCTTCGGATATATTTTGCTGAAGATTGGCGAGGAGTTTGGTCCAGGAAGAGGCCATGTGGAGGAGGTCGAAGGGAAGGCCGTCGAGAGAAACGCCCTCCCATTTCTCGTGCAGGTGCGAGTCGACCCGCTGGGGGCTCTGCATCTCCTGCAACTGCAATACAAACGCTTCGGTAAGAATATTTTTGTACAATGTGAAGAACGAAGAAGACAGAATAAAGATGAAAATTCCTAAGAGCTTCCATTTGCCCTTTGAAATTTTGTGCGGTGACACCAACAAAGGCAAGATCCTCGATAAAAATACTGAAAAGATAATTTTAATAAATATAGACTTCGACCCCCGCCCCGCTCCCCCAAAACAACAAAAATAAACTCTAATATGGGCAAGCGAAGGTGCCCAAGGAGGAGCCCGTCTCTCCTAGGAACTTAAGAAAACCAACAATGAATTAAAATTCAAATAGGAGATCCCCGCCCCCACCCTGCCTCTAAAAAGTTGATTAGACAACAATCAAAGGGGCAGGGGAGCAGTCCAAGACAACCCCTCCCATAGAGGTACAGGGTCCACCAAGCGACTGGCATCAAAGGCTTATGCCACAGAAATTAAATTAGTTTATTAATTAGGTTATATTAAGATTAACAAAAAGATTAAAAGGAAGCAAAACCCAGAAATGTCTACAACAAAAAAAGAAATGAAAAAACATGCTCCGGCATCAAGGGGAGGCCCGGCTCTCTCCGCCCCCCGAACATGGACATAACACATAACTCAGATACAATGGAGGAGGAGGAGGCATGCCTCATCCATTAACTCGCTGACGCCACAATTTGGGATAAACGAACAGGCCTCGAGTGTAAGGGACAAGCGGTAGCGACCCCTCTCGTCCCGGTAGGTAACGTGAACGAAGATCCCCGAGACTGGGACATTCAACAAGAATGTACCAGATAGGCTGGGGGCAACGCAGACGTATCAGTAAGGTGCAGAGGAGTGCTCCATTAAATTGTAGTGCGTCCAGCGAGTGTGCCCAATTCAAGTACTGCGGAAAGCGACCTGAAGGCGTTGCGGAATTACGGGTTAGGTCCATGGAAACTGTCGTGGCGCAATGGCACACAACAGTACATTGACCTCGGCCGTCTCACATCTTCTTTGCAGGGCAGCCCGGAGTTCTGAGCCCATTCCTGTTATGTAGTCAAGGTAAAGAAGAGCGAAATGGTGGTGGTGTCGCATAGTCCTCGCCGACTCTTTGGCGCCCGCATGCCCCATATCTAGAGAAACCCAGAAGAAGATAATCTCGACACTCGAATGTCTCGCGGCAATCGTGTTGTCACGGATAGCACGAGTCAGCAGGGCAGAGATTACAATGCCCTAAGAGCCCTCAGGAGCTTTGTAAGTCATAGAAGATCACAACAATCCGGACTCTGATACAGGCACGAGGAGTGATCTCTCATGAGTGGTGTATTGCAACTAGCTCGGTCGTGAAGAGAGACGCAGCGCCTGATAGAGCCCCGCTCTGACTTCAAACAGAGGGGATACGGCGTATGGAACCGCCCTCTCCGTGTTCACTTTCACGGATCCAGTGTGGCACGAAGTGTGCTCCCAAAAGGTCGAACGCAATAATCCCGGTGCTGTGGAAGCTTTGGGAGCAGAGGCGTAGCAACTTATTTTTTATTATTATAATTTTAGGAGCTCATCTAGCGACTGCCTATTTGGGCATAAGTCGCCGTACTCAACCCAGCCTATTACTAGGCTATATTAAAAAACAAACAAATAAGATAATAACACCAATAAAAATTACAAAGGCTCAAAAAACAAAGCCAAAAGGCAAGAATGAAGCGCGCTCCGGCGTCGGGGGTAGGCCCGCCTCGTCCTGACGCAGGAACATGCGACCCACAACTTAAATAAAGTGGAAAAAGTCGTAGAGTCCACAAGCCAGTGTGCACGAACCCATCCCTAGTACAAGGGACAAGGGGCAAGTGGTAACGTGCACGAAGATCGCCCAAATTGGAACAATCAACAAGAATGTGCCAAATAGTCTGGGGGGCAACGCAGTCTTCGCAGTATGGCGCATGCGAGCGCTCCATCAAATGGCGGTGCGTCCCGCGAGTGTGTCCAATTTGGAAACGAGAGAAAGAAACCTGAAGCCGTCGCGGCATTGGGGGATAGGTCAATGGGAACAGTCGCGGCGCAATGGCACGCAACTTTAAGTTCTGCTCGACCGCCTCCCATCTTCTTTGCCAAGCTGCCCGTATTCCTGTCATGTAATCGGTGTGAAAGGCGTAGCGACAAATAGCGGTACCCTCCAGGGAATGTCCAGGCTAAAACCAAAGGCAACACCGGCCCAAGCGCTACACCGAGCTCTCGAAGAGTTTTCTAACCCTAAACCCAAAGGACTTAGGGTATGACTAGTATCTCTCGGCGAAATAGGCACCGTGGAGATTGGATGCAGATAGTGTGAGAGCAATTGGCGATTGAGGGAGAAGCCGGGCCCGCGCGTACAAGGAAATAATGCACTATGTAACGCGCAGAGCAAGTGGAATCTACCCGGCATCGAAAAGTAGGTATTCAATATGGGAAGTGCGTATAGAATCAGTTGTCAGACGGAGACCGATGCAATAAAAGCTGGACAGCGGTTGCATAAAAAAATGAATCCATAGTTTCGAACGAACAAAGGATTGGTAGAAAAGTACCCCGACTGCTGAATGTCACGGAACGAAGAATGTCCATGGCGCGGGTACAAGAATAAGGCTGAGAATATGGGCAACCCAGGTGAGGCGTCGGCCGAAAATAGGATCATGGAAAAGGTGTGAATCACCACTTACAGGAGATCCGAGTTTAGGACCCCGTTCGTGCGATTGTGCATAACGAGAGATGTGGTCGACGTAGAGTGTAGCGAGAACATTTTCCGCCAGCATCGGGGTGATATCGTTGATGCTCAAGGCAAAGTGTGCGACACTGAAGACAATTGCCTGCGGGACGCCCTCTTCCTACTCTATTAGGCCGGAGTATCCCCCCTCCCCTCCATCCGTACGCAGAATCGAGGATTTCGCTTAAATTGGGAGGCGTCTCCTCGACCTAATCGTGCGCCGAGTCTCCATCATACAGTATCGCCATTCGGTCAGGTAGGCCTCCAGATCGAAAAACACTGAGAAGTATTGCTGTCTACGAAGGAAGGCCTCGCAGATAACCTTTTCCAGTCGGAGAAAAGCATCCGACGTAGGGTGGAACTTGCAGAAGTCGCACTGTACAGGAGAGGTGGCCTTCACTGTCAAGGAAGAAGGCTAATCAACATTTACTAATTTCCCTTATCAACTTGCGCAAAAAAAGGGGGGGGTATAGAAATTGGGCGGAAACAAGCCAGGGTAAAGTGATCTCTCCCCTGTTTGTGAAAAGCGAGCAACTTAACAATTTGCTGAGTCTGGGAAGGTACCCTCTTTCCAGATCCTGTTGAACAAATCAAGCAGAAATGCCTTTCCTTAACACCTGGGTGTCGAAGCATAGCGTACGTGACATCGTGAAGACATGAAACGAGAGCGTAACGCAACTCAACCAATGTACACCACCTGTCAATGAAGAGTTCTCCGCCTCTGGGGGTAAAATCCAGTCAGCGGCCTTCAACGAAATCAGGATGTGTATTGAATACTGGCGGAACGGAATCTCGGCTAGAGGAGGATAAGAAAGCGGGAGCGAGGCTCGGCCACGGACGCAAGGCCCGAGATTGCAGTTCCATTTTCTTGAGAAATGGGAAGGGGTTCCTGCGATAACTTGTCCAGAATCCTTTTGACTCGCTTCAACTCTTCAAGAGGATGTTCGAGTTAAATGCAGGCACGTATTCTCACCAGGAAGACTCCAGCGTGCTTCAAATTATACCGGAACCTAGCCCTAGCTCGACGAAACCCACCCGCGGTGAAATCGTCCGTGCGGCGATTAAAGAGCATGCCGGCTTCTGTCTGAGGGCCGTCTCACACTTGGCCTATCACCACGGAAGCGGAGAGCGTGCAAAAGGGCCAGAAGTTCTAGGAATACTAGTTAGGCCCACGGCGATGAAGTTACCAGAGAACTCAACGGCCTCATCTACCGAGCTAAACTTCTCGACTGGGACAGAGAAATCAGTCGTTCCCTAAAATCTGGACCACTGCGCCCGATTCAAGCAACACCGGGGCAATTTTTCAGGGGGCATCGTCCCAGAAAATTATAGTCAGATGGGAAAGTGGTTACTACCATGAAGATCATCGACTACTTCATACCCAAAATCAGGCTGCTCATGGGAAGCACGGGGACAGATCGAGGTTGGAAAATGAAGCGTTCTTGGGCAGTGTGCATAAACTAATGCACATTTAGGACATCTACTTTCATCTCGTCAATGGAGTCGGCAAGGACCTGAACCTTGGGATTGATCGTGTAGCCCACACAGATGGGGTGTCTAACGTTCAAGTATTCGAGGGAGAAGGTGCCTCAGAACCCGTGACACGACGCGGCAGAAAACCCACGCGTCGAAGTCAGCTGACAGTGGAATGTATGCAGAAATAAGAAATAACAGTATACTCTTCCCAGTTGGGCCGGAGTTAACGGCAATTCCATAAAAGGAAAATACCCTACAGGCATAGCTCAGAGGAAGACAAAACCCTCAATGGAATGGCCGTACGCTTCCCGAGGCAAAATTCAGGGCACTGTTGGCTGTAAAAGGCGATGTCACCATCGAGGACTTATCGGGGGCGATTGGGCTCACTATGAGTCTTTCCCCCCCCCTCCGCCGTTAAACCTTTTGGCGGCTGGGACGGTTTACGAAACGGGGGTCACTCTTTTGGAGGGTCCCGCGTCCCCAAGTCGCCCGATCCAGCCTTGGGTGTAGGCGTAGGAGCAGAAGCTTCTTTGTTGCTATTCTCCTTTGTGTACATCTTAACGAGTTCCGAAGATATCGGGACCACTTTCGGGAGATGGCCTCCTGCGAGTCTAACGGCCGAGTGGATGGGGGCACCCCTTTGCTGCATTGGGAAGATAGGAGGGGAGCCCCTCTATGTCAGATTAATGCTGTATTTGAGCTCTTCGTCTGATCGAAGGTCGGGCGAGGATTGAGAAAGAGGGACGTGGTACGAAATTTTTGTAGCCTTATGTAAACTCGCCAACACGCGTGAGCTCCTAAATTTGTGACAATTAAAAGGAGGGGGGGGGGGTATATCCCGCGTCCAGCAACTCTCGCTATCCCGTCTTAGGTTATCGGACTTTTCAGGGTCCACCCTGGATGCGTGACGTTCGCAAACTAGGACAGCGACCAAAGGTTACCCAGTGGCTGGTCGTTCCCCAAAGGTCTAAATCCCAACTGGGCACTCAGAGAGGCAAGGCGACAGGGCGGATATCCTTAGTAGGACGTAATAATCCTCGACAGGAGGGCCAAGATCTGAAGATCTGTTGTGGCAGACCCAAGTTGACCTGGGAGCCAACAAAGCAATAAAGCCCCCTCCCCCTCCTCCGCCACAAACAGTACAGCCTTATGTACCCGAAAACGGCCCCAGGGACGTTGTCAGCCCATTACTCGCAGGGATGTGGTCATTGGAACCAAACCGATCTTCCCATTATTGATTCATATTTTCCAATCGCTCTAACTTCTCGCATCTCAACATCATGATGGGGATGGGGGGCTTCTTTCAAAGGGTCATTCTGTGGACTACTTGGATGGGCATAAGTTACAGTAAAAAGATCTTAGCCTGATAGGTTATATTTTAAATTATGAAAAGAATCATCAAGAAGGTGCAATAACAAAAAAGGGGCAAAAGCAAAAGCCCAAAGAAAAAAAAACAAAAACAAAACTGGGCAAAAAAAAACAAATAGAAAGGCATACCCCATCATCGTAGGTGAGGCCCGCCTCCCTACAGCACCCGAGCATGTGCTTAACACCAGAAAATTGAAATAAATGAGATCAGCATCCTCCAAGAACTGGTAACAAGGAGTTACAAGGAAAGAAAGTACCCTAGGAGACCTTACGGTCCATTCAAGGAGGGTACCTTTCGACTAGCAATCGAGTGGGCACATGGCTGCTCAATTGTTTTGCGTCCCTAAACGGCCACTTTTCAAGACTTTGTCTAGTCTTGACTTGAACTGGTCAACAGATTCACTGTTGACAACTTCCACTGGAAGTGCGTTCCACTTGCCGCAGATACTGTAGGTGAAAAATTTCCACACAGATTGCGGTTGTAACGCTTCAATTCAAGTTTGAAGCCGTGATTGCGCGTTCTGTTCTCACTCAGTGTGAAAATATCCCGGTAGTCAACATTGTCGAACCCTCAAAGTATTTTGAAAACTTCGATGAGCTGACCACGCAGTCTACGGGTTTCCAGCGAGAACAGATCTAATTCCATTAGTCTATCCTCATAACTTTTATGTCGGATAGAGGAAATCAGCTTGGTTGCCCTGGCTTGTACGCGTTCCAATCTCGCGATGTCCTAACGAAATGAAGGACTCCCAAATTGTACGGCATACTCCAGGTGCGGTCGGACAAGTGAGTTGTACAAACACAGTACAATCTCCTTGTTCCGATATCCAAACTGGCGCTTTATATAACCTAGCATCCTTTGGGCCTTTTTCTCCGCCTCAATGCACTGTTTCGAGAACTTGAGGTCACTAGTGATTGTTACACCCAAGTCCTTCTGTGTCGGTGGATTCAATAGCAGTGCCCTTAAGAATATACTGAGATTGGGGGTTTCTGTGGCCGATATGCATCAATTTGCATTTCCCCACGTTAAAAGGCATTTGTCACGTGTCCGACCACTCCCCAATCTTCCCAAGATCTTCCTGCAGGCGGGCAGTATTTCCATCCTTTGCAACGTTCATACCAAGCTTGGTATCGTCGGCAAATTTTGAAATCTTGGCAACCATGTCACCGTCCATGTCGTTGACGTAGATGATGAATAGTAGTGGTCCCAGGACAGAACCTTGAGGCACCCCGCTAGTGACGGGCACCCACTCAGAAGCCTGTCCATTCACCACCACCCGTTGCCGTCTGCCACTTAGCCAGTTCTCGATCCAGCCGGTTACTTTTCCGTCTATGCCCAGCGTTCGCACTTTCCGGAGAAGGCGGCGGTGTGGTACCTTATCAAAGGCTTTCTGAAAGTCTAAGTACACCACATCCACCACCTTGTCCCGATCGTGCTGACTGAACACGAAGTGAAAGAATTCCACAAGGTTCGTCAGGCATGACCGTTGCCTTCGGAAGCCGTGCTGGGAACTCCTCAGTAGCAGGTTTGACTCTAAATACGACGTCATTTTGTCCACCATCATGCTCTCCATGAGTTTACGGACTATCGAAGTCAGACTGATAGGTCGGTAGTTTGACAGTTGGCTTCGGTCTCCTTTCTTGAAGATAGGAGTCACCTCCGCTTCACGCCAGTTTCTAGGAACGCATTCGGTTCGGATTGACATGTTGAAGATTTGCGCTCAGGTGTTGTCACACTTGATCGCGCATTTCTTTCAACACTTTAGGTAGAAACCCATCCGGGCCAGGTGACTTATTCGTCATTAGGTCACTAATCTTCTTTTTTATTTCCCCTTCGGTGAAGTCCATATCCTCCAGCTTTTCCCCCGAGCAGGAATCCATTGGCTGGGGGATGGGACCACACTCTTCAGTAAACACTGAAGAGAAGTAGTCGTTGAGGAGGTTATCATTTTCTGCATCTAAGTGCTTTAATACCCCCTCCTCGTTTCTCAAAGGGCCAATCGTTCGACGGATTGGTTTACGGCTGTTCACATATCCAAAAAACTCCTTGGGATTCTCTTTACAGAGTCTCGCCACTCGGAGTTCCTCAGACCGCTTAGCCGCCCTTATGCTGGACTTCACTCTCCTGGCTAGCCTCCGGTATTCGTCAAAGTCACCCGAGATCTTCGATTGCCGGTACACAGTTCTCTTCTTCCTAAGCAGTTGGCCGATTTCTCGATTAAACCACTTTGGTTGAACAGAAGACCGACGGGGAAATTTCAGAGGGATGAAACGCGATTGAAAACTCATGAATGTGGTTTTGAAACTGTTCCACGAGTCTTCAACAGCCTCGCACACTTCTAGCCTCGCGTCAGTCAGTCCAGCACGAAGACCTGCAAAGTCTGCTCCTTTCAAATCGAGTTTCTTCGATTTACTAGTTGCAGGCCCTGCCGTCGGGACTTTGACTACAAATCTAATTAGTCGGTGGTCACAGCCACCGATATCCGATATCAGGTGTACCCGAACCTGTCTCAATACGATGGACAAGTAGTCGAGACCCCTCTCGTCCAGGTAGCGAGACAGGTAATGTGCCCGAGGATAAGAAAAACTGGAACACTCACGATAGGGGAGAGGTAGAGAGTAAGGCCCTCCAGCAAACATAAAAAGGTCAATGGGGGTAAAATGGAGAAAGGGAAGAGAAGGAAGCACGATAAGAATGAAAAAAGTAAGATAATAAATGGAAAATGTACAAAATATAATCATCCAATGATACGTAAATAAATCAATAATCGAAAATCAACTCCAAGCCTCACCTGATTGAGGAGTTGCTGCGCCAGAATGAGATTGATCTGCGTGGGGTTGTGGGGATTGACTGGGGACACTTGCAAACACCAGTCAATCTCTCGCTCAAGGTCACTGATGATCAAATTCATCCTGGAACCATCTTAAAAATAATACACCTTATCCAGTCCATCCCCCCCTATAATAAGTCTATAACTCGGTGGGTACATACCTGCCCCAACTGCTCATATTTACCTTCCCTGGATTTGAAGGCGGCTATCCATAGGGGATAGGTTTTAGTATTAGATCGACAGGAAACTTACAATAGTAGAGAGGTTCTTAAGGACCCTTCAATGGTGATTACATTCTTAGATAAAACACAATTGTGCCCCCCATTAGCGAATTTATCTTAGAAACCCCACCAATAAATAGTTAATGCTATTCAATATTATCATCATCATGACGCCAATATACAAGGCCTATGTTGTTATTCATCAATGCCCTAAAATGGAAAAAAAAAGTGGATAGGAAGAATAGACGAGCAATCACAACCCCTTCGGTATTCACCTACTACAGACACTGGCTCATCACATTTTGTTACTTTATGCTACAGTGGGCATCGCAACTTTGGCCTTATAGCGGCCTAATAGTATCAAACCGAATCAATAATAAAATGCAACATCAAAAGTCTTCTTCTTTGAGCACCATTATAGCATTGCTCTACAACGAAGGTAAACAAATCACGCAACAAAGGCAAATTTAAGTGGCATTAATTAAGTCACATTAATACCAAAAGGAGAAATAATAATTTTGTGGTATCTTATAATAATGATCCTAGCGTGTGCGTCTGTCTATCTGTGTGTCCGCCTGTGCATTAAAAAAAATGTGAAACGATTTTTGGGGGGGAAGCACACCAATTTTGAATGTGTTATGAAATAAAAAAACCTTTTGTTCGCGTGCACATTCTTAATTTTGTGAGCGAAGCTAACAAGCACCGCAGGCCTAGCAAAAAACACCCGTAGAGGGGATTTTTGCTAGTCCTAAATAACAGACAGGTTTACAGTTGAGATATTTTCCCTTTTTAAAATAAATATAAACTTATCAGCAATGATGGTCGATATGTGGGCCTATATAAGAGATGAACCAGACCCAGTTGATGAGTACCAATACATACAACTTCAGTTAAAGATTACAGGACCTGCTGACTTCAAGGTATACAGGTATGCAGAACTTTGGACAAGTCCGATGAAATACATTTTTTTATATTTATTCACAGAGATAAAATAGAAGAGCGCCTTAGCCAACCATTATCGAGCTCAATGAGAAGAACGGAAACCTATCAAAATACCCAGATATTAGTGAATAAGACTTCAAATTCAACGAGTTTCCCACAAAGGGTCGGTGTCCGTCAATGACAAACTCATTGCGTGTCACGCTCGTAGTATAAAGCCTTCGAGGGCACGGCCTCACAGGTAGGCACCCTCTGGTGTAATAATCCCACAAATGCCTTTAATGACTGGATCAAATCAGGACTGAGCAGTCCTGAACAGCTTTAAGGTGATTTATTTTATCTCTCCCTTCCTACCCGCAAATATATAGTATTGACGCTTAGTAACCATTCGGTGTGGTTATGATAAAAAAGAAATTACTCGGAATCAACTTACTCTCGGTAGTCGAATTTGACAACGAACATCTTGGTGGTAAAGGCCTGCAGGAGACTCAGGTTGATTTTCTGCATCTTTTTCCAGAGCGGCCACTCGCCCGAGCCCCGCAACAGCGATCCTCCTGAAGACTTCTTCAACTCGGCCAGAGTCGTCATCAGGCCTTCAATGTTCTCTTCCTGGAAACTGGCCAGAGCCCTAACGGAAAGAAAGGAGTTCACTCTCACTTAGAGGCACTAATTAAAGTAAGTTGTGATGAGTCAGTTTTGAGAGTCAAAAGGAGCTCTCGGAAGCTAAATGGATAAAAGCGTTGGATTTCTGACGTCGAGGCACGAGCTCGACCCCCCCATATTCCTGCAGGGTCATGAGCTGGATGCTCATTGGGCAGATCCGCTTACACCTCTGCAAGGCTAAGTAACTCGACACACATCATCACCCACAGTATAAATAGCATCACTATCATTTCCTTCCAATCTTAAAAGCACAACACCCACTCTCCTCTGTTCCGGAACCTAGTCGATAGAGTACTAGTGCCACTTATCGGGGCATTCATATCCACATCACCCTCACGTGGAGTACTAGAACCGGCCCCTAGTGCCTTCGGGCTTGCCAACAATTGCCATGCTAATCTTTATGCAATCCAGTCGGGAGGATTTCCTCCACGTGAGGGATAGATGGCGCCACTTGCAAATTTCGATGACTCGAATTCAAGTGAGTCAGGTGACTCGATGGCTTTATTATGAGTCCATTGTTACTCATACTGAGTCAAGACTCAATTGAGAGTCCATGAAAATGTCAGGTTTATTCAAACACGGTTCTCTGTCCCATTATCGAGGGGATAATAGGGACCACATTAGATGGCCTCTCATGCTTCACAGTTGTCACGACGGAAGATAGAACCCTAGTCCCATCAAAAGGAGCGGTGATAGTAGAATTTTAAAAAGCGAAAATGTGTAAAAGATACATAAGCCCGGTAGGGGCATTTCGGGGTGGGAAGGCACTCAACACCTGAACCTGCTTGCTATCCCCTCTATCTGAAATGAGGGCAGTTTCCTTGCAGGTCACACAAGGACAGGGTGAGATACTTACTGGATATAGGACAAGTTCCTCAATCGGTTGAGATCCCCGCTTTTGTTGGGAGCAGCATCAGTGCCCTGTTTCTCCAAGAGAGTCTCGCTCCAGGCCATCAGTTTGTCCCATTTGTTGAGGTTGTGGTAACACACGGACGTCTGCGTGAACAAGCAAGGAGAAAACGAACCGAGGTTCATTTGGTGAGGAAAGGAAAGTGGGGCTTATTACAATAGGAGCGGGGGGTCACCGAGGGGACCGTAGAACGGAGGTCGCAACGTTGGAAGAAGACATCTTAAACAAGAGGAAGGGACAGGCGATTATACATAGTTGAACAGTCCTCCTTGGTACGAAAATTCAGAAAAGTTTAATCTCTAATCTTAGTGTGTGTAAAAATAATACCACTGTACTATCCGGTGCCCATCGTGAAAAACAAGCGTATAAATGATGTACATATGAGCGAAATGTACAAAAATAACCGATCAAAAAAGACAAAGTCTAAAAGAAAAATAAGGAGAAAAAGCAAAAAGGCAAGAAGGAAGCATGTTCCGGCGTCGGGGGTAAGCCCGTCTCCCCCAGGCGCAGGAACATCCGACCTACCAAAAGAAACACGCAAAAAAGGTCAAATAAAGTGGAGGGGGCCAACCTCCTCCAAAGAATCGTAAAGTCCACAAGTCGGTGTGCACGAAGAGTGGGACATTGAACAAGAAGGAGCAGAACAGTCTGGGGGACAACGAAGTCTTCACAGTAGGGCGCAGGCGAGGGCTCCATCAAATGACGGTGCGTCCCGCGAGTGTGCCCAATTCGGAAAGACAGAAAGCAACCTGAAGCCGGCCATGGAAACAGTACCAGAGCATCCGACGTGAAGTGGATCTTGCGGAAGCCGGATTGTGCAGAAGACAGATGGCCTACGCAGTCAAAAATAAAGCTAATCCAACATTTACCAATATCTCCATCAAGATGCATACGCAGGAGGTTAGAGAGATTGGGCGGACACCGGCCTGGGTAGATTGATCTCTCCCTGGTTTGAGAAAAGTGAGCACAGTATCGATTCGCCAGGAATCTGGGAGGATACCCTCTACCCAGATCCTGTCTAACAAATCTAAAAGAAAGGCAAAGCCTCGCTCACCCAGGTGTCGAAGCATGGCGTACGGGACATCGTCTGGAGAAGGGGCGGTGTCCGCGCACGAAGCGAGAGCGGAACGCAACTCACTCAGAGTAAACATGTCGTAGAAGGGTTCTCCGCCTCTGGAGGTAAAGTTCAGTCGGCGGCCTTACGAGACATAAGATTGCGTATTGAATGCAGGCGGAGCAGCATCCCGGCTAGAGAATGCGGATGAGAAGGATTCCGCCACGGACGCGGGGTCCGAGATTTCGGTCCCATTCTCCTGGAGAACGGGAGGGAAAGTCCTGCGAGAACTAACCCCGAATTCTTTTGACTGGCTTCCACAACTCTGCCAGAGGGGTCTTCCCGTTAAGTGAAGAAAGGTATGCCCGCCAAGAAGAGCGGCGGGCGTGCTTTGAAATATACCGGAACCTAGCCCTAGCTCGACGAAATTCACCGGCGGCGCCTATAATGCAGCCCCAACGACTTCACTTTGAGGGCCGTCTCACACTCGGCTGACCTCCACGGGAGTGGTTGACGTGTAAAACGGCCAGACGTTCTAGGAATAGTAGTTGGGCTCACTGCGATGAGGTTGCCGGAGAAGAACTCAACGGCCTCAGCTACCGACCTAACCTCCTCGATCTAGACCAGTGGTTCCCAAACCTTTTCTGATCTTTACCGACTTTTCATATATTATCGTTATCCATGGCCCCCCTCCCCAATCCATATCTCGTGACAACAGTGACTGTCTGTAGTCCTACATTTATTTAGGTCCATTATGAAAAAACTCCGGCGATACCTATAATTTTATTCATTCAACCCTATATTTTTCTTTTCTTAAATATTGAATCATGGAAACTTTCAATTTATATTTTCCAAATCCCAAATAAACATTAAAATGGTACTAAAAAAGTAATTTAATGCACATAAAATAATTTTTAGAATTTGAGAGTAGACCTATCTCTAATTAAAACTAATAATTTCCAAAAACTTTCCTCAATATACAAAAGTAGAAAAAATAAATTTCACTGCATAAAAAAGTGTAATCAAAAGCAATCTTATCGTTTTTTTACTGACAAATTTAATAATTCTGAACGAAATCCTATCATATGGAGTTATAAATAAAACCCAAGACCTTTAATGGAAACATCACCTTCTCTTCTCACAGCAAGACCTGCATGTGCAAGTTTGTTTGTTCAAACCCCAATTAAACTTAATGTGAAGGGTGATGTTGAAAGCCATCGACCAGCATCTTAATTATTGGCTTTGTTTCACTCAAAGCACATCGTAGGTCATGCTTCACATCAAGTTTATTGCGATATTTTGATTTAATATACAAAAGTTGAGAGAATGCACGCTCACAAGAATAAGTTGATGCAGAGGGTAGTAGTTGGCGGAAAGCTAAGTTACATAAGTTTGGGTATGAAGCTTCCATTTGGTTCTTGTCCTATCTTCCTGAAGTGTCAGCAGTTCAGTCTGGCCATCATCATTATCATCAGGTATGCATGTCACTGGAGCAGTGAAGGGGAACCTTACTACCCGAGAGGTGTGGCTTTGGATATCCGGGAAGTACCTTTTAAATTCCTCCACTAAGGCTTCAAGATGTTGAATAATCAAGTTATTTGTAGCAATATCACTCCTCTGCAATGTTTGACACTGTTTCCAGCATTGTCAAGTTTCACATTCCAACTTTCCGCCTCCAATTCTCCATCTTACGAATGAAAGCTTTAATTTTGTCCACAAAATCGATTAGCAAAATTCCTTTCCCTTGGAGTTCAAGGTTGAGTGTGTTCATCTGATTAATTATGTCAACAAGGTAGGCTAGCTGTATTTCGAAGCCATATACAGACCATGCTGACAACAAATCTTGCTTGGCCTGTACCTCAAGGAAGAGTCTGATCTCTTCTTTGAGCTCAAATACACGCTGAACTACATTTCTTTTGGATAGCCAGCGAACTGCTGTATGAAATAAGAGGATTTCATGAGCCGCATTCATATCACGGCAGAGTTTCTTGAAAAGGCGTGCGTTAAACGTCTTTATAATGGTATTCAGGGTTTTCTGTAATTCTGAGGATAGGGTTTTTTGAAGCAAGAGCTTGCCTGTGGATCATGCAGTGAAGAGGTATAGCATTTGGTGATTTTTGTATAACTCTTGAAACAAAACCTAACATGGTTGGAGCCCCGTCTGTGCATATCCCACAGAGATTGCCCCAGTCGAGACCATTTGCTTCAAAGAATTCTGAAAGTTTCTGCATTACATTTTCACCTTTTGTAGATTACTCTAGAGTTTCACAGAAGAAGAATTCCTCCTTCATCTCCTCACCATGAACATACCTAACAAAAACCATGAGTTGTGAGCAGGACTGGAGGTCAGTGGACTCGTCGGGTTGAATACTGTATAATTCAGCTTCTTTAACTTTTTATATCACCTGTTCTTTGATATTATCTGACATAAGAGATATTCGACATTGCACTGTATTATTTGAGAGAGAAATAGCACTCAGCTCTTCAGCACTTTTCTCACCCAAAACAAGCTTGACCATAGTTTTGGCACATGGCAAAATTAACTCCTCCCCAATGGTGTGAGGTTTCTTTTTCTTTGCTATTTCAAGGGATACGAAAAAGGATGCCTCCACTAATGCAGCATTTTGTTGGTGAATGGAACCGCTGGCACTAAGTCGATGTCTGTTCATATTCAATTCCTGTCGACCAAAGAAAGAACGATCCTTGCCAACATATTGAGAATGTGTAGTTATCAGGTGTAATTTAAGCTTGCTAGGCCTCAGTGATTCAGGTTCTCATACAGAAACCATAGCAGAGGAAGTATTAAATAAGTTATTGAGTGAAAATTGTCTAGTATGGAAATGCATCCAAATGAATTATTTTATCGAGAACACAAAATCATATATAAAAATGGAATTACACTGAATAAAGAAAGAATGAGGCATATTACTCATGCGTCAGGCAGCAAGGCATTGTTAAAATCTATACCGAGTAGACGCACCTGTTCTTCTGGCTGACTCAGCTGCTGACTAGCTGTTCTAGTGTGGTGGGGCTTGGGATTTTTAGGTGTACATAGCCTCAGCTTGTGGCCTCCTAAACTTTGCTGTATGACCCCCAGTTTGGGAATCTAGGATCTAGACAGAGAAATCAATCATTTCTTGAAATGCGGACGACCGCGCCTTCGCCATCGTCGAAGTCGGCTGACGGTGGAATGTACCCGGGAATAACAGTATAATCTTACCCAGGTGCAGCTGCACAACTACTGCCTGAAAGGAGGTATCTAAAGCCAGGAGAAGAACCGAGACATCATGCCGGGTGTAAATCACGCATCCACCTGCCCGGACCCCATCATGTGGTAGTGGAGTCGTAAAACCATTATACCTCGAGAGGGTGGGCAGGGGGCACGCGCCCAACATGGTCTCCTGCAAAATGATACCTAACAAGGAACGGGAGGAGACGAGCCTCCGAAACTCCTCCCAGTTGGCCCGGAGTTGGCGGCAATTCCATTGAAGGAATATGCCCTCCAGGCCTAGCTCGGAAGAGATGCGGGGACCCTCTTCGAAGAGAAGACCCTCACGGGGATGGTCGTACGCTTCCCGGAGGCAGAACTCAGGGCGGCTGTAACCCCGACTTTGCGGGTCTACAGGAACAATTAGTATGGCCGGAGCGGTGACAGTAGTAGCACCTCCGCGGCAGTAGCCCGAATGCTTTCACGCGATAGCGATACTAACCAGCATGCACTGATGCAGGGAGCTTGTCACAGTCGATTTTTTTTTTTTAAGAGCTCATCTGGCGAATGCCTACTTGGGCACTAGTCGCCGTATTAAAAACCTGCCTAGTACTAGGCTACTTTAAAATCAAATTCCAAAACATAAAAAAAACAACACCAAAAATTAAAAAAAAGGGAAAAGGCAACGAGCAGTAAGAAAGCTCCTGTGTCGGGAAGAGGTCCCTCCGGCGCAGGAACGTGCGACCTATAGATTGTCAAAGTCGAACGTGACGGAGTGTAGGGGTGGGTATCGAGGCTCCTCTCTGTTTTCTCATAACAGGGTCGACCTTGACCTGTCCATGGTCGGCCAGCTCTAAGGTGATATCATCTATGGAGTAGTCCATCAGGTCCCTCGTATAAACTACTACTTTCACGAAGTTCATGGTAGACTGCGGCGCCACACTCACAGGCGTGCCATAAAGTGGCCGAAGGGCACTAATCATGGCCGCCTCTGAAGGATTCGATGCATTCCCCAGAATGCTTCCGTCCGAGAAACGGGTCACATTCGGCTCTCTACCAATCACACTAGCTAAAGCTCTCATCTGATGGACCATGTCGCCCTTAGCCAACATGCTGCCATCAGTGGAGCGAATAACAAGGAAGCGTTTGAAAATGCCAGGTAGCCTGTGAATGAGGGGGCCCCGATGTAATCTAGGCTCCGCTCTGCGCAGTTCTAGTCTTCGTCTGGGACTCCCCATCAGGGAAAGCAACGGTGCCGGACGTGCCGATCTTGGCTTGGTCGCTTACCGAAACGGCAGCGGACCCGTCCGTCTCCGTGGCTCCCGAGGAGGGAGAGGAGCCCTGAGTCTTCTAAGTCTATTTTCTTGTTCTTTTTCTCTTTACGAAAGGAGGGCGGGGAATGAACCCGCTTCTCTCCCCCGCCGGTAGGATCCCCTAGGCCAGATGGACCGGCCTCAGCAAGATCCTTCTCTGAAATGGAGAAGGTCTTGGTTGTCATAGGGGCATCAGCTGGGGAAGGAGATCCCTCCTCTCCTTGTAAGGCCTCGAGGGCCCTAGCTGTCTGAGAACGTCCTTGCACAGGGCTGTACTTGGGTTCAGTGCTTTGCACCAAGTCCAGGTTCGACCCCATGGTAGGTCCTACCATCTGAGGCTGGGTCACCTCATGGGGGGACTCCATGTGCCCCCCTCCCCCCTAAGACATTACCGATCACATTCCAGGTTCTTTTTTTTATCCTCTAATGCCGACGAACCGGCATGCCTGCAGGACATTAAGGGACACGGGCCTGGCGTCCTTTGCTCCCCTAATGGGGTTGGCCCTATTGAGCCGCCCCAACCGGGAGCAGTCAATTAAGGGCCGCCTGCCCGCTTTCTTGGCAGTACCCTTGGAAAGTAATGGGGGCCTGCCGCTAGAAAAAGTGACAGAAGGGGGTGAGGGGGAGTCCCCTGCAACTTTACGCAAAGGAGATGAGCAAGCTCCTCTCCGCTACAAGAAATTTGGACTGTCCCCTGAGAGCGCACAGGGCGGGGGGGGGGCCTCCATTTTTTCAGTGGAACCGCCTTCGGACAGCTCCGGTGTTGGTAGAGGGCAGGTGAAGGGAGAGAAGAATTTGTTTTATGCACTCATCATTGGGCATGGTGACCCTTTGTCATTCACGGGATGCACACGCTCATCCCCGCCAAGCAGTAGCCCACTCTGCGAGGGGTAAATATGGGGCCGGCAAAACCAGCTGCCGCCATTTGAGGCAACTCCTCCCTAGTGACCTGGCAGCTACACGTTAGGCATGGAGTAAAAAATGATATATAGTGAAAGGAGAAAGAAATGACATGTGAAGATGGGGGTGAAGCAGTATGTTAAAAAAATCCACCATCCCAAACTGGAGCTCAGGGGTGAGGGGGCGTTGTCCCCTCTCACGTCAGCCCCGATCCGGGATGGTTGGCTGAGAGGAAGCTGGTGGGCGTCTACCTTGTGAAATTAGAGGCCGAGCAGAGAAAGTTGTGGGAGAAGTTGTATGGAAAGTGAGGAAGCAGGGTAAGAAGCCAGGGTGTCAGAGAGAAGGAGAAGAGGCTAAGCTGGAGCCAGACGGGGTGCTGAGTCCTATCAGTATGGCGGCCAGGAAGGCAAATCGTTGTGACCCTTATGGGGGCCAAAGACAAAACAAAGATCTGCTTTAATACTCACACATTCTCCCTCTATTTCTGCCATTCTTACTTCCCAAAGTTCAAATGTTACCGCTTTCCCCCCCGAAATGGGGGGGAGGTACGCATCAACGCAAAGAAAACCTACCAATCACCAAAATAAGTAGCTAATTAAATAAAAATAAGCATACACACTGTAAGAAAACTATAAGCACGACAGTAGAGGTCATTCAAACCCGTGCAGAAACAAGTTCTGACAAAAGAAGGAAATTAAGCTCCCTTTGTGATGTAAGCAGAACTTTATCTTCAACCGCTTTTGCATCAAAGGATTAAAACACTTCTCACTCCCGTCACTTTATGCCATACCAAACTAGGCATAATTTATCTCGAATACCGTTAATGTCCAAATAAACGCCTTAGCCGAGTGGAAACACATCTGATTTAGCGAAGATTAGTCACACCGGGTGTGGTCATTCGCCGGATGGAGTGCCAATTAGGTCAACATCCCGGCGAATGTCATACGGTCAAGAAACCTGTGGTTCGGATCCCACGTTAATCAGTAAGTCCCCACCAAAGAATAAAATGAGCTCTTGCTAGCCGCCAAGTGGATACGGCGTTGGTCTGCCATAGTCCTGTGTACTAGGTTCGATCCCGGCATGAGTGGATGCAAACATCAGCGCACGAAGAGATCTGGCTACCAGTTGATGGACGCGCTCTGCTCAGCCCCGCAATGGGGGTGGGTAGATCTTACACTTTTCATCACACACATAGCCAATTACAACACTGCTTTCTTTCCTCTCCCGTCTTCGCAGGACAACACAAAAACTGTTCCAAGGAATCCTGCCGATAGGTATCTATATCCACATACCTCTGACGCAGAGCAGGTCCCTCTGCCCCGGGGCGACGAAGGTTGCACCTGAACGCTGTTTGGTATCAAAACATAATACTTCCTGGCAACTTTCCCCAAAGAGGACAGGCCACTGGTGGCCTCAATCTCATTAACGGGATGTGCCTGGATAAAGGCAGTTTGGCTAACAATTACTAATACTGCCGAAGAATAAAAGGCAAAACCACCGACCAATTCTTTTCTCCAACTTACTTCGTACTGAATGAACTCCTTGACAAAGCTGTCGCACGAAAACGCCTGCACTGAAAGAGGCGGGGGAACGCTCCCCACCTGGTGGTCCTCCTCGCCCTCTTCAGGAGTCCGGAGCTCGTCCTCAACGTGCCCCTCGTTCAAGTATTTCAGGTAGCCCTTCAACGCAATTTCATACCTACAAAAAACACGAAACAAAATTGCGATGTCAGCCCACCTTAAAGCACGGTAAACAAACGCGCCCACTCCCCCAACACTAACCTTTTGCCCGCGCTGAGGGCAGCCATCTTGACCCAAGGAAATCTTTTGCCAGCTTTGGCCTTGGCCCAGTGGTAGAGCCCCATCACAGCGTCTTCGCACCCGACGGCGATCAGGGACTTGACGCAATAGCAGAGGGCGCGTTCGAAGTCGGCTCCCTGTAGGAAGACTCTGGTTCGAGTATGAGATGACAAAATAATAGCGATTCAAGAGGGAGGGTGAGGGGGATACTATTCCTTAAATGGAGAATGGCGAGAGAGCAATACGAAACCCAATACCTCCCCCCCCTTACTTGGTGATTATTGTTGTCAAGGAGCTCCTTGAGAAGTTTTTGGGAGTGCCGCAGTGCCACGTGACACTGGCCTGAATTGAGTGCCACCGTGATGACCGCGGCACGTATCCGAGTCAGCCACTCCACGCACGTCTGCCGATTCGTCGTGAAGAAGATACGCACGCTCTACCGGAAAACAGACGCGTGATAAAAAGCGTTGCCGTGCCAACGGGACAAAGACACGCGTTGCCTTGAGACGCGCATAGACTATCCTTGCATACGAGAGTGGGTTGGGAGTATAAAAAAAAACATCTCGAACAAATGGGAGGGAGGGGGGGGAGTGCAAAACTGTATTAAAAGGAATTAATCTGAGGGGGACAAATGAGCATGCGGGAGCAAGAGTACTAAAGAGCACTAATTCTACGCTCACCTTATTGGCCGGATGCGGGAGAACGGCGCCACCATCACTTGCGTTGAACATCTCTTTCTCCAGGCATTCGACGAACTCGACAAGGAGGACCACGGAGAGGAGTTCACTACGGTAGGGCGAGGGTGCAGGCAGCCGGCCCTTGGACCTTTCTTCGTCGGGAAGTGGCGCGGCAGCGGCTCCGGTGGCCTCCTTTGATCCGGCAGAGGATCGAACATCGTCCTCGAGGCCGCATTCTCGTACCTCTTTAGCGTGCTGCTTAATCACGGCTGTCGGGGAGGAGGGCGCGTCACAAACCGACTCCATAGGGTGTGTGTGTGGGGGGAGGGGAGAATACTATCAACTGGAAAAAGAGAATACTATCGTCTGGGGGAGGAGAATACTATATCGTGGGGGAAGAGAATACTATATCCTGGGGGAGGAGAATACTATACCCTGGGGGAGGAGAATACTATATCCTGGGGAAAGAGAATACTATATCCTGGGGGAAGAGAATACTCTATTCTGGGGGAAGAGAATACTATCTCCTGGAGGAGGAGAATACTATCTCCTGGAGGAGGAGAATACTATGTCCTGGGGGAGGATAATAATATCTCAAAGGGAGGAAAATACTATCCCCAGGGTGAGGAGAATACTATCTCCTGGGGGAATAGAATACTACCTCCTGTGGGAAGAGAATACTATTTCCTGGTGGGGGGGGGGAGAATACTATCTCCTTGGGGAGGAGAATACTATCTCCGGGGAAGGGAATACCATCTCCTGTGGGAGGAGAATAATATATCCTAGGGGAGAAGAATACTAGCTCCTGTGGGAGGAGAATACTATTTCCTAGGGGAGGAGAATACTATTTCCTAGGGGAGGAGAATACTATTTCCTGGGGGGAGGAGAATACTATCTCCTTGGGGAGGAGAATACTATCTCCTGGGGGAAGGGAATACTATCTCCTGTGGGAGGAGAATACTATCTCCTAGGGGAGAAGAATACTAGCTCCTGTGGGAGAAAAATACTATTTCCTAGGAGAGGAGAATACTATTTCCTGGGGAAGGAGAATACAATCTCCTGGGGACGGAGAATACAATCTCCTGGGGGAGGAGAATGCTATCTCCTGGGAAGGAGAAATGAATGAATAGTTCTGAAAATAAATGCTGCAAAGTCCAAACAGACGAGCCCACAGCCAAATTCAAGGAAGGGTAATTTGCATGAGTGTTCTAAAAAAAAAATAGAGACATCTGGAGAATATACAAAAATATAGCTAGGAAATTAAGATCAATAGAATGGAAGTACAGGAATTTAAAACCATTAAGGGGTGTTAAAGGATATAAAAAATAAACTATTGAGAACTCGATAAAGGATAAAAACATAGACTATAGATGGATCAACAATAGATACAAGAACAGAGAATATAAAATAATGAAACAATATATTAAATTTTGGCTAAAAGATTAGATTCTACTAAAAATTTTAAAATTCTATTCACACTAAAAGAGACATTAGTCTCAGACAAGATGCCCCGCAGAACCTGTTGGGGGAGCCATCTGCCCAGTAATGAAAGGGAAGACACTCCTCCCAAGATTTCTCAAAAGGGACACTCGGCAAAGACTGGGGGAGGTATATACTATCTCCTTGGATTGTACATTATGGGGTGAAAAACTAGATATTAGGGGGCGGGGGGAGAGCACAGTAGGGAGGCTTTTTAACAGTTTTATGATTTTATGGAAGCAACCAACAAAGGCATCGCAATTTTATATTTTAGCCTATATCCATCGAAGTATACAAATAGTAAGTTGCGTCATCCATCGCTCGCATCGTGGACAAGAACACAGACCGGATAATGAAATTCGCATAAAGATCAGAATAACAATCCCCAAAACACCAGTAACGGAGTCCAGGTGGGAGTGTGTTTTTGGTTTGTGATGCCATTAGGGACTCTCGTACCCCTATCGATGGGATATGGAACAGATGAAGAGTGGGTATGTTGTGTTGTGAAGACGAGAAGGGAAGGTGCAGAAACAGCGATAGTGGTGTGTTTAAGACTCCAGGGATTTGTTGGGGATTTACTTCCAAATTTAAAGCGCAATAGCAACGAGGCCAGAGCATGCACAAAAGTTTGTAAAGGGAGATGTGAAGAGAGTAGCGGAGATAGGCGAAGTGAAAATAGAGGAGTAGTGTATTATGAGTGGAAAGAAAGGAATGAAAAAGACCGGGGTACAATCATTGGATGTATGTGAAGACGAACGTGGCTTGAGTTGTCGACGTGTATACCCAAACTCGATGCACCGCCACAGTGGCGGCGGGGCTCCGCGAGCGTCGAAATTGTTTGTGTCTGCACTCACTGGGAATCAAACCTGACACCCAGACATTGGAAATCCAACGCCTTAGCTACGAGGCTAGCGAGAACTGGCCTAGTTCTAGGCTACTTTAAAATAAAATTAAAGAGACAAAAAAAAAAACCACTGCAAAAAGGGGGAAAGGAAGCAAGCTGGTGCGTCGGGGGGAGGTTCCCCCGGCGCTGGAGCGTGCAACCTTAAGGGAAAAAAACAAAAAAACAAATGCAAAAAACAAAACAAAACAAACCCTGCATGAATAATAGGGAGAAGGCCGGCCTCCCCCAAGAAGTCAACAAGTCCACCAGTCAATGTGCACGCACTCGTCCCGAGTACAAGGGACAGGCGGTAGCGACCCCGCCCATGCCGGTACCGGGACAGGTAACGTGCGCTAAGATCACCCAGACTGGGACATTCGACAAAAATGTGCCGAACATTCTGGGGGACAACGCAGTCGTCGCAAGAGGGCGCAGGCGAGCACTCCATCAAATAGCGATGAGTCACACGAGTGTGTCCGATTCGGAGACGACAGAAAGCGACCTGAAGCCGTCGCGACATTGGGGGATAGGTCCATGGGAACGGTCACGGCGCAATGGCACGACACTTTAAGTTCCCTTCGACCGTCTCCCATCTTCTTTGCCAAACAGTCCGAAGAGCTGCCCGTATTCCTGCCATGTAGTCGGTGTAAGGAAGAGCGAAACGCTGGTCCGGTCGCAGAGTCCTCGCGAACTCTTTGGCGCGCTCATTCCCCGCAATTCCTACATGTCCAGGAACCCAGCAGAAGATAATCTCGACATCTGGCCGGATCGCCAAAACCGTGGCGTCACGGATATCGCGAACCAGGGGATGGGGAGATTCCAATGCCCCGAGAGCACTCAGGGCACTTTGTGAGTCGCTATAGATCACAACCCGGTCGCCGAACCGGGCACGCCGCGTAAACTCCCGTACCGAGTGGTGTATTGCCACCAGCTCGGCCGTGAAGACAGATGCAGCGCCTGGTAGAGCCCCGCTGACTTGAAACAGAGGGGATGCGGCGTGGAAGCCGACCCCCTCTTGGGACTTAGAGCCATCCGAATACACTGGCACGGTTCCAATGTGACACGAGGTGTGCTCCAAAATGGTCGAACGGAATACTCCCGGAACAGTACAAGCTTTATGAGCAGAGGCGTGGCGACAAATAGCAGAATTTGGTACGCTCCAGGGTGGCGTCCTGGGTAGAACCAGGGGCGCCATCGGCCCGAGAGCTATATCTACCTCTCGAAGGAGTTTCCTGGCCCTAAACCCAAAGGGCTTAGGGTATGACTGGCGTCTCTCGTCGGCATAGGCACCATCGAGATCAGCTGCGGATGCAGTGAGAGCTGTTGGCGACTGAGGGAGGCGCCGTGCTCACGCGTACAGGCGAGTGATGCACTGCACGCGGCGCAGAGCGAGTGGCATCTCACCAGCATCGACCAACAGGCTCTAAATGGGGGAAGTGCGAAAGGCACCGGTCGCAAGGCGGAGGCCGATGTGGTGGATCGAATCCACCTTCCGCAATAAACGCTCGGCTGCGGATGCATAAAACTCGCATCCGTAGTCGAGCTTCGAGCGAACAAAGGATCGATAAAAAAGTAGGGCAGTAACCCTATCAGCGCCCCAAGCGCTGAACGTCACGGAACGGAGAATATCCATGGCGCGGGTACAAGAGACCCTAAGGCTGCGAATATGAGCTTCCCAGGTGAGGCGTCGGTCGAATACAAGACCAAGGAAACGGTGCGACTCAACCACATCCAAGCGCACCCCATTAAGAAACAAATCTGGTTCGGGGTGGAGCCGTGGATGGCGGCAGAAGTGCACCACCTTAGTCTTGGCCACATAAAACCATAACCTGTGCGCTTTGGCATAGCGAGAGACGCGGTTCAATGCCTGTTGGAGTCGACGCTCCAGAGTTGGCATCTGGGCCGCGCCAAAAGAGATCGAAAGGTCGTCCACGTAGAGCGTAGCGAGAACATCTTTCGGCAGCACCGAGGTGATGCCGTTGATGCTCAGGGCAAAGAGTGTGACACTGAGGACACTTCCCTGCGGGACACCCTCTTCCTGCTCCTTTGGGCCGGAGAGAGCTCCCCCCACCCGTACGCGGAATCGACGATCTCGCAAAAAAATTCAGATATAAAGACTGGGAGGCGTCCCCTCACCCCCATCGTGTGGAGAGTCTCCATGATACCGTATCGCCATGCGGTATCATAGGCCTTCTTCAGATCGAAAAACACCGTGGCGTAGTGCTGTCTACGAAGGAAAGCCTCGCAGACGGCATTTTCCAGTCGGAGCAGAGCATCAGACGTGGAGTGGAACTTGCGGAAGCCGCACTGTGCATAAGACAGATGGCCTCCGCTGTCCAGGAAAAAGACTAGTCTAACATTTACCAATTTCTCCATCAACTTGCACACGCAAGAGGTTAGAGAGATTGGGCGGAAACCGGTCGGAGTAGAGTGATCTCTCCCCGGTTTGCGGAAGGCGAGCACAGTAGCGATTCGCCAGGAATCTGGGAGAAGACCCTCCACCCAGATCCTGTTGAACAAATCTAAAAGAAAGGCCATGCCTCGCTCACCCAGGTGTCGAAGCATGGCGTACGAGACATCGGCCGGACCATGGGCGGTGTCCGCTCACGAAGCAGGAGCGGAGCGACACTAACTCACAGTAAACCTGTCGTTGAAGGGTTCTCCGCCTCTGGAGGTAAAGTCCAGCCGGCGGCCTTCCGCGACATCACGACGTGCATTGAATGCTGGCGGAGCAGCATCACGGCTAGAGAATGCGAAAAAAGCGGTCGCTAAGGATTCCGCCACGGACGCGGGGTCCGAGATTGCGGTCCCATTCTCCTGGAGAACGGGAGGTGGGTCCTGCGAGAACTTGCCCCGAATCCTTTTGACTCGCCTCCACACCTCAGCTAAAGGGGTCTTCTCGTTAAGTGAAGACACGTATGCCCGCCAAGAAGAGCGGCGGGCGTGCTTCGAAATATACCGGAACCTAGCCTTAGCCGACGAAATTCAGCAACAGTGAAATCGTTCGGGCGGCGCTTATAGCGCATGTAGGCATAACGCTTCTGTTTGAGGGCCGTCTCACACTCGGCCGACCACCATGGGAGTGGTCGGCGTGCAAAACGGCCTGACGTCCTAGGAATAATAGTCAGGCCCACGGCGATGAGGTTGCCGGAGAAGAACTCAACGGCCTCATATACCGACCTAAACTCCTCGACTGAGATAGAGAATTCAGTCATTTCCTGAAATGCAGGCGACCGCGCAAAGCACCACCGAGGTGGTCTCTCAGGCGGCAGTTGCCCTGAAAATGATATTTGAATGGGAAAGTGATCACTACCATGGAGGTCATCGACCACCCCCCCAATCAAAATCAGGCTGTGCATCCGAAGAGCACAAAGATAGGTCAAGGCAAGAAAATGAAGCGGTTCTCGGACAGTGATGCGTAAACTCATCCACGTTTAGGACACCCATCTCAAGCTCTTCGATCAGATCGGCAAGGACTTGTCCCCTGGGATTTATGGAGTAATCTCCCCAGAGAGGATGCCTGCCGTTCAGATCTCCAAGCAAGAGATAGGGCCTCGGCAACCGTGCCACGACGCGGCGGAAGTCCCCCACGTCCAAGTCAGCTGACGGTGCAATGTACGCAGAAATGATAGTATACCTCCTATCCAGGTGCAGCTGCACAGCCACTGCTGAAAGGAGGTATCTAAAGAGAAAGGAAGAACGGAGACATCACGCCGGGTGTAAACTGCGCATCCCCCAGCCCTGCCATCCCGCGGTGGTGGGGTCGCAAGACCCTTATACCCCGGGAGGGCAGGCAGGGGCCACGCGCCTAGCATGGTCTCCTGCAAAAAGATAGCTAACGGGGAACGGGACGAGACGAGCCTCCGCAGCTCCTCCCAGTTGGCCCGGAGTCCAAGGCAATTCCATTGAAGGAATATGCACTCCAGGCCTAGCTCGGAGGAGACGCGGGGGCCCTCCTCGAACTGAAGACCCTCACGGGAATGGCCGTACGCTTCCCGGGGCCAGAACCCCGGGCGCTGTTGGCCGGACAAAGCGCTGAAGGCGCTGTCGCCTTCGAGGACTTATTGGGGGAGGTTGGGCTCGCCATGCGAGTCTTTTCCTCCCTCCGCCTCAAAACCTTAGGCGGGCGTTGCGGCTTCGGAGGCGGGGGGCCCTCTTTTCGAGGAACCACCGTCTCCGAGCCACTCGCTCCACCTCGGGGCGTGGGCGAAGAAGCCGAAGCTCCTTTGTTGCCTCCTTTCGGGGGACAGCTTTAGGAACCACGGAAAATGGCCGAGCGACCAACTTCAGGGGTGTTGCCTTCTGTGAGTCTAACGACTCGGTGGAGGCGCGAGGCTGTTTCGCCTTACGGGAAACGGTCACGCTGGGGAAAGAGAGGGAAGCCCTGGTTTTAGCCGGGGCTGGGTATGAACCCTTTTTGCCGCCAACTTTATCAGGGGAACGCCCGGATTGGGTAGAGGCCGCAGAAGGGCTCCGAATGGGCGCGGAAACAACCGTTTTCGTTGGCCTGAATGGGCCAGGAGCAGAGGGTGCTCCCATCCGTAGAAGACCCACCCGTCCACGCAGCCCCCGCGGATGGAGAGGAGCCCCGAGTCTTCTTCGTCTTTTTAGTCTTTTTCTTTTTTGGAGAGGAGAAGCCCCCATGCCAGATGGGCCGGCCTCAGCCAGGTCCCTCTCCGAAATGGAGAAGGTCCTAGTAGTCGTGGGGGCACCTGTCGGAGGAGATCCCTCCCCTCCTTGTATTGCCTCGGAGCCCTCGGCCGTTTGAGGGGGACCTTGCATAGGGGCGGATTCGGGTTCGGTGCTTGGCGCCGAGCCCGGATTCCCCCCCATGGAAGGCCCTACCGTCTAAGGCTGGGTCTCCTCAAGGACCATGTCTATCACAGGAGGGGCCTCCAGTTGGCTTCCCTCTCCCCCCTAAGGGGGTTTGCCCTATCGAGCCGCTTCAAAGGGGAGCGGCTGGCTATGGGCTGCCTGCTGGCTTTCTTGGCAGTCCCCTTGGAAAGAAAAGAGGGGACTGCCGCTGGAAAAAGGGAGGTGCCCGAAAGCACCTCCAGAGAAGGGGGTGAGGGGGAGTCCCCTGCCTCCGTAGGCGAAGGAGAGGAGTAAGCCTCCTCTTCGGTTAGAGAAATATGGAGGGTCCCCTGCGCAAGCACAGGAAGGGGGGGACCTCCATTTTTTTGGTGGAGCTGCACGAGGGCGGCTCCGTCGATGAGCAAGGGAAAATTAGGGGGAGATGGTTTATTTTCTCATCATTGGGCATGGTGACCTTATTTGTGCTACGGGACGCAATAGCTCATCACCTCTCGCAGTTGCCCGCACTGCGAGAGGTGCTTACAAGCCCGGCAGAGACAGGCGCCGCCATTTGGGACCACCTCTCCCGCCTGGTGGCCTGGCAGTCCATCGGCATGGCGGCTCCACCTTGGACACGGCGTAAAAATTAATAGATTGTGAAGAGGAGAGGAAAAGGGATGTGAGCAAGGTATGGGTGCGGATGAAGCAGGTTGTTAAAAACCAGCCACCACAGACCGGAGCTCAGGGGTTAGGGAACATTGTCCCCTCCCCCCTCAGCCCCGATCTGGGGCGGTTGGCTTGAGAAGAAGGTCAGCATCTACCCTGTGAAATTAGAGGCTGACCAGAGAAAGTTGTGGGAGAGGTTGTATGAAAAGCGACGAAGTAGGGGAGAAATACAGGCTATCTGAAGGAAGGAAAAGAGAGTCTAAGCTGTGGCCGGACGGGGCGCTGGATCCCGTCAGCACGGTGGCCAGGATGGCAAATCGCCGCGCCCCTTACGGGGCAAAGTCCTTAGAAGAAGACCCGCCTCTATCAAGGAGGAGAGTCCCAGTGAACTAAAGTGTCCTGAACGCGGCCCCCAGACGGGAACCAGGCGTGAACCATTGGGGGAAACGATATAAGGGAAGGGGACAGATGAAAAGGTGGTCAGGAACTAAAAACAATTGCCTTCGACCCCAAATTCATATAACCCAGGAAAGGAGGGATCTTTAACGTCCATCAACAATGGTCCACACGTATTTAAGTCAACAATAAAAAAGTGCTACGAACCCCATACCCATTCTGTAAAGAAACAACAACACCCAGACGAGCAACATAAAATAATCAAAAACATCTCTCCGTACTCTCAATAGTGGTAAAGGTATCGTGGGGTTTGCCAAGCGTAGTGCGGAGCTTGTTGGAAACACAGTGGGAGGCGGACTCGGAGGCCATCCACTTCCACAATAGGACCTGGTGCTGGGGGGCCAACACGGAGAAGCTCCAATCCTCGGGTTTCGACATGCGCTCCACTCGCTCGTTGATGCGGAACAAGTCCTCCAGCCAACGCTCGTCACTGCCAGAAGGAAAACCCTTATTAGCGAGGCAGAGGCAACAATTTTATTATTATTATTAGACAAGGAAAGGTTTCTACTCTCGCCCACCAACTGGAGCATTTCCTCCGAAAAAATAAGAACAATCATTAGGCTAATTAAATAAAATAAAAAATTACGGGCCCATCTGGCCACTGCGTACCTCGGCAAAAGTCGCCATAATCACATTACAGCCTAATACCAGGCTAGATTAAAAAACAAGTAAATAACAAATAAAAAAAAGATAACAAAAAGGAACAAGAAGGAAGCGCGCTCTGGCGTCTGGAGTAAGCCCGCCTCCCAATGGTGCAGGAACATGGGACCTAGGACAATGAGAGTCAAATAAGATGGAGGAGGTCAACCTCCTTCAAAAGGTCATATAATCCGCAAGTCTGTGTACACGAAGAATCCGTCCCGAGTACAAGAGACAAGCGGTAGCGATCCCGCTCGTCCCGGTAACGGGAGAGGTAACATGCGCGCAGATCACCCAGACTGGGACATTAAACAAGAATGTGCTGAAGAGTTTGGGGAAAAACGCCCGAGCACTGCTGAGTTTCTGTTTAAAAGGAGGGAAGTGTTTGATAGTGTATGGGTGGCCTTATGGTGCATGCTATAGTGAGTAGTGATAGAAGATTTTGAGGTGGAGACAGTTAACAGGTTCGATTGTAGCCAGAGTTCGAATTTGGTGGGTGTATCGTTGTAGATCTGAATTTTTTTTTTTTTTATTTATTTAAGGGGCTATCTGGCGACTGCCGACTTAGGCATAAGTCGCCGTAAACAAACAGCCCAGTTCTAGGCTACTTTAAAAAATTGAACAGGAAACAACAATAACAATAGCAAAGCAATAACAACAACAATTAAACCTGGTTAAATGAAAGGGAGAAGGCCGGCCTCCCCCAAAAAGTCAACAAGTCCACCAGTCAAAGTGCACGCACTCGTCCCGAGTACAAGGGACAGGCGGTAGCGACCCCGCCCATCCCGGTACCGGGACAGGTGTCGTGCGCGAAGATCACCCAGACTGGGACATTTAACAAGAATGTGCCGAACAGTCTGGGGGACGACGCAGTCGTTGCAAGAGGGCGCAGGCGAGCGCTCCATCAAATAGCGATGCGTCACACTAGTGTGGCCGATTCGGAGACGACAGAAAGCAACCTGAAGCCGCCGCGGCATTGGGGGATAGGTCCATGGGAAAAGTCGCGGCGCAATGGCACGCAACTTAAAGTTCCATTCGACCGTCTCCCATCTTCTTTGCCAAGCAGTCCGAAGAGCTGCCCGTATTCCTGCCATGTAGTCAGTGTGAGGAAGAGCGAAACGCTGGTCCGGTCGCAGAGTCCTCGCGGACTCTTTGGTGCGCTCATTCCCCGCAATTCCTACATGTCCAGGAACCCAGAAAAAGATAATCTCGACATCTGCCCGGCTCGCCAAAACCGTGGCGTCATGGGTTTCGCGAACCAGGGGATGGGGAGATTCCAATGCCCCGAGAGCACTCAGGGCGCTTTGTGAGTCGCTATAGATCACAATCCGGTCTCCGAACCGGGCACGTCGCGTAATCTCCCGTACCGAGTGGTGTATTGCCACCAGCTCGGCCGTGAAGACAGACGCAGCGCCTGGTAGAGCCCCGCTGACTTCAAACAGAGGGGATACGGCGTGGAAGCCGACCCCCTCTTGGGACTTGGAGCCATCCGTATACACTGGCACAGTACCAGCGTGACACGATGTGTGCTCCAAAAAGATCGAAGGCAATACTCCCGGCGCAGTACAAGCTTTGGGAGCAGAGGCGTGACGACAAATAGCCAAATGTGGTACCCTCCAGGGTGGCGTCCTGGGCAGAACCAGGGGCGCCACCGGCCCGAGAGCTATATCTACCTCTCGAAGGAGTTTCCTGGCCCTAAACCCAAAGGGCTTAGGGTATGACTGGCGTCTCTCGGCGGCATAGGCACCATCGAGATCAGGTGCGGATGCAGTGAGAGCTGTTGGCGATTGAGGGAGGCGCCGGGCTCGCGCGTACAGGCGAGTGATGCACTGCACGCGGCGCAGAGCGAGTGGCATGTCCCCAGCATCGACCAACAGGCTCTCAATGGGGGAAGTGCGGAAGGCACCGGTCGCCAGGCGAAGGCCGGTGTGGTGGATCGAATCCACCTTCCGCAATAAACGCTCGGCTGCGGATGCATAAAACTCGCATCCGTAGTCAAGCTTTGAGCGAACAAAGGATCGATAAAAAAGTAAGGCAGGAGCCCTATCAGCGCCCCAATGTAAACTCAGGGGGAGGGATGGGATCAAATTGCATTCCTTAAAATAGTTTTTAGATAAAGTACAGATAAGATAATTAATCCAAGGATTCGAACTGATAACCCAGTTCGGAGAGATAATACTTGCACTATACCAACGCCTTATCTTGACTTTCAAACAACGCATCTCTCATTCAGTAAATCTGTATTCCTCCCATTTAAATGGTATTATTTGTACAGTGGTTTCCAGGGTACAAAAGCCCTGAACAAAATTTTAAATCAACTATGCAAAGACCCGTGCAACTCACTGGCCCAAAAGATTCCAAACTACATAGATGACGTGACGAGTATATGTTGGGGCGGAAGCACACCACACGCTGAGAATCGTACATGCAGTCACATGGAAAACACCAACTCCTAAGCCACGCTAGCAGCACAAAATCCCACTCACTCACTGAGCCTATCTCTCCAGTCCCCCAAAATTTGGGGACTGGAGGTTACCTTTGAACCCTACCTTGGTGGTACGGTCTTGAGCAGGAAGGAGATGATAGCGTGGAAGGTGGTGGAAGGGATAGCCGAGGAAGATCGCAGGATGTACTGGCGCTGTATTGACGTGATGGTCCGGTGATCGATGTTTCCTAACTCCAGGCTGTCATAGATGTCCCCCTGCACGGGATCATAATTATAAAAATGAAGAAAAACAGCCATGCGTGACGTCAACCCAATTACGGCGGCGGGACCCTTCGAGAAATGTAGACAACTCAAAGAATGGAGTTACTAGTGTTTGGTCGGAGCAAACCGAGGGGACAAGAAACTAAATAGAAACTGTATAGGGACGATGACAAGGCTAATTAACAACAGGATTAAACCGTAAAGATTTTGGACTGTTAAGGACATTTCTAAACCTACAGGAACAAGTACACAACTTCGGTCGCCCGGGCAAGTAGCATAAGGAAATGACTTCCCGGCGGTCACTTCTCGAATTCTGATTAAGCCTGAGATATTTAGAGCAATTGTGGACCCATCCACCAATACACATGTTCAACTAATGCAAAAGGTGAATTTAAAATAAGAATATGAAAACAAAACAATAAAAAAGGAAAATGGCAACAATTAGGAAGCAAGCTCCGGTCCCCCTCCGCCCGGCGCAGGAGCGTGCGACCTACAAAGAAAACAACAACAAAAACAAAACCTAGTTAAATAAAGGGGAGAAGGCCGGCTTCCCTCCAAAAGTCTATAAGTCCACCAGTCAATGTGCACGAAATCGTCCCAAGCTGCAAAAGTGGACCCACTTCACATGCCCAACCCTTGCCTCCAAAAAACACTACTCAAACACAAACCTGCTTTTCATGCCCCATACTTTCCTCACCTACACTCAACCCCCATCCCCTCAATCTGCACCTCACCTTAACTGCCATTGTCATCACCAATACCACCCAATCCTCCCCCCCCCCCCAAACTCATCTTTGCATAGTAACAGCAAATGCACCATACACACAACCTTAACATATTGACGGCATTACTACCAAAAAAGATAGACTAGCAAACTTCTTGAAACAGCACAACATACACACTGCCATCCTACAAGAAACAAAACTCTGCACAGCACAAGACTCCTTCCCTTCCAAACTTGACAAACATCAGACAGGACCGAGCTGACGGTATTGGGGGTGGACTCATCACCCTGGCAAACAAATCCTCAAACTTTAGGTAGCAGTGGACCCTCACCAACCCCCAGACACCACCACAGAAATACAATCAATCAAAGTGCACATGGGCAACAAATCCCACTCAATGCATAAATGCTTACATCTCCCCCCCAAATTCACCTACTAGTCCAGTAAATTTCTACCACCACCCCACTCTCCAACCCAACCTAAAATAGGGTTAGCGACTTGAAAACTAAAGTGTCAACTTGATATATTAACAACCTATACAATTTCACCCTACTGAACCCTCACTTTCGTTCATCCTCCATCAAGCCCTCCACCATCCATCCAACTACAATCAGACACACAGTCATCCGGTCCCAACTAAAGTCAGGCCATTCCAGATTACTCCAACAGTACAAACAAATCTCACCCCATCACACATGCAGCAGATATAACCAACATCAAAGACTCCCTTGACTGCTTGAAGCTCAGAAACGAAATCAACACCTGCATCATCTCTGACCTCTAGAATGTGTGGAACTACATCATCTGTGATCTCTAGAACCTGTGGAACTACATCATATCTGACCTGTAGAACCTGTGGAACATCATATCTGAACTGTAGAACCTGTTGAAATACATCATCTCTGACCTCTAGAACCTGTGGACCAACATCATCTCTGACCTCTATAACCTGTGGACCTAAATCATCTGACCTCTAGAATGTGTGGAACTACATCATCTGTGATCTCTAGAACCTGTGGAACTACATCATCTCTGACTTCTAGAAACTGTGGACCTACATCATCTCTTACCTCTAGAACTTGTGGAACTACATCATCGTTGACCTCTAGAACCTGCAGAACTACATCATATATGACCTCTAGAACTTGTGGAAATACATCATCTCTGACCTCTAGAACCTGTCGAACTTCCTCATCTCTGTCCTCTCGAACTACATCATCTGTGATCTCTAGAACCTGTGAACCTACATCATCTGTGATTTCTAGAACCTGTGAACCTACATCATCTCTGACCTCTAGAACCTGTAGAATTACATCAGCTTTGACCTCTAGAAGCTGCAGAACTACATCATATATGACTTCTAGAACCTGTTAAACTACATCATCTGACCTCTAAAACCTGTGGACCTACATCATTTCTGGCTTCTAGAACCTGCGGAATTACATCATATATGACCTCTAGAACCTGTGGACCTACATAATCTCTAACCTCTAAAACCTGCGGAACTACATCATCTTTGACCTCTAGAACCTGTGGAACTACATCATCTCTGACCTCTAGAACCTGTGGACCTAAATCATCTGTGATCTCTAGAACCTGTGGAACAACATCATATCTGACCTCTAGAACCTGTGGACCTACATCATCTCTGACCTCTACAACCTATGGACCCATCTCGGGAACGTGATGGCATTCCGAATGGTTGCAAACCTTGCAAGAGGGGAGGGGGGAAAGGGGTAAGTAGGGGTAGAAATCTACCATCCATCGTCCTCAGATATCATTTTCTACTCCCCAAAGCTCTCTCCCACAACATCCTAGAAAGTGTTCATTTTATTTTTTTTTAAAGAGCCCATCTGGCAACTGCCCACTTGGGCATAAGTCGCGAAAAACACGACAGCCTAAAACTAGGCTACTTTAAAATAAAAATATGAAAACTTAACAATAATATAAATTCGAAAAACTTAACAACCAGGAAGCAATCTCCGGCAGCGGGGGAAAGTCCCCCTCACCCAGGTGCAGGAGAGTGAAACCTACAAAACAACAACAACAGAAAAACAACAAAAAGAACCTTAAATAAAGGGGAGAAGCCCGGCCTCCCCCCAAAAGTCAACAAGTCCAAAAGTAGAGTGCACGAATCCGTCCCGAGTACAAGGGACAGGCGGTAGCGACCCCACCCATCCCGGTACCGGGACAGGTGTCGTGCGCGAAGATCACCCAGACTGGGACATTCGACAAGAATGTGCCGAACAGTCTGGGGGACGACGCAGTCGTTGCAATAGGGCACAGGCGAGCGCTCCATCAAATAGCGATGCGTCACACGAGTGTGCCCGATTCGGAGACGACAGAAAGCAACCTGAAGCCGCCGCGGCATTGGGGGATAGGTCCATGGGAACAGTCGCGGCGCAATGGCACGCAACTTTAAGTTCCCTTCGACCGTCTCCCATCTTCTTTGCCAAGCAGTCCGAAGAGCTGCCCGTATTCCTGCCATGTAGTCAGTGTGAGGAAGAGCGAAACGCTGGTCCGGTCGCAGAGTCATCGCGGACTCTTTGGCGCCCTCATTCCCCGCAATTCGTACATATCCAGGAACCCAGCAGAAGATAATCTCGACATCAACCAGGCTCACCAAAAAAGTGGCGTCACGGATTTTGCGAACGAGGGGATGCGGAGATTCCAATGCCCCGAGAGCACTCAGGGCGCTTTGTGAGTCGCTATATATAACAATCCGGTCTCCCACCGGGCACGTCGCGTAATCTCCCGTACTGAGTGGTGTATTTCCACCAGCTCGGCCGTGAAGACAGACGCAGCGCCTGGTAGAGCACCGCTGACTTCAAACAGGGGGGATACGGCGTGGAAGCCGACCCCCTCTTGGGACTTGGAGCCATCCGTATACAATGGCACGGTTCCAGCGTGACACGATGTGTGCTCCAAAAAGGTCAAACGCAATACTCTCGGTGCAGTACAAGCTTTGGGAGCAGAGGCGTGGCGACAAATAGCCAAATGTGGTACCCTCTAGGATGGCGTCCTGGGCAGAACCAGGGGCGCCACCGGGCAGAGAGCTATATCTACCTCTCGAAGGAGTTTCCTGGCCCTAAACCCGAAGGGCTTAGTGTATGACTGGCGTCTCTCAGCGGCATAGGCACCATCGAGATCAGGTGCGGATGCAGTGAGAGCTGTTGGCGATTGAGGGAGGCGCCGGGCTCGCGCGTACAGGCGAGTGATGCACTGCACGCGGCGCAGAGCGAGTGGCATCTCACCAGCATCGACCAACAGGCTCCCAATGGGGAAAGTGCGGAAGGCACCGGTCGAAAGGCGAAGGCCGGTGTGGTGGATCGAATCCACCTTCCGCAATAAACGCTCGGCTGCGGATGCATAAAAATCGCATCCGTAGTCGAGCTTCGAACGAACAAAGGATCGATAAAAAAGTAGGGCAGTAACCCTATCAGCGCCCCAAGCGCTGAACGTCACGGAACGGAGAATGTCCATGGCGCGGGTACAAGAGACTCAACCACATCCAGGCGCACCCCATTAAGAAACAAATCTGGGTCGGGGTGAAGCCGTGGATGGCGGCAGAAGTGCACCACCTTAGTCTTGGCCAAAGAAAACCGAAACCTGTGCGCTTCGGAATAGCGAGAGACGCGGTTCAATGCCTGTTGGAGTCGACGCTCCAGAGTTGGCAAAAGAGATCGAAAGGTCGTCCACGTAGAGCGTAGCGAGAACATCTTCCGGCAGCACCGAGGTAATGCCGTTGATACTCAGGGCAAAGACTGTGACACTGAGGACACTTCCCTGCGGGACACCCTCTTCCTGCTCGATTGGGCCTGAGAGGGCTCCCCCCACCCGTACGCGGAACCGACGATCTCGCGAAAATTCAGATATAAACATTGGGAGGCGTCCCCTCGCCCCCATCGTGTGGAGGGTCTCCATGATACCGTATCGCCATGCGGTATCATAGGCCTTCTCCAGATCGAAAAATACCGTGGCGTAGTGCTGTCTACGAAGGAAAGCCTCGCAGACGGCATTTTCCAGTCGGAGCAGAGCATCCAACGTGGAGTGGAACTTGCGGAAGCCGCACTGTGCATAAGACAGATGGCCTCCGCTGTCCAGGAAAAAGACTAGTCTAACATTTACCAATTTCTCCATCAACTTGCACACGCAAGAGGTTAGAGAGATTGGGCGGAAACCGGTCGGAGTAGAGTGATCTCTCCCAGGTTTGCGAAAGGCGAGCACAGTAGCGATTCGCCAGGAGTCTGGGAGAAGACCTTCCACCCAGATCCTGTTGAACAAATCTAACAGAAAGGCGATGCCTCGCTCACCCAGGTGTCGAAGCATGGCGTACGGGACATCTTCCGGACCATAGGCGGTGTCCGCGCACGAAGCGAGAGCGGAACGCAACTCACTCACAGTAAACTTGTCGTTGAAGGGTTCTCCGCCTCTGGAGGTAAAGTCCAGCGGGCGGCCTTCCGCGACATCACGACGGGCATTGAATGCTGGCGGAGCAGCATCCCGGCTAGAGAATGCGGAAAAAGCGGTCGCTAAGGATTCCGCCACGGACGCGTGGTCCGAGATTGCGGTCCCATTCTCCTGGAGAACGGGAGGGGGGTCCTGCGAGATTTTTTTTTTTTTTTAATTAAGGGGCTATCTGGCGACTGCCGACTAAGGCATAAGTTGCCGTAAACAAACAGCCTAGTTTTAGGCTACTTTAAAAAATTAAACAGAAAACAATAAAAAGAAATAACAATAACAAAGCAATAACAAAACAATTACAAAAACAACAACAACAATTAAATCGGGTTAAATAAAAGGGAGAAGGCCGGCCTCCCCCCAAAAGTCAATAAGTCCACCAGTCAAAGTACACGCACTCGTCCCGAGCACAAAGGACAGGCGGTAGCGACCCCGCCCATCCCGGTACCGGGACAGGTGTCGTGCGCGAAGATCACCCAGACTGGGACATTCGACAAGAATGTGCCGAACAGTCTGGGGGACGACGCAGTCGTTGCAATAGGGCGCAGGCGAGCGCTCCATCAGATAGCGATGCGTCACACGAGTGTGTCCGATTCGGAGACGACAGAAAGCAACCTGAAGCCGCCGCGGCATTGGGGGATAGGTCCATGGGAACAGTCGCGGCGCAATGGCACGCAACTTTAAGTTCCCTTCGACCGTCTCCCATCTTCTTTGCCAAGCAGTCCGAAGAGCTGCCCGTATTCCTGCCATGTAGTCGGTGTGAGGAAGAGCGAAACGCTGGTCCGGTCGCAGAGTCCTCGCGGACTCTTTGGCGCCCTCATTCCCCGAGATACCTACATGTCCAGGAATCCAGCAGAAGATAATCTCGACATCTGCCCGGCTCGCCAAAACCGTGGCGTCACGGATATCACGAACCAGGGGATGCGGAGATTCCAATGCCCCGAGAGCACTCAGGGCGCTTTGTGAGTCGTTATAGATCACAATCCGGTCTCCGAACCGGGCACGTCGCGTAATCTCCCGTACCGAGTGGTGTATTGCCACCAGCTCGGCCGTGAAGACAGACGCAGCGCCTGGTAGAGCCCCGCTGACTTCAAACAGAGGGGATACGGCGTGGAAGCCGACCCCCTCTTGGGACTTGGAGCCATCCGTATACACTGGCACGGTACGATTTTTTTTTTTTTTTTTTTATAGAGCCCATCTGGCAACTACCCACTTGGGCATAAGTCGCCGAAAAACACGACAGCCTAGAATTAGGCTACTTTAAAGTTAAAATATGAAAACTTAACAATCAATATAAATTGGAAAAACTTAACAATCGAAGCAATCTCCGGCAGCGGGGGGAGGTCCCCCTCACCCCGGTGCAGGAGAGTGCAACCTAAAACAAAACAATAACAAAAAAAGGAACCTTAAATAAAGGGGAGAAGGCCGGCCTCCCCCAAAAAGTCAATAAGTCCACCAGTCATGGTGCACGCACTCGTCCCGAGTACAAGGGACAGGCGGTAGCGACCCCGCCCATCCCGGTACCGAGACAGGTATCGTGCGCGAAGATCACCCAGACTGGGACATTCGACAAGAATATGCCGAACAGTCTGGGGGACGACGCAGTCGTTGCAATAGGGCACATGCGAGCGCTCCACCAAGTAACGATGCGTCACACGAGTGTGTCCGATTCGAAGACGACAGAAAGCAACCTGAAGCCGCCGCGGCATTGGGGGATAGGTCCATGGGAACAGTCGCGGCGCAATGGCACGCAACTTTGAGTTCCCCTCGACCGTCTCCCATCTTCTTTGCCAAGCAGTCCGAAGAGCTGCCCGTATTCCTGCCATGTAGTCAGTGTGAGGAAGAGCGAAACGCTGGTCCGGTCGCAGAGTCCTCGCGGACTCTTTGGCGCCCTCATCGGCGCGCTCATTCCCCGCAATTCCTACATGTCCAGGAACACAGCAGAAGATAATCTCGACATCTGCCCGGCTCGCCAAAACCGTGGCGTCACGGATTTCGCGAACCAGGGGCTTGCGGAGATTCCAATGCCCCGAGAGCACTCAGGGCGCTTTGTGAGTCGCTATAAAACACAATCCGGTCTCCGAACCGGGCACGTCGCGTAATCTCCCGTACCGAGTGGTATATTGCCACCAGCTCGGCCGTGAAGACAGACGCAGCGCCTGGTAGAGTCCCGCTGACTTCAAACAGAGGGGATACGGCGTGGAAGCCGACCCCCTCTTGGGACTTGGAGCCATCCGTATACACTGGCACGGTTCCAGCGTGACACGATGTGTGCTCCAAAAAGGTCGAACGCAATACTCCCGGCGCAGTACAAGCTTTGGGAGCAGAGGCGTGGCGACAAATAGCCAAATGTGGTACCCTCCAGGGTGGCGTCCTGGGCAGAACCAGGGGCGCCACCGGCCCGAGAGCTATATCTACCTCTCGAAGGAGTTTCCTGGCCCTAAACCCAAAGGGCTTAGGGTATGACTGGCGTCTCTCGGCGGCATAGGCACCATCGAGATCAGCTGCGGATGCAGTGAGAGCTGTTGGCGACTGAGGGAGGCGCCGGGCTCGCGCGTACAGGCGAGTGATGCACTGCACGCGGCGCAGAGCGAGTGGCATCTCCCCAGCATCGAACAACAGGCTCTCAATGGGGGAAGTGCGGAAGGCACCGGTCGCAAGGCGAAGGCCGGTGTGGTGGATCGAATCCACCTTCCGCAATAAACGCTCGGCTGCGGATGCATAAAACTCGCATCCGTAGTCGAGCTTCGAGCGAACAAAGGATCGATAAAAAAGTAAGGCGGTAGCCCTATCAGCGCCCCAAGCGCTGAACGTCATGGAACGGAGAATGTCCATGGCGCGGGTACAAGAGACCCTAAGGCTGCGAATGTGAGCCTCCCAGGTGAGGCGTCGGTCGAATACAAGACCAAGGAAACGGTGCGACTCAACCACATCCAGGCGCACCCCATTAAGAAACAAATCTGGGTCGGGGTGAAGCCGTGGGTGGCGGCAGAAGTGCACCACCTTAGTCTTGGCCAAAGAAAACCGAAACCTGTGCGCTTCGGAATAGCGAGAGACGCGGTTCAATGCCTGTTGGAGTCGGCGCTCCAGAGTTGGCATCTGGGCCGCGCCAAAAGAGATCGAAAGGTCGTCCACGTAGAGCGTAGCGAGAACATCTTCCGGCAGCACCGAGGTGATGCCGTTGATGCTCAGGGCAAAGAGTGTGACACTGAGGACACTTCCCTGCGGGACACCCTCTTCCTGCTCCTTTGGGCCGGAGAGGGCTCCCCCCACCCGTACGCGGAATCGACGATCTCGCAAAAATTCAGATATAAACATTGGGAGGCGTCCCCTCGCCCCCATCGTGTGGAGAGTCTCCATGATACCGTATCGCCATGCGGTATCATAGGCCTTCTCCAGATCAAAAAACACCGTGGCGTAGTGCTGTCTACGAAGGAAAGCCTCGCAGACGGCATTTTCCAGTCGGAGCAGAGCATCCGACGTGGAGTGGAACTTACGGAAGCCGCACTGTGCAGAAGACAGATGGCCTCCGCTGTCCAGGAAATAGGCTAATCTAACATTTACCAATTTCTCCATCAACTTGCACACGCAAGAGGTTAGAGAGATTGGGCGGAAACCGGTCGGAGTAGAGTGATCTCTCCCCGGCTTGCGAAAGGCAAGCACAGTAGCGATTCGCCAGGAGTCTGGGAGAAGACCTTCCACCCAGATCCTGTTGAACAAATCTAACAGAAAGGCCATGCCTCGCTCACCCAGGTGTCGAAGCATGGCGTACGGGACATCGTCCGGACCATGGGCGGTGTCCGCGCACGAAGCGAGAGCGGAGCGCAACTCACTCACAGTAAACTTGTCGTTGAAGGGTTCTCCGCCTCTGGAGGTAAAGTCCAGCCGGCGGCCTTCCGCGACATCACGACGTGCATTGAATGCTGGCGGAGCAGCATCACGGCTAGAGAATGCGGAAAAAGCGGTCGCTAAGGATTCCGCCACGGACGCGGGGTCCGAGATTGCGGTCCCATTCTCCTGGAGAACGGGAGGGGGGTCCTGCGAGAACTTGCCCCGAATCCTTTTGACTCGCTTCCACACCTCAGCTAAAGGGGTCTTCCCGTTAAGTGAAGACACGTATGCCCGCCAAGAAGAGCGGCGGGCGTGCTTCGAAATATACCGGAACCTAGCCCTAGCCCGACGAAATTCAGCGACAGTGAAATCGTTCGGGCGGCGCTTATAGCGCATGTAGGCATAACGCTTCTGTTTGAGGGCCGTCTCAGACTCGGCCGACCACCATGGGAGTGGTCGGCGTGCAAAACGGCCAGACGTCCTAGGAATAGTAGTCAGGCCCACGGCGATGAGGTTGCCGGAGAAGAACTCAACGGCCTCATCTACCGACCTAAACTCCTCGACTGAGATAGAGAATTCAGTCATTTCCTGAAATGCAGGCCACCGCGCCCGCGCCAAGCACCACCGAGGTGGTCTCTCAGGCGGCAGTTGCCCTGAAAATGATATTTGAATGGGAAACTGATCACTACCATGGAGGTCATCGACCACCCCCCAATCAAAATCAGGCTGTGCATCCGAAGAGCACAAAGATAGGTCAAGGCAAGAAAATGAAGCGGTTCTCGGACAGTGATGCGTAAACTCATCCACGTTTAGGACACCCATCTCAAGCTCTTCGATCAGATCGGCAAGGACTTGTCCCCTGGGATTTATGGAGTAATCTCCCCAGAGAGGATGCCTGCCGTTCAGATCTCCAAGCAAGAGATAGGGCCTCGGCAACCGTGCAACGACGCGGCGGAAGTCCCCCGCGTCGAAGTCAGCTGACGGTGGAATGTACGCAGAAATGATAGTATACCTCCTATCCAGGTGCAGCTGCACAGCCACTGCCTGAAAGGAGGTATCTAAAGAGAAAGGAAGAACGGAGACATCATGCCGGGTGTAAACTGCGCATCCCCCAGCCCGGCCATCCCGAGGTGGTGGGGTCGCAAGACCCTTATACCCCGGAAGGGCAGGGAGGGGGCACGCACCTAGCATGGTCTCCTGCAAAAAAATAGCTAACGGGGAACGGGACGAGACGAGCCTCCGCAGCTCCTCCCAGTTGGCCCGGAGTCCACGGCAATTCCATTGAAGGAATATGCCCTCCAGGCCTAGCTCGGAGGAGACGCGGGGGCCCTCCTCGAATTGAAGACCCTCACGGGAATGGCCGTACGCTTCCCGGGGGCAGAACCCCGGGCGCTGTTGGCCGGACAAAGCGCTGAAGGCGCTGTCGCCTTGGAGGACTTATTGGGGGAGGTTGGGCTCGCCATGCGAGTCTTTTCCTCCCTCCGCCTCGAAACCTTAGGCGGGCGTTGCGGCTTCGGAGGCGGGGGGCCCTCTTTTCGAGGAACCACCGTCTCCGAGCCACTCGCTCCACCTCGGGACGTGGGCGAAGGAGCCGAAGCTCCTTTGTTGCTGTCCTCCTTTCGGGGGACAGCTTTGGGAACCCCGGAAGATGGCCTAGCGACCATCTTCAGGGGTGTTGCCTCCTGTGAGTCTAACGACTCGGTGGAGGCGCGTGGCCGTTTCGCCTTACGGGAAACGGTCACGCTGGGGGAAGAGGGGGGAGCCCTGGTTTTAGCCGGGGCAGGGTATGAGCCCTTTTTGCCGCCAGCTTTACCAGGGGAGCGCCCGGGTTGGGTAGAGCCCGCAGAAGGGCTCCGAATGGGCGCGGAAACAACCGTGCTCGTTGGCCTGGATGGGCCGGGAGCAGAGGGTGCCTTCCTAACTATTGAGGCATATGACGTCCCAGGCAGAGCCGGGCGCGCCAGGACCAAGTCCTTTGCCTCGCGGAATGAGAGTCGATCCTGGGCCTGAACGGCCAGGATTTCTTTCTCAAGGAGATATGTACCACATTGATTCGAAGAAGCAGGGTGCAGCTCTCCGCAATTGACACACTTGGCCACACACGATTTGGACTTATCGTGTCTGACCTTGGAGCAATTTACACAGACTTCGGGTGACCCCGACTTTGCACGTCTACATGAGCGATTCGTATGACCGAAGCGGTGACAGTAATAGCACCACCGCGGCAGTGGCACGAATGCCTTCAAGCGGTAGCGGTACCAACCGGCACGCACCGACTCAGGGAGCTTGTCACAGTCGAACGTGACGAAGAGTGTAGGGGTGGGTCTCGAGGCCCCTCCCTGTTTTCTCATCACACGTTCTACCTTGACCGCCCCATGGTCGGCCAGCTCTAGGGTGATGTCCTCAATGGAGTAGTCAACGAGTTCCCTCGCATAAACTACTCCTTTCACAAAGTTCATGGTAGAGTGCGGTGTCACACTCACCGGGGTGCCATGAAGTGTCCGAAGAGCACTTATCTTGGCCGCCTCGGCGGGATTCGCCACATTCGCCAGAAGGCTGCCGTCCGAGAAACGGTTTACCTTCGGCTCTCTACCAATTGCACTAGCTAATCCTCTCCTCTGATGGATCATGTTGCCCTTGGAAAACATGCTGCCATCAGTGGAGCGAATAACGAGGAAGCGTTTGAAGCCAGAGGGCTCGAAAACGCCAGGTAACCTCTGAATCAGGGGCCCCGGTGTCATCGAGGCTCCGTCCTGTGCACTTTTGGTCTTTGTCATGGTCAGGAGCTCCGTACCCGGGGGGGCAGAGGGGCCGGATGTGCCGATCTTAGCTTGGTCGCTTGCCAAAGTCGCAGCAGACCCATCCGTCCCCCTAGCCCCCGCGGATGGAGAGGAGCCCCGAGTCTTCTTCGTCTTTTTCTTCCTTTTCTTTTTTGGAGAGGAGGGCGGGGAATGAACCCGCTTCTCACCCCCGCCGGTAGAAGCCCCCAGGCCAGATAGACCGGCCTCAGCCAGGTCCTTCTCCAAAATGGAGAAGGTCCTGGTGGTCACAGGGGCATCATCCGGAGGAGATCCCTCCCCTCCTTGTACTGCCTGAGAATCCCCAGCCGTTTGAGGAGGACCTTGCACAGGGGCGGATTCGGGTTCGGTGCTTGGCGCCGAGCCCGGATTTCCCCCCATGGAAGGCCCTACCTTCTGAGGCTGGTTTTCCTCAAGGACCACGTCTATCACAGGAGGGGCATCCAGTTGGCCATCCCCTCCCAGGACATCGCAGGTCCCCTTGGCAGCGTCATAAGTCTTTAGTGTGGAGGCACAGGCCTTGACCCCGGCAAGGTTTAATATTCTTGCCAGCAGGTCTTTTGAGGGAAGCGACCGAAGGGGCCTGGCTTCCCTCTCCCCCCTAAGGGGGTTTGCCTACCGAGCCGGTTGCACGAGGGGCGGTCGGCAATGGGCTGCCTGTTGGCTTTCTTGGCAGTCCCCTTAGAAAGCAAAGGAGGGACTGCCACTGGAGATAGGGAGGTGCCCAAAAGCACCTCCAGAGAAGGGGGTGAGGGGGAGTCCCCTACACCCGTAGGCGTAGGAGAGGAGTAAGCCTCCTCTCCGGTTAAAGAGGTATGGAGGGTCCCCTCCGCAAGCACAGGGGGTGGGGGGACCTCCATCTTTTCTGTGGAGCTGCACGAGGGCGGCTCCGTTGTTTTAGGGGGAATTAAGGGGAGATGTTTTTTTTTTGCATCATTGGGCATGGTGACCCTCTTTGTTTTACGGGACGCAATCGCACACCACCTCTTGCAGTAGCCCGCACTGCAAGAGGTGCTTACAGGCCCGGCAGAGACAGGCGCCGCCATTTGGGACCACCCCTCCCGCCTGGTGGCCTGGCAGTCCTTCGGCATGGCGGCTCCACCTTGAACACGGCGTAAAAAAGATAGATTTTGAAGACGAGAGGAAAAGGGATGTGAGGAAGGTATGGGTGGGGATGAAGCAGGTTGTTAAAAGCCAACCACCCCAGACCGAAGCTCAGGGGTTAGGAGACATTGTCCCCTCCCCCCTCAGCCCCGATTCGGGACGATTGGCTGAGAAGAAGGTCAGCTCCTACCCTGTGAAATTAGAGGCTGACCAGAGAAAGTTGTGGGAGAGGTTGTATGAAAAGCGACTAGGTAGGAGAGAAATACAAGCTATCTGAAGGAAGGAAGAGAAGCTAAGCTGGGGCCGGACGGAGCGCTGGATCCCGTCAGCACGGCGGCCAGGATGGCAAATCGCCGCCAAAAAAAAAAAACTGATTAAAAAGTCAACTTTCACGCTGACATCAGCCTACAAGAAACCTAATAACGATCAAACCAAACTCTACCACGTAACAACCACCTAACTGATACATATGTTCAACAATCCTATACACACTTTTCCCTTTTAATATTAATGGTCCACAAACCAAGCAACTACTACACAAATTTCCTTTTTTACCTCCACCCACTTGTTTTTCTCACCTTGCCAGAAGTGAGGTCACGTCCTGTGCTGGCAGTGACGGTAACAATCACACTGAGGGGAATCGGACCGAGTACTTCCATGTACAGGCGTCGCAAAGTGCTATTCTTATGACTCAAGTGATACAGTGCCAGATGCACAATTTCTTCCAAGCAGTGTAGCTAATGAACCGGACAAAAAAAGAACAGCATTACTACTAAGAAATGTAAGCATTACTAGATACATTCTCGTCTGACCCATTTTTCTGTCCCTACCCCACCAAACTGAGGCATACTTAAAATCATCACCAAAGCTTTAAGGTCCAAAGGTGAAGTGTCGACTGGGAAATGTCGGTGACAGGATGTACAAAAAAAAGGATTGAAAGGTAGATTTTGATTAGCTTTGTCATAAGGCAGGTCAGGAGAGCGACAGAGTTCCCTGATTATACAAAGTTCATTTATTATTACATATAATAGAAAAGATTCTCAACTCCGCATGTGTGTAGATTTGTGCATGCTGGAGACCTGGTTTTGGGAGCCGGCAATATATCCTAGAGTACTTTGATAAATAGGAAACAGTTTCTATGAATCTCGACCCCACTTCATCTACTGCATGGACTTCATGCTTGTGAACTTGTAAAATTCAGAGGTACAAACTGGCACCTTCTTTGTAAGCTGATCTTACCTGTGTGAGGGATGGGACAGCTACGATAAGCAAGATGCAGCGAGCGACGCAAGTGGAGACGGATTCCAAGAAGTGATAACCCAGATCCACTACCACAGAAATCAATGTCTTGAAAGGTTGTTTTTGCAACAGTTGCAACAAAGAAGTTTTGCAACCGATAATGATTTCTGTCGCCCACTTGATGCACAGCTGCAACACCTGGGCTGAAGCCACTTTCCTCTGGATTGGATGCATGTGTTAAAAAAATGGTGAATAAGGGTTGATGTCAGAGAGGACACATTTACCACCTCTGGTGGTAGGAGCTCCATCAACTGAGGGAACCAGTGACCCAATTTTTGTATCAAGCTAAAGCCAACAAGAGCATTTACATAAGTTTTACAAGATAAGTCAGATAAGTACAATGTACATACCAATACCCATGTGTATATGTAAAAAGTATGGCTATCATTGTGATTAATAAGGTATAAAAGGGAAGATAAGAATAATGTTAGTGGAATTAATAGTCAGTGACTTTACAATGAGGTTGATTTAGAAAGTAGTTGCTAGAGGAATAAATTACATAGCCTTGGGACTGGGGAATGAGATTGCTCCTTGGAGTAGGCATTTCAAAGGCCGACATTCTAAAGGGAAATACCATGGAAACTATAGGAAATATAGAGAGATTTAAAGGAGAGATGAGGGAAAAATTACAAGGTAAGCGAGGACAGAGTAAAAATACCACCATCCTTGAGGGACTTGCAGCTGCGAGGAGATTCTAATCCTTCAGATGAAGTGTGTTGCAAAGGCCTAAACCACAATCCTCACCTTCTTCCGGGTTTCACCCCTGAGTAAAAAAAAAAAACACCACATGGCCAACATACAAAACTGGAAACAACAGTCCATTGAGCCACCCACCATCCATCCCCCAATACACCCAGTATAACTGGATTGAGCTACCAGCATCTATGTCTCTATTACCAGCTTCAAGACAGCCGTAATGGCCTTGAGGATGGTGGAGAGGTTCTCGCTGGTAGACGAACTGGAGGAGAAGGGGGGGGATTCAGAGGCGAACCCACCCACCACCGAGGACGAGACGAACACCGACGAGCTCCCGACCACCATCGAGCTTGAGCTGATATAGTGCGAGTGTTTGGCACTGTGCGAATACAGAAGGAGCAAGATGTTCTCCTGCACCTGCAGGGAGACGAGAAGCACTCAATTCACTATAAAAAAAAGCTGACTGACTAATGTGGGCAGGGTGTCCATCTGAGAGGAAAAGGCAGGCAGAATAAAGTAACTTCATTATTGAGAGGGAAAACTGGTAATACATAAAAGCCATATAGACTTATTGGAGAAAGAACAGACAGCAAGGAAAATTAAAAGTACAAAAGATCATGGATGAAAAAATACTACCATAGTAACCTGTCCTTCACTGTTAGGACCAGGAAGATAGAAGAGTCACAGTAACTAAAAGGTATGAAATAAAAATATCCTAGAAAATGCATAACAGACTTTATCAATTCTAAACACTGGCAAAGAGAGAAAATTTCCAAACTGGGACCTTTTGCCCCCTCCCCTCCCCCCGATACGGACCCTGACTAGATGAGATGCTACATGGGGATAAAATGCTGGGTCTCCTTGTACTTAAAGCAAAAATGGGTGAGAGGGGATGGGTAATTTTCAGTGATATTTATGCATGCCTTACCCAACCAAGTGAGAAAGAGTTGAAGCTGAAGGCACAAAAATATTCTTAAAATCTAAACATCCTATTGGAGGTCTGGGTTAGAAGAGTGGCCTGGAGTTGCTAGAGAAGGAGTACAACTCCTCAGAAAACTCTTCCATCTATCCTATTAGCCCCCTTTTGAATATAAAGCAAAATACTAAAGAGGACGTATCCTGCAAAAAGTCTATAAAAGGATTGGATCTACAAGGGTAAACTGTGGGCATTGGGGTGTCCAGGGCACACAATCTTCCAAATATTACAGACAGCAAGATGCATAATTGGGGGAGGGGGGTTAAAAATAGATATTGAAGGAAAATTTTCTTATCCCACACTATGCACAGTTTAAAATGGTCATTTTAGCAGCCTGTATAAATATTAAAGACTACCCCTACACCTCTCATACCTCACACCTTAATTTCGTGCATTTATTAAGGCTTAGGTACAACTGCTACTAGGGCTAAATACACATAAATTTTATATTTATATTTATCTATAAGTTATAAGACACTCAATCTGTTACTGCAGCCACAACTTTGTTCGCTCCTAACTAATGGTCATTCACTTGTGTGTGTAAACTACCCAGCATGTATGGTGAAACATTTACTCATCGTAAGTACATTATATGATAAGAGTATGCAACTCTCCTGAATCTGCTTTCATCCCACAAATAATAATAATCAGCAAGTAAAGATATTTTTGCGCAACAATATAAGAATTTTAAATGATATAAACAATATGCATCTCTATTTATTTGTGACAGGACTTTTTAGCCCAGACAACACCGGGTACCTATGCTAGTGTACTTTAAAAGTAAACTTGCATAAATATAAAAATTTAGATGTTTTTGAAATTTTTTAAGCAAAAAAATATATAATTAGGGTAAACAAAAATTATGTTATATTATGTAGCTCACTCAGTGAGGAAAATTTAAATTACTTATAATCAAATTAATTAGTTTTTTTACACTATTTACAGCTCCTATAAATAAAAGTACATAATAATAAATAAAATGGCAACCAAAAAAAACCCCCAAATAATTCTGCATTTGGATAACCTAGAAAATGATGACTCCTTCAAAGGCTGATATATTTTGACATTTATTTATAAGAAGACATGAAGAGAAACTTTCTAAAGCTCCGAGAATGGCAAAAGAATACTATTTAATGAAATGTTTGGCATATGCACTTGTTCCTGTTATGACAAACAAGCAAAGAGATTGTAGATGTGACATTGGAATATCTATGATTGAGTCATTAACAGATAGACATTCTGCACAAAAAAAACTATACAAAGGCAAACATTAGAAAAAGGGAAAGATAAATGAATCCAGATATGAACATTGATTCAACAAGTCAACAAGAGCCACTTGAATATTACTAAAGACAGTGAGGAATCTGAAAAGGATAACCTGTTTCTGAGCTGATGGAAAATTATCTGAACAAGATTTACTATGAAAATTTAGCTATTACAGCAGGCAGATACTTGGTAAGCTGATGAACTGCTGCAGCTATAGTAAATGCAGCTTTAAAAGAGACAGGTCAGGGATGAAAGCTGGTTGGAGACTAGCCTACAATAGTAGCCACCACTAAAGTGTTAAGCCAGAAGCTTGGAAAGAAAGTGGGAAAAAATGGTAAAATGAAAATATCTAAAAGAAATAAAGCCCAGGTAATCTCAATCTAGATTGTGACTGCCAGGGGCATTGGGGCCGGGAGGGTACACCATTCCTCCACTTACAAGATGTAACAGTCTACACAGGTCACCCTCTTGCAGGGTTTATTAGCCAACTAACTCTGAAGTTAGCTTCATCACAGATTCCTCAATTGCATCATGCCATTATCATCATTTGTTCACCATTTTTCATCATCATAATCAACCACTTCTCAACAAAGTGGGGTTGGTGGACATGAATGTCTTGTATCTCACTCACAGGAACAAAACTTTGATGTGCGAAGTTTCCCAGGCTAGCAGTCACTATCCGGATTTAGTTGTCTTCTTATGACATGCACTGGAAGACCATAGGAGTATTCTTCTTGTCCACTTCTTCTTCGAACACACCTTCACTATAGGCTAAGATAGATGAGAGGAATCACTGCTTCCACATTGATTGAAGTCAAGCCACACTGGGTGTAGTTAGCCAAAGTGGGAGCTTTGATTCATGTTGATTAATTATTCAGCACGTTCCTGTTTTAGTGACCCATATTTCAGATACATTAAACTGTAACCCCCAATGAGATGGGCCTCAGACAAGAATTGGGGGTACAAAGAAAGATCATTAGTGCCCTTGCACCATCCAAAGTTAGTACAGTTAATGTCTTCAAGTTGGGGTCCATTTTCTACTTCCCTAAATTTCTGCTCCACATGAACAAGCTGTCACCCAATTCCTCACTCGTAACATTCTCAACCTAATGCATTCATCTCTAATCAGTGGATATCACCTCTAAAATAAAACACAAATAGTACTGTGCCACTAACCTGAGGATAATTGGTTGCCAATTGAGGGGAGCTGACTGCTAGGTGCAGGGCTAATAAGTCCACCAAGGAGGGAGACAACGCCCACATTGATATTATGGAATTACGAGTATTTGCGACCTGCCAAATAAAGTCAGGGATTTAAAAATATATGGGTGGTGTTGTGTGTGATAGGGTATAAAAGGGGGTTGGTAGTTTTGGTGGTGTTAATGCACAGAGCCAACTTTGTGTGAAAGTAGATGAAACTGTGCAGACAAAAAATAAGAAAAAAACTAGAGAATTACAAGGGAAAATTCACTCAGAAAACAATAGCCCTGGGGGTTTTGACAACCCTTTTCACCTCTATATCAGGAAACAACATGAAGGAATAGAAACGGAACAAAAAAAAAACAATGCAGGAAAGTAGTGATTCGACAGATTTCCACAGCAAACCCCATAAACCTTAATGGTGGAGTTGCAACTATGTAATAGAAGTCTCTAGGAACAAATGTGTAGATAAAACAGAAGCAGTCAAGACTAATACTACCAACACAAGTCCAAACTACTAGCTAGACCCCCTTCATGCAGTCAGGAATCTCACCTCAGCGAGGACGGTGATGTAGTAGGAGAGGATGATGCTTGCCTCATGGCCGGTCAAGGTCGTGGTTGCCTGCTCGTGTACTGGGGAGGGCAAGGGAATTGTAGGGGCTTCAGGGACCAATACCTTGAGGGCTACCTAGAAACATAAAAAAAAGGGGCAAACTTAAAGTTGTGGGAAACCAGAATGCAGTAGGCCAGGCAGGCATTGGGGGCAGTAGGGCACACAAGTAGCCAGGTGTTACCTGGTATCAATTTGCAGATGCATAAAAGGATAGATAAGGAAAAGATGGGACGAAGTAGGATTTTTTTCCCTTTGTAGTGCCTATTTATTGACTGCCTCTAGGTACACTAGTCACTACTTTCAATTTATAGACTAAACTAGACTAGATAAAAAAAAAAAATAATATATAACCCCCGCTACAAAATGCAAAAAAAGAGAAAGAATAAAAACAAAGCAATGAAAAAGAAGAAGCATGCTCCAGCATCAGGGGAAGGCAGGCCTCTCCCTGGAACACGATCATGCAAGTGACCAACACCACAGAGTCAAATAAAATGGAGAAGGCCTTCCTCCTCTAAAAAGTCGTATAGTCTGGAAGTGGGTGTGCACGAACGAGTCCCGAGTACAAGGGACAATCAGTGGAGACTCTACTCGTCCCAGTACCAGGATAGGCAACGTGCGCGAAGATAACCCAGATTTGGAAATTCGACAAAAATGTGCCAAACAGTCTGGGGGACGACGCAGTCGTCGCAATAAGGCGCTGGCGAGCGCTCCATCAGATAGCGATGCGTCACACGAGTGTGCCCGATTCGGAGACGACAGAAAGCGACCTGAAGCCGTCGCGACATTGGGGGATAGGTCCGTGGGAACAGTCGCGGCGCAATGGCACGCAACTTTAAGTTCCCGTCGACCGTCTCCCATCTTCTTTGCCAAGCAGTCCGAAGAGCTACCCGTATTCCTGCCATGTAGTCGGTGTGCGGAAGGGCGAAACGCTGGTCCGGTCGCAGAGTCCTCGCGGACTCTTTGGCGCCCTCATTCCCCGCAATTCCTACATGTCCAGGAACCCAGCAGAAGATAATCTCGACATCTGCCCGGCTCGCTAAAACCGTGGCGTCACAGATATCGCGAACCAGGGGATGCGGAGATTCCAATGCCCCGAGAGCACTCAAGGCGCTTTGTGAGTCGCTATAGATCACAATCCGTGCTCCGAACCGGGCACGTCGCGCAATCTCCCGTACCGAGTGGTGTATTGCCACCAGCTCGGCCGTTGACTTCAAACAGAGTGGATACGGCGTGGAAGCCGACCCCCTCTTGGGATTGAGCCATCCGTATACACTGGCACGGTTACAGCGTGACACGATGTGTGCTCCAAAAAGGTCGAACGCAATCCTCCCGGCGCCGTACAAGCTTTATGAGCAGAGGCGTGGCGACAAATAGCCAAATGTGGTAACCTCCAGGTTGGCGTCCTGGGCAGAACCAGGTGCGCCACCAGCTCGAGAGCTATATCTAGCTCTCGAAGGAGTTTCCTGGCCCTGAACCAAAAGGGCTTAGGGTATGACTGGCATCTCTCGGCGGCATAGGCACCGTCGAGCTCAGCTGCGGATGCAGTGAAAGCTGTTGGCGACTGAGGGCCGCGCAGAGCGAGTGGCATCTCCCCAGCATCGACCAACAGGCTCTCAATGGGGAAATTGCGGAAGGCACTCGTCGCAAGGCGAAGGCCGGTGTGGTGGATCGAATCCACCTTCCGCAATAAACACTCGGCTGCGGATGCATAAAACTCGCATCCGTAGTCGAGCCAGTGGCCCTATCAGCTACCCAAGTGCAGAACGTCACGGAACGGAGAATATCCATGGCGCGGGTACAAGAGACCCTAAGGCTGCGAATATGAGCCTCCCAGGTGAGGCGTCGGTCGAATACAAGACCAAGGAAACGGTGCGACTCAACCAAATCCAGGCGCACCCCATTAAGAAACAAATCTGAATCGGGGTCGAGCCATGGATGACGGCAGAAGTGCACAACCGTAGTCTTGGCCAAAGAAAACCGAAACCTGTGCGCTTCGGCATAGCGAGAGACGCGGTTCAATGCCTGTTGGAGTCGACGCTCCAGATTGGCATCTGGGCCGCGCCAAAAGAGATCGAAAGGTCGTCCACGTAGAGCGTAGCGAGAACATCTTCTGGCAGCACCGAGGTGATGCCGTTGATGCTCAGGGCAAAGAGTGTGACACTGAGGATACTTCCCTGCGGGGCACCCTCTTTCTGCTCCTTTGGGCCGGAGAGAGCTCCCCCCAACCGTACGCGGAATTGACGATCTCGCAAAAATTCAGATATAAAGACTGGGAGGCGTCCCCTCGCCATCATGTGGTGAGGCTCCATGATACCGTATCGCCATGCGGTATTATAGGCTTTCTCCAGATCGAAAAACACCGTGGCGTAGTGCTGTCTACGAAGGAAAGCCTCGCAGACGGCATTTTCCAGTCGGAGCAGAGCATCAGACGTGGAGTGGAACTTGCGGAAGCCGTACTGTGCAGAAGACAGATGACCTCCGCTGTCCAGGAAAAAGGCTAATCTAACATTTACCAATTTCTCCATTAACTTGAACACGCTAGAGGTTAGAGAGATTGAGCGGAAACCGGTCGGAGTAGTGTGATCTCTCCCCGGCTTGCGAAAGCCAAGCACAGTAGCGATTCACCAGGAATCTGGGAGAAGACCCTTCTCCCAGATCCTGTTGAACAAATCTAACAGAAAGGCCATGCCTCGCTCATCCAGGTGTCGAAGCATGGCGTAAGGGACATCGTCCGTACCATGGGAGGTGTCCGCGCACGAAGCGAGAGCGGAGCGCAACTCGCTCCCAGTAAACCTGTCGTTGAAGGGTCCTCCGCCTCTGGAGGTAAAGTCCAGCCCGCGGCCTTCCGCGAAATCACGACGTGCATTGAATGCTGGCGGAGCAGCATCCCAGATATAGAATGCGGAAAAAGCGGTCGCTAAGGATTCCGCCACGGACGCGGGGTCCGAGATTGCGGTCCCATTCTCCTGGAGAACGGGAGGGGGGTCCTGCGAGAACTTGCCCCGAATCCTTTTGACTCGCTTCCACACCTCTGCTAAAGGGGTCTTCCCGTTAAGTGAAGACACGTGTGCCCGCCAAGAAGAGCGGTGGGCGTGCTTCGAAATATACCGGAACCTAGCCTTAGCCCGACGAAATTCAGCAACAGTGAAATCGTTCGGGCGGCGCTTATAGCTCATGTAGGCATAACGCTTCTGTTTGAGGGCCGTCTCACACTCGGCCGACCACCATGGGAGTGGTCGGCGTGCAAAACGGCCAGACGTTCTAGGAATAGTAGTCAGATCGGGACAAGTCCTTGTCCCCAGGGATTTATTGAGTAATCTCCCCATAGAGGATGCCTGCCGTTCAGATCTCCAAGCAAGAGAAAGGGCCTCGGCAACCGTGCTACGACGCGGCGGAAGTGCCCCGCGTCGAAGTCAGCTGACGGTGGAATCTACGCAGAAATGATAGTATACCTCCTATCCAGGTGCAGCTGCACAGCCACTGCCTGAAAGGAGGTATCTAAAGAGAAAGGAAGAACGGAGACATCATGCCGGGTGTAAACTGCGCATCCCCCAGCACGGCCATCCCGTGGTGGTGGGGTCGCAAGACCCTTATAACCCGGGAGGGCGGGCACGGGGCACGCGCCTAGCATGGTCTCCTGCAAAAAGATAGCTAATGAGGAACGGGACGAGACGAGCCTCCGCAGCTCCTCCCAGTTGGCCCGGAGTCCACGTCAATTCCATTGGAGGAATATGCCCTCCAGGCCTAGCTCGAAGGAGACGCGGGGGCCCTCCTCAAAGAGAAGACCCTCACGGGAATGGCGGTACGCTTTCCGGAGGCAGAACCGCGGGCGCTATCACCTTCGAGGACTTATTGGGGAAGGTTGGGCTCGCCATGCGAGTCTTTTCCTCCCTCCGCCTCAAAACCTTAGGCGGGCGTTGCGGCTCCGAGCCACTCGCACCACCTCTAGGCGGGGGCGAAGGAGCCGTAGCTCCTTTGTTGCTGTCCTCCTTTCAGGGGACAGCTTTAGGAACCCCGGAAGATGGCCTGGGGACCATCTTCAGGGGTATTGCCCCTTGTGAATCTAACGACTCGGTGGACGCGCGTGGCCGTTTCGCCTTACGGGAAATGGTCTTGCTGGGGGAAGAGGGGGGAGCCCTGGTTTTAGCTGGGGCTGGGTATGAACCCTTTTTGCCGCCAGCTTTACCAAGGGGGCGCCCGGGTTGAGTAGAGACCGCAGAAGGGCTCCGAATGGGCGCGGAAACAACCATGCTCGTTGGCCTGGATGGGCCAGGAGCAGAGGGTGCCTTTCTAACTATTGAGGCATATGACGTCCCAGGCAGAGCCAGCGCGCCAGGACCAAGTCCCCCATCAAATGAGATTCGATCCTGGGCCTGAACAGCCAGGATTTCTTTCTCGAGGACATATGCACCACATTGCTTCGAAGAAGCGGGGTGCGGCTCTCCGCAATTGACACACTTGGCCACACATGATTTAGACTTATCGTGTGTGGCCTTGGAGCAATTTACACAGACTTCGAGTGACCCCGAATTTGCACGTCTATAAGATCGATTCGTATGGCCGAAGTGGTGACAGTAATAGCACCGCCGCGGCAGTGGCACGAATGCCTTCACGCGGTAGCGGTACCAACCGGCACGCACCGACTCAGGGAGCTTGTCACAGTCGAACGTGACGAAGAGTGTAGGGGTGGGTCTCGAGGACCCTCCCTGTTTTCTCATCACAAGTTCGACCTTGACCGCCCCATGGTCGGCCAGCTCTAAGGTGATGTACTCAATGGAGTAGTCAACGAGTTCCCTCGCATAAACTAGTCTTTTCACAAAATTCATGGTAGAGTGCGGCGTCACACTCACCAGAGTGCCATGAAGTGTCCGAAGAGCACTTATCTTGGCCGCCTCGGCGCGATTCGCTACATTCGCCAGAAGGCTCCCGTCCAAGAAACTTGTCACCTTCGGCTCTCTACCAATGCACTAGTTAATCCTCTCCTCTGATGGTTCATGTTGCCCTTGGCCAACATGGTGCCATCAGTGGATCGAATAATGAGGAAGCGTTTGAAGCCAACGGGCTCGAAAACGCCAGGTAACCTCTGAACCAGGGGCCCCGATGTCATCGAGGCTCCGCCCTGTGCACTTTTGGTCTTAGTCAGGGGCTCCGCAAACGGGACGGCAGCGGGGCCAGATGTGCCGATCTTGGCTTGGTCGCTTACCAAAGTGGCAGCAGACCCATCTGTCCCTGTAGCCCCCACGGATGGAGGAGCCCCGAGTCTTCTTTGTCTTTTTAGTCTTTTTCTTTTTTGGAAGGAGCCCCCAGGCCAGATGGACCGGCCTCAGACAGGTCCTTCTCCAAAATGTAGAAGGTCCTGGTAGTCGTGGGGGCACCAGTCGGAGGAGATCCCTCTCCTCCTTGCACTGCTTCGGAAACCGTAGCCATTTGAGGAAGACCTTGCATAGGGGCGGATTCGGGTTCGGTGCTTAAAACCGAGCCCGGATTCCCCCCCATGGAAGGCCATACCGTCTGAGGCTGGGTTTCCTCAAGGACCATGTCTATCTCGGGGGGGGGGGGCTCCAGTTGGCCATTTTCCATCAAGACATCGCAGGTCCCGTTGGCAGTATCGTCACCAGTCTTGTGTGGAGAGGCACAGGCCTTGACCCCGGCAAGGTTCAATATTCTTGCCAGCAGGTCTTTTGAGGGAAGCGACTGAAGGGGCCTGGCTTCCCTCTCCCCCCTAAGGATGTTTGCCCTACCGAGCCGCTTCGATGTTGAGCGGCTGGCTAAGGGCTGCCTGCTGGCTTTCTTGGCAGTTCCCTTGGAAAGAACAGAGGGGACTGCCGCTGGAAAAAGTGAGGTAGCCAAAAGCACCTCCAGAGATGTGGGGTGAGGGGGAGTCCCCTACACCTGTAAGCGAAGGAGAGGAGTAAGCCTCCTCTCCGGTTAGAGAGATATGGAGGGTCCCCTGCGCAAGCACAGGGGCGGGGACCTCCATTTTTTCGGTGGAGCTGCCCGAGGGCGGCTCCGTTGGTGAATTAAGGGGAATTAAGGGGAGATTTTTATGTTTCTCATCATTGGGCGTGGTGACCCTATTTGTTTCACGGGATGCAATCGCTCATCACCTATCGCAGTTGCAAGAGGTGCTTACAGGCCTCGCAGAGCCAGGCGCCGCCATTTGGGACCACCCTTCCTGCCTGGTGGCCTGGCAGTCCATCGGCATGGCAGCTCCAAAAAAGATAGATTGTGAAGAGGAGAGGAATAGGGATGTGAGGAAGGTATGGGTGGGGATGAAGCAGGTTGTTAAAAGCCAACCACCCCAGACCGGAGCTCAGGGGTTAGGGAACGTTGTCCCCTCCCCCCTCAGCCCCAATCTGGGACGGTTGGCTTGAGAAGAAGGTCAGCATCTACCCTGGGAAATTAGAGGCTGACCAGAGAAAGTTGTGGGAGAGGTTGTATGAATAGCGACGAAGTAGGGGAGAAATACAGGCTATCTGAAGGAAGGAAGAGAGGCTAAGCTGGGGCCGGACGGAGCGCTGGATCCCGTCTGCACGGCTGCCAGGATGCCTAATCGCCGCGCCCCATTTTGGGGAGCACTCCATCAAATGGCGGTGCTTCCTGCGAATATGTCTGATTCAGATACGACAGAAAGCAACCTGAAGCCGTCTCGGCATTGTAACAGGGTACACAGGGTACCCCCCTGTGGGTGGGGGGGATAAAGAAATAAAAAGTGAAAGGCTATTATAAAGAGATTGCTCGAGAGAAGGATGAATGTGGGAATGTTGTGGATAAAGCAAATTTGGAAACATTTGAAAGAGATGCATAGTAATGCATACATGGAAGTGAAAATAACAGAAGGATTAAACAGAATAAGAGAGGAAACTAAATCAAATGTTATAAAGGGTTGTAAATGAGGATCGAAAGGAAACTGCATGTTATTTGAGTAAGAAACAAAGAATATCCAACTAAACTTTCAGGATAAGAATGGGAGGGTGAACAATAAAGTTAAAAATAGACAGAAATCCTTTAAGGGTACAAGCAGAGTGGCGTATTGGAGTATGGAACCAACAAATTCCATACTGCAATCTGCATGTACCCTCAAAGAGTTTCTGTCTATTTTTAACTTCATTGAAAGGTCTGTAAAAATGTAAAGTAGATGGAGTAGATAATGCAAGAGCTAAGATACTTAGAATAAAAAAAGGCATTGATTTACAATGAAATAGTTCTGCAACTTTTAACAGTTGAAGTTCTTTAGGAGTGAAATAATGATGAGAAAATACTGCAAATATTGGGAAATGGGAGAAAGGTGAATACAAAATCTACAGTGGAATAGGTTTGTAGTGTGCTTTTGCTCAATTCCAAGACAGATTCTGATCATTGTAGAAGGCTAACAGAGAGAAAGGGGGAGGTAGGCTTCGAGTAGGTAAGGGTTTTGTGGCTCAAGTGTTTGTGATGAGGCAACTGATGGAGAAAGCGTGAGAAAAGAGATGTAAGGTGTGTGTACTGAAGAAGCTTTCGCTCAATTCCAAGACAAATTCTGATCATTGTAGAAGGCTAACGGAGCGAATGGGAAAGGTAGGCTTCGAGTAGGTAAGGGTTTTGTGGCTCAAGTGTTTGTGATGAGGCAGCTGACGGAGAAAGCGCGAGAAAAGAGGTGTAAGGTGCGTGTCTTGAAGAAGCATGTGATCATGTCGATAGGTAATGTGTAAGGAAGTTGCAATGAGAATAAGAAAGTTCTAGGATTACTGTTAAAAGGAAAGATTCCAAGTTAGAGCAATTTGAGAGGAATATTCCGTGTTTGACGGATAGATAACAGAGGGACAATGGGGATGAAATTGTGTATGAGTTGTGTGCATGAAGAGGTGTTGGCAAGGAAGCTTCTGTCCGGGTATGAACCTCAACTGGAAGAGATAATACAGTACTTACTTAACAATGCATTGCTATACAAGGGCAAATTCCCTTGGGCATAAATGGGGAAGAGAAGGAAGGTGCTTTCTGTGGTGATGAAGCACCTTCAATGAACCTCAACCCAAAGCATTAATAGAGAGGCTCAGGACTCGGGCATACCAAACTTGCAGATTTTTTTTTTTTTTAGGAGCCCATCTGGCGACTGCCTACATGGGCATAAGTCGCCGTACTCACCAAGACACCCTAGTACTAGACTACTTTAGAATAACAAGATACAAAACAAGACAAAAAACAACAATCAAAAAAAAGGCATGAAGCAGGCTCCAGCGTCGGAGGGAGGTCCACCACTCACCGGCGCAGGGACGTGCGACCTACAAAGAAAACAACAACATAAAAAACACCTAGTTAATTAAAGGGGTGAAGGCCGGCCTCCTCCAAAATGGCATAGAGTACATAAGTCAATGTGCACAAACCCATCCCGAATACAAGGGATAAGCGGTAGTGACCCCGCACATCCCGGTATCGGGAGATGTAACATGCGCAAAGATCGCCCAGACTGGGACATTCAACAAGAATGTGCCGAACAGTCTTGAGGGACAATGCAGTCTTCAGAGTAGGGCTCAGGCGAGCGCTCCATCAAATGGCGGAGCGTCCCGCGAGTGTGTCCACTTCGGAGACGACAGAAAGCAACCTGAAGCATTCGCGGCATTGGGGGTAGGTCCATGGGAACAGTCACAGCGCAATGGCACGCAACTTTAAATTACCTTCGACCATCTCCCATCTTCTTTGCCAAGCAACCAGGAGAGTTGCCCGTATTCCTGCTATGTAGTCGGTGTGAGGAAGAGCGAAACGCCGGTCTGGTCACCCAGTACTCGCGGACTCTTTGGCGCCCTCATTCCACGCAATTCCTACATGTCCAGCAGACGATAATCTCGACATCTGCCCGGCTTGCCAAAACCGTGGCGTCACAGATATCGCGAAACAGGGGATGCGGAGATTTGTAAATCGCTATAAATCACAATCCGTCTCCGAACTCGGCACGTCGCGTAATCTGCCGTACCAAGTGGTGTATCGCCACCAGCTCGGCCGTGAAGACAGACGCAGCGCCTGCCAGAGCCCCGATGACTTCAAACAGAGGGGATACGGCGTGTAAACCGACCCCCTCTTGGGACTTGGAGCCATCCGAATACACTGGCACGGTTCCAATGTGACACGAGGTGTGCTCCAAAAAGGTCGAACGCAATCCTCCCGGCGCCGTACAAGCCTTGGGAGCAGAGGCGTGGCGACAAATAACCAAATGTGGTACCCTCCAGGTTGGCGTCCTGGGCAGAACCAGGGGCGCCACCGGCTCGAGAGCTATATCTAGCTCTCGAAGGAGTTTCCTGGCCCTGAACCAAAAGGGCTTAGGGTATGACTGGCGTCTCTCGGCGGCATAGGCACCGTCGAGCTCAGCTGCGGATGCAGTGAAAGCTGTTGGCGACTGAGGGAGGCGCCGGGCTCAAGCGTTCAGGAGAATAATGCACTGTGCACGACATAGAGCGAGTGCAATCTCCCAAGCATCGCTCTCAATGTGAGAAGTGAGGAAGGTACCGGTCGTAGTGAAAGCCGGTGTGGTGGATCGAGTCAACCTTCCGCAATACACGTTCAGCTGTGATGTATAAAACTCGCATCCGAGGTCGAGCTTCGAACGAACGAAGGATCGATAAAAAAGTAAGGCAGTAGCCCTACCCTATCAGTGCCCCAAGCGTTGAACGTCACGGAACGGAGAATATCCATGGCGCGGGTACAAGAGACTCTAAGGCTGCGAATATGAGCCCCACAGGTGAGGCGTCGGTCAAATACAAGACAAGGAAACGGTGCGATTCAACCACTTCCAGGTGTACCCCATTGAGAAACAAGTCTGGGTCAGGGTGGAGCCGTGGATGGCGGCAGAAATGCACCACCTTAGTCTTGGCCAAGGAAAAGCGAAACCTGTATGCTTCGACATAGCGAGAGACGATTTAATGCCTGTTGGAGTCGACGCTCCAGAGTTGGCATCTGGGACGCGCCAAAAGATAGCGAAAGGTCGTCCACGAAGAGCGTAGCGAGAACATCTTCCGGCAGCACCGAGGTGATGATGTCGATGCTCAGGGCAAAGGGTGTGACACTGAGGACACTATCCTGGGGGACACCCTCTTCTTGCTCCATTGGGCCGAAGAGGGCTTCCCCCACCCGTACGCGAAATCAACGATCTCGTAAAAATTCAGATATAAAGATTGGGAGGCATCCCCTCGCCCCCATCGTGTGGAGAGTCTCCATGATACCGTATCGCCATGCGGTATCATAGGCCTTCTCCAGATCGAAAAACACCGTGGTGTAGTGCTGTCTACGAAGGAAGGCCTCGCAGACGGCATTTTCCAGTCGGAGCAGAGCATCCGACGTGGAGTGGAACTTGCGGAAACCACACTGAGCTGAAGACAGATGGCATCTGCTATCCAGAAAAAAAGGCTAATCTAATATTTACCGATTTCTCCATCAATTTGCACGCGAAAAAGGTTAGAGAGATTGGGCGGGGTAGAGTGATCTCTCCCCGATTTGTGAAAAGCGGGAACAGTAGCGATTCGCAGGAATCTGGGACGAGATCCTCTACAAAGATCCTGTTGAACAAATCTAACAGAAAGGCCATGCCTCGCTCGCCCAGGTGTCGAAGCATGGCGTACGGGACATCGTCCGGACCAAGGGCGGTGTCCGCGCAAGAAGCGAGAGCTGAACGCAACTCGCTCACAGTAAACCTGTCGTCGTTGAAGGGTTCGCTGCCTCTGGCTCTCGGGCGGCAGCGGACCCGAAAATGACATTTGAATGAGAAAGTGATCACTACCATGTAGGTCATCGATCAGCCCCCAATCAAAATCAGGCTGTGCATCCGCAGAGCAGAAAGATAGATCGAGGCAGGAAAATGAAGCGGTTCTCGGGTAGTGATGCGTAAAATCATCCACATTTAAGACGCCCTTCTCAAGCTCGTCGATCAGGTCGGTAAGGGCTTGACCCCGGGATCAATCGAGTAGTATCCCAAGATGGGGTGTCTACCGTTTAGATCTCCGAGCAAGAGAAAGGGCTTTGGCAACCGTGCCACGACGCGGCATAAGTCCGCCGTATCGAAGTCGGATAGTATACCTCCTATCCAGGTGCAGCTGCACAGCCACTGCCTGAGAGGAAGTATCTAAAGCGAAGAGTGCCAGGTGTAAATTGCACATCCTCCCACCCGGCCCCCATCCCGTGGTGGTGGGGTGGCAAAACCCTTATACCCCGGAGGGTAGGCAGGGGGCATGCCCCCAGCATGGTCTCCTGCAAAAAGATAGCTAACGGGAAACGGGAGGAGACGAGACTCCGCAATTCCTCCCAGTTGGCCCGGAGTCCGCGGCAATTCCATTGAAGGAATATGCCCTCCAGCTCGGAGGAGACGCGGGGGCCCTCTTCGAAGAGAAGACCTTCGCGGGAATGGCCGTACGCTTCCCGGACGCTGTTGGCCAGACAATGCGCTGTCGCCTTCGAGGACTTATTGGGGGAGGTTGGGCTCGTCATGCGAGTCTTTTCCTCCTTCCCTCTAGAAACCTTAGGCTTCGGAGGCTGTGGTCCCTCTTTTCGAGGATCCACCGTCTCCGAGCAACCCACCCTACGATTGGGTGTAGGCGAAGAAGCCGAAGCTCCTTTAGTGCTGTCCTCCTTTCAGGGAGCAGGTTTTAGAACCCCAGAAGATGGCCTCACGACCCTCTTCAGGGGTGTTGCCTCCTGTGAGTCTAACGACTCGGTGTAGGCGCACGGCCGTTTCGCCTTACGCGAAAAAGAAACGCTGTGAGAAGGGAGGGGAGCCCTGGTTTTAGCCGGGGCTGGGTGTGAACCCTTTGTGCAGCCAGCTTTACCAAGGGAACGCCTGGGGTGGGTAGAACCCGCAGAAGGCTTCCCACTGGGCGCGGAAACGACCGTGCTCTCAGCCTGGATGGGCCAGGAGCAGAGGGTGTCTTTCTCAACATTGAGGCATAGGACGTCCCCGGCAGCGCCGGGCGCGCCAGGACCAAGTCTTTAGCCTCGTGAAATGAGAGACGATCCTGAACCTGAACGGCCAGGATTTCCTTCTCAAGGAGATACGCACCACTTTGCTTCGAAGAAGCGGGGTGCAGCTCTCTGCAATTGACACACTCGGCTACACACGATTTGAACTTATCGTGTGCAGCCTTGGAGCAACTTACATAGATTTCGGGTAACCCCGACTGCATGTCAACAGGAGCGATTAATATGCCCGAAGCGGTGACAGTAATAACACCTCCGCGGCAGTGGCACGAATGCCTTCACACGGGAGCGATACCAACCAGCACACACCGACTCAGGGAGCTTGTCACAGTCGAACGTGATGAAGAGTCTAGAGGTGGGTCTCGAGGCCCCTCCCTGTTTTCTCATCACACGTTCGACCTTGACCGCCCCATGGTCGGCCAGCTCTAAGGTGATGTCATCTATGGAGTAGTCCACGAGTTCTCTCGCATAAAATACTCGTTTCACGAAGTTCATGGTAGAGTGCAGCGTCCCACTCACAGGCTTGCCATTAAGTCTAAGAAGGGCACTAATCATGGCCGCTGTGGGGACGGATGGGTCTGATGCCACCTCGGTAACCGACCAAGCCAAGATCCGCACGTCCGGCCGCTATTCCCCCCCAGGAGGGGGGGGAATGGATCATGTTGTCCTTAGCCAACATGCTGCCATCACTGGAGCGAATAACCAGGAAGCGTTTGAAACCAGCGGGCTCGAAAATGCCGGGTAGTCTCTTATTGAAGGGCCCCGATGTAATCGAGGCTCCACTTTGCGCACTAGCACTTTTGGTCTTCGTCAGAGACTCCCCACCCTGGGGGTGAATAGCGGCCGGACGTGTGGATCTTGGCTTGGTCGGTTACCGAGGTGGCATCAGACCCATCCGTCCCCACAGCGGGAATGAACCCGCTTCTCCCCTCCGCCGACAGGAGCCCCCAAGCCAGATGAACCGGCCTCAGCAAGGTCCTTCTTCGAAATCGAGAAGGTCCTGGTAGTCACAGGGGCACCAGCCGGAGGAGGAGATCCCTCCCCTCCCAGTACTACCTTGGAGACCCGAGCTATCTGAGGAGGACCTCGCACAGGAGCGAACTTGATTTCAGTGTTTGGCGCCGAACCCGGATTCGCCCCCATAGAAGGTCCTACCGTATGGAGCTGGGTTGCCTCAAGGACCATGTTTATCTCGGGATGGGCCTCCATTTGCCCCCCCCCAGGACATCACAGGTCCCATTGCCAGCGGTGTCACTAGTCGGGTTATTTGGGGGGCACGTGCCTTGACCCCCGCTAAAGTTAATATCCAAGCCAGCAGGTCTTTCGAGGGAAGGGGCCGATGGGCCCTAAGGGGCATTGCCCTACTGAGCCGCTTCAACGGGGAGCGGTCGGTTATGGGCTGCCTGCTGGTTTTCTTGGCAAGTAAAGGGAAGACTGCCGCTGGAAACAGGGAGGCACCCGAGGGCACCTCCGGACATGGGGGTGAGGAGTCGCCTACACCCGTAGGCAAAGAAGAGGAGTAAGCCTCCTCTCCGGTTAAAGAGTTTTGGAGGATCCCCTGCAAGAGCACGGGGGTGGGGGGATCCATTTTTTCAGTAGAGCTGCCCGAAGGCGGCTCCATCTATGGTGAGCGGGAAAGGGGAAGAGGGTTTTTTTACATTTTCATCATCGGGCATGGGGACCCTATTCTTTCGGCAAGGGGTGCGTACAAGTCTGGCAGAACCAGATGCCGCCATCTCAAACCGGAGCTCAGGGGTTATGGAACATTGTCCCCTCTCCCCTTCAGCCCTGATCCGGGATAGTTGGTTGAGAAGGTCAGTATTTACCCTGTGAAAATAGAGGCTGACCAGAGAAAGTTGTGGGAGAGGTTGTAGGGGAAGTGAGGAAGTAGGGGAGAAACACAGGCTGTCTGAAAGAAGGAGAAGAGGCTAAGCTGGGGCCGGATGGGGCGTTGAGTCCCGTCAGCATGGCGGCCAGGAAGGAAAATCGCCATGCCCCTTACGGGGTCAAACTTGCTGATATACCAGTGCTAACATCCACGGATGCCAAACCCCATTAACCATTTACAGACTATATTCAATGGCAAATTCATCTCAAAAACCCCGTGCTCATCCCACAACCCACCTGCATATCTAGCAGAATGTACTTGTAGGCCTCCTGCAGGAGGGGGACGTTCTTTAGAGCAAGGAGGGCGTGATACACGCCCAGGGTTTCGTTCCAAACCTCTTGACGAGGAGACATCCGCAGGGCTGCCAGGGGTGACTTGTCGCAGAGCAAGTCTCGGATGAGTGACAAGGGCAGGCTGCTGCCCAGCTGCTGAATCGTCTGTTACCAATGAGCAAAGATCCATTATGAATAGGAAGCAGAGCACACATTATCCCGCAAATAAGCCCCTTTGAGGTAAATGTGCACCATTCATCAAAGCTACCAAAAGGCTGGGCATTGTCACGCTGCTTTAGGCCTGGTGAAGGAGATGAGTCTCCTACACTATCCTAAGTCAGTGAGCACCATTTTATGCATGGGTGAGGTCACATTTATGTCTATTAAGATACACTGCTGGTATCATTGTGGTCATTCTACCATCACACAATGCTGAGGATATGTTGTAGTGATCCGTGGTTTGGATCCAAGGTTAACTTACAGAGTTCCCATTGAGAGTGTGAAGCGAGGACAAAAGTATAAAAACGTTTATTAAAAAAAAGCGGAAAAAACTGAGGGCATCTCCGCCATAATTTTTCAAAAAAGGGAGATTCAAAAGGAAACTAAAATAGTGAAAGTGAAAATATGTACATAGCCCCACCCCTATTACAAAATGAAGTCCCTTTGTACAGCTATGCCATACCCACACAGATCGCCTCTTGACTGGCCAACCTACCTCCACTAGGAAGTCAGCTGCTGCAGAAGGCTTCACTTACATATGTACATGATCACTAGTTGGTATAAAAAATAGCCCCACCCTCACCCCAAATGTGAACTACCCTTGTTGCCATCAGGCTCACCAGAGTGTAACATGCTGATCTTTATGTTGGGTTCATTATCCTGTTAGGGGATCTCATCCATGAACGAAAGATGGATGGGGCAACCTAGCAGTAGTAGTCTCTAACTGAGGATGTGTGTATGTGCCTGTAGGATTCAAGGTTTGGGCCTGATGTAATTAGGGGTTGTGTTTTCTGAGCGGGGGCAGGGGTCACAGCATGGGCAGTTTTGTTTTTAGGGTTGCAGTTTGGAGTGGTAGCTTGATCAAAGGGCGTACTTCCAGCCTCCACAAAAAAGTTGTGCGCCAAAACGCTCAACACCCTTCATTAAAATTGGTTGAAGTGGCAACTAGCAGAAAATATCAAAGTAGGGGAAAAAATTTTTAAGGTTTAAGGTAAGTTACCAGTGGGTTGCTGCCCAATACAAGTGGATTCTATATGGCCGCTAGGGTGAAACGAGAGATATCATCTATAAAAGGTGGAGGAGACCACTTTGTGACAAAAATTTAAAAAACGACGGGGTAAAAGATTTCTCCGCCAATATGAATCGAAGACGGGTGTGTTGAGGAATAATTAAAAGGGTCGGGAAACAGGACAACCGGAGAATGCTAAAATGGCTACAATCCAATAAAAGGTGGGCAACCGATTAGTCCCCACCGCAAAAACGACAGCAAGGGCTGATATGAGCATCACCCGAAACAAGATGGCCGTGAGTAAGTCTCGTGTGGCCAATGCGAACTCGGCAAAGGGCCACCTCCAACGACGGCATTCTATGACGACTCGAAGGCCAAGAGCGAATAGAATTTTTTATTTTGTATAGTTTGGATGATAAACAGTCATCCCATTCATTCTGCCACAGTTGAAAAATATAATTTCTTATTGAAGGAAAGAGGTCTCTAAAAGGCAGAGCCGAGTTCTCAGGGGACAAAGAATGTGCTGAGCGGGCCAGCCGATCAGCTTTCTCGTTGCCCAGGACCCCCACATGCCCAGGGACCCAGCAAAAAATAATTCTATATCGAGATGCATTTTGGATCAGCCAGTTGCAAATTTCTGTGACCAGGGGATGGGACGCATTAAAAGATCTAATTGACTGTAAGACACTGCTTGAGTTGGAAAAAATGACAAAATCACTAAAAGGTAAAATTTGGATGAGTCTAAAGGCTAAAAGGATTGCTGAAAGTTCAGAGGTAAAAATGGATGTTGCTGGCGGCAAAGATAGAGTTAGGAATTCTCCTCCTGGGTAGATGGCTGCGGCGCCCACGCCACCGTCCGACTTAGAGCCATCCGTGTATAGTGGGCAGCATTGTTTGTGGGAGATCGAATGCTCTAAGAACAGACTTTTAATGATGCGAGGGTCCATGGAGGACTTCTCCAGGCTCCACATGTTGGTACATACTATAGTGAGAGGAGCACACCACCTAGGGGTCAGTAAGGATGGAAGAGTAAGGATCCTTGGAGCACCCAGGTTAGAGAGATGATCTCCTATGCGAAGGTTCAAAGGGCGGGGTAAAGATGGCAACTTATCATATGCCGCCGTTGATTCGGCAGCATACAGGCATCTATAGACCTCTGATACAGGGGCTTGCTGTACTCGGCAGAGGCATCGCATGCAGATTTTAAGTCTATGGTAGGGCAAAGGAAGTACCTCACTCTCGCAGTAAAGGGTGTTGACAGGAGAAGTACGGAAGGCTTCACTAGAAAGGCGAACTCCGAGGTTTCGAATGGGGTTCAGCATTTTAAGGGCTGAAGTGAAAGCCGATGAGTAAATTTGACAGCCATAATCCAATTTGGATTGAACGAGGGCTGTGTATAATGTCCACAATGTTTGTCGGTCACTGCCCCACGAAGTGTGTGAGAGGACTTTCAAAATGTCTAGAGCCCGCAGACAGCCTGTTCGAAGTCGGCGTAGGTGTGGTAACCAGGATAACTTTGGATCGAGAGTTACGCCAAGGAACCGAAACTCGGATACAAACTCTATATCTTCGCCTTGTAGGGAGATAGATGGCGGAACAAGAACCCCTCTGCCTCGGTGGAAATACATTGCTTTGGTTTTGGTCGTGGAAAAGCGGAATCCCTTAAGTTGTGCTCTTTTGGATACAGCATCGACCGCCAGTTGTAGCCGACGCGCTGCTGATGGAAGGCGAGGTGAGGAACAGTATAGTGCTAAATCATCGACAAACAGAGTTGCCGATACACCCTCTGGGAGAGACGAAATAATATCATTGATGGCAATTATAAAACATAAGACACTTAAAACACTGCCCTGAGGAACTCCCTCCTCTTGGGGTTGCAGGTCAGAGTATGCGTCTCCAACACGTACCTTGAAGGATCGATATGCTAAAAAACTTTGAATAAATGAAGGTAAAAGGCCTCTCATCCCCCAGACGTATAACTGCTTCAAGATGCCGTATCTCCATGTTGTGTCGTAGGCTTTCTCAATATCGAAAAATATGGCCAGGACTCGGTGCTTTAATGAGAAAGCTTTCTGGACCGATCCCTCGAAACGTACTAGTAGGTCAAGGGTACTATGACCTTTGCGGAAGCCACATTGAAATGGAGAGAGAAGGTGATTGGTTTCTAGGAACCAGTTTAGGCGCTCCAATATCATTTTTTCAAGCAACTTACTCAAACAGCTCGTGAGAGCTATAGGGCGGTAGTGATCTGCATCCAACCCGTCCCTGCCCGGTTTGACAAAGGGAAGGATGATCCCAATGCGCTATGATGACGGGTAAAAACCCTTCACCCATATAAGGTTGTACAAATCAAGCAGGAAGAGAGTAGAGTGTGGATGTAGGTACCGAATCATATCGAAGTGGATCTCATCAAGGCCAGGGAAAGTAGATCTGCAAAGAGACAAAGCGCTTTGCAGCTCATGGATGCTGAATAGAGCGTTATACGGAAGGTTAGATTTTGTTGTGAAGTTGAGAGAATGAGATTCTTCCATTGATTTGTAGGATTGAAAAGCCTTATCGTAACGGCTGACACTGCTGATGGCGCGGAAGTGGTCAGCAAAAGCATTGCTGACCGCCAAGCCGTCATTCTCCAAGGAACCGTGTAAGTAGAGTGTGGGGGTATGATGATTAGCATAACGGCCCCTGATCTTATTAATCCTCTTCCAGATCTTAGCAGTAGGTGTCATAGAGGAAATCGATGAAACGTATCTGCACCATGAATTTCGGCGAGCCTGACGAAGGGTTCTTTGGCGAACCGCACGAGCTCGGTTTCGGTCGACCTTGTTGCACAAAGTTGGGTTCTTTCGGAATCGGGCATGGGCTAACTTGTAATTTTTGATAGCTGTTGCCCACGTCGAGGTCCACCGGGGCACGGTTGAGCGGCCCGTGACAGGTCGCCTCCGTGGGATGGTCTGTGTTGCTGCATTGTAGATAGTCGATGTAAAGTATTCTACTACCACGTCCACTCCATTGAAGGTCCCCAAGGATGCATTTGTGAAGGACACCTCTTGGAAACCTTCCCAATCTGCATTACCTAAGTCCCATTTAAGGGGCATGGTTGTATGAAGGCTAACTTGAAGGGCCGACAAGACAATAGGGAAGTGGTCACTCCCATGAAGATCGTCAAGAATTGACCATCGAAATTCCGTGAAGCAATCAGGTAAACAAACAGACAGGTCAACACAGCTAAAAGAGTCCGTCTGGACATAAGAGGTAAAATCGCCAGTATTTAAAACACAAAGAAGGTCAGATAATAAAAGAGACTAAAACACTGCCTTTGGCATTTTGAGTGATGTCACCCCAGTATGGGTGACGGGCGTTAAAATCTCCTAGTAATAAGAATGGGGAGGGCAACTGGTCTATAAGTTCTAAAAGGTCGGATCTTGACAATGATAAATAAGGGGGTAGGTAAATAGAGCAAACGGTAAAAAGCTTAGTAAGAAAAACCCTCACGGCAACAGCTTGGAGGGTAGTATGTAGGGAAATGGGAGAAACATGGTAGGGTGAAGATACCATGATTGACACCCCTCCATGAAGGGGCTTCCAGCAGGAGCAATAGAGTTGAAAGTGAGAAAACCGGGTACCCGCGGAAAGGGCCGTATACCCAGTTCATTCTCCTGGAGGCAAATAACAGCGGGGTGGATAGTCGTCAAAAGAATTTTGAGTTCTTCCCACTTTGGAAGAACTCCTTGACAATTCCATTGTAAAATGGAAGATATTATGTGTGACGATTAGATACCACTGTGGATATCTTTTTCTCTTTTGAGGCCGATATTGTATTTGAGGTTCGCCCCAAAGAGCTTGGGAGACAGAGAGCTGATTTTATAGGAGCCTGCTTTTGCAGGGGGAGAGATCCTAGATGGAGCAGTAACTGAGGTTTTTTTCGTGGATTTTGGAGAACCGACCGAGGCCCTTGATTGTAATTCGGGCTCGCAACCTGGCGGAAAAGGAAGATCAAGAAGGGATTTTCGGTCGGTAGATCCGGATTCATGGGTCGAGGGTATTTTCGGTGTCTGAGGAGTTGGTCCAACCGCCGCAATTGGTGATTTTTTTTTTTTAATTAAGCGGCTATCTGGCGACTGCCGACTTAGGCATTAGTCGCAATTGGTGATGTTGGAGTATCAACTGCTTCCATCGGATCTTGGGTTGAAGGGTGAGCGGAACGAACAGTTGATCTGAGCGAGGTGTGTGGAGCTGGGTGTATATCTGCCATCGTTTGGATCAGGATGGGGCCTAAGTCCTGTGCAGGGCGAGACGGACTTAAGGGCATAGAATGTTCAATCATAGGTGAGGAGTCCATTGGAGATTCTCGGGGTTCGGCCGAGTCAGCTCCAGAGGCTGCCCGCTTATTGGTGGTCGATGACCCAGGTGAGGAATCCTTTCTCTTACCACTGGGCTTTGAGTCTCGGGCCGGGTGGATGAACCTTCACTGGTCGATGTTGAGGATTCTTTCAAATAGCGTCTGATGTCTTCAAGTGTCTCACCCTGAGCGTCTCTCCCAACTAGAGCTGCTGGAGAGAGGGGGGCTACATTGGTTATCTCGGTGTGAGAGCGATGCTTCGACTGCATATTCTGAATGTTTTCGACGCTGCGAGTAGATCTAGGGTGAAGTGCTTCAGGCTGGTCGGAACTCGCGCGTAATGCTCAGTTTCGTCCAGCGTCACGTAAAACGTCAGAGAAGAGCCGGCCGAGTGGCGAGGTTTGTGCTCGGGCACGCTGGCGGGCCTCTCTTATATCTAGACATAGGGAGTCGCGCAAAGCAAGAACTTCCTTTTCATATAAAAATATAGAGCAGAGTTTTGACGCAGCACTGTGGGTACCTCCGCAGTTGGCACAGTGGGGTGTTTTGGTGCATTCGGGGCCATGGTAGTCAGAGCTACAATTCACGCAGGAGCGAGGGTGCCGACAGACATGGCCAACATGTCCAAATTGATTGCAATTGAAGCAGCGTCTGGGTAGTTCGATATAGGGACTTACCGGGACACGAAGGTATCACGCTTTAATGTACTGCGATAGTTCTTGTCGTTCAAATGTTAAAATCAGTGTGGCGGTTGGGACTTTAGTGGAGCCTAATGTTTTAGTTACCCTGTGTACGTGTGTGACACGTTGGGTACTGAGCTTACTCTGAAGGCGGGTGGGGTCGTAGTCCTTTAATTAGTTTGAACGGACGACACTTTGACGAAATTCAGACGCGGATGGGGCGAGACAGTTATTGGAATTTCAGCTATCGAAGATAGATTTCGCCTAAGGTTGTGTTGAGAGTAGGATGACACCTCGACTACGACATCACCACTTCCTCTTGACCACATCCGGGGAAGTTCACCACAGAGGAACTCAAAAGATTCATTGACGTCAAACACATCGACTTTTGCAAGTGGGATGTCAGATGATGAATTCATGACAAGAAAGCGAGGATAATCAAGATCTCGGTCTACTTCGTTGGAATAGGGGTCCAACGAGCGAGGGAAGGCTGAAAGGGGAGCTAAGGAACGTTTGGCACGAGAACCCTTACGAGAAGGGGAGGTTTTTGGTTTATGGCTAGCCAATTGCAAAAAGAAAAAAACTTCGCATTACCCTCGGGGCTCCCCACCATGGAGGCCTACAAGGGCCCGGCACTACTGCAACTATACAATTAGTTACGTCCGGTATGTCCTCTTGGAGAATGGATACGGATCCACCACACCATCTTTATAACCCCAAGAGGCTGCCCGAGTTTTCCTACGCACGGAGAAAAGGGGCCAACGATGGGTTTCTCCTTGGGCATTCGGTAGACGAAGGCGGTGGAGATGCCCAGCCTCTTTCACCTTCATGAAAGAACAATTCGGAATAAATCCATTAAACGAGCAGAGGTCGGGTATCGATAAGGACCACTAGATAGGTGAAGGAAGAGGGGGAAATAAAAGGCAGTGGAAGAGCGTAATAGAGGAGGAAAGAAAGAGGGGCATGTTAAAAGTCTTGTTGGCAGCACCATGGGTCCCCTAGGAAGCCCCGGGCTGACCCCCTCGCCACGAGAAGGCCAGAGCCTCTCTGTGAAAAACAGAAGAATAAAAAATGTCGTAAGAAGAAAGATCCAAACCACAAATGCCAATGTCGGGAAAGTTCAGAACTTCTCCAGGAATCAATGGTTAAAAGAGCTCACACCCTCTATCTACCTCCCATAAATGCTGGAAGCTCTAACTAGCTTAGGATATGGCCTTAGATTTCTAATGTCAAGGCTCCGGGTTCAATCCCAGTGAGGGCTGACACGAAACTTCAGCATGGTAACAAGCTAGCCGCCCATTAGCTGATGCATTGTTGCATGCAATTAAGGAACAGTTCCACTATCGTGGGTTGCTATCTAAAACAATGTTAACCGGACCCAACCTTCCCGCACAAGGACCAGCTCCTGGTATGTGCAGGCTAAACAGTGATCATCTTTCTGATCTTTATGTAAATTTCATTATCTAGTTGGGAAGATCTAATCCATGAGGGAGGGATGGAGGGAGGGATGGGATGATGTAGTAGTAATTCCCTACATTCCTGCAAAAGACCTTGACTTGGTCATAACACTTGAAATCACATTTGTAACTTAGGGTACCCACCCCTTGTTATGGCACTATCTTCATCAATACTTTTGGCTGATTTTCTTTTTTTAAATCCATTTTTTTTTCTTTTATCCGAATGGCACCCCTCATATTCTTCTACCAGTGAAAATACTGAGTTACACGAGGTTTCTTCACCCATAAAAATCTACATAGCCCCCTTGCCCCCATGGGAAGAAGTCAGCTTAAACCCTACAGTAAAATGCCACTCCCACCTGCTTCAAGAGACTCAAGAAGGAGAGCTGCGTGGCGTAGTTCAGATGAGAGAGAGAGTCTTGGTGGAGTGCTGTTAATTTCAAGATCTCATTGAGAAGCCCCTCAACATTCAGAGGAAGAAGGACGATGCACAACTGCATAGGAAAAAGAAGAATACACAATGTCTGGCTTAAAGATTCTGAGGTCATCTTAAGCTACCACTTTGATCTAAGTTCCAGAAGTATTCTTCAGAGAAAATCACTTAATAAATATTTCGAGGGGTAACAACCAGAAGTGAGTATGTCCACAGAGGCAGGTTTGGGTATAATCTGGATAATAAACTAAAACTGTTTATAAAAATCATAAACAACCCTTTTATAAGGATAGGGACATTTCTGGCAAGTGTAACAAGGAGTTTGGTGTAACTAACCAATTTCACCAAAACCAAACATAACCATAGCCACTTCTGGTTGTCAGCCTCAATTTTTATTTAAATGAAAAAAGCAATGAGGGCAAGTCTGACAAAAAAAAGTTTAAAACTCCAAGGGGTGAATTAGTAACTTGTAAGGTGGTCAAATCTCTTGAATCTACTTCAGTCCACAATAATGACAGGCCCCCCCCATGAGGAGAGGAAGATAATGTAAGGGAAAGGACAGTGTCAAGGACAGAAGTGGTCCATGAGATTGTCTCCAATCAAAATGATTAAAATGACTGTATTGTGCCCCTATCAAAACAAAACCACTGACTTGTCACCTCATTCAGGGCATTCAGGATAGCGTCTTCCTGTTGATGCCTCAAGAGCTTCTCTGTGCCCACAATCATCTTCCTGAGGGAGTCGATGTGGAAGGTTGGAGGTAACTCTGTGTTGAGTCCCGGGTCTGCTTGGTGCCCAAGGCAACGGAGAGTGGTTGTGAAAACCCTGGTGGAAGAAAACAAATTGGTAATCATTCTTTATCCAAAACCAATTTCACATTAACACATTGGCGGCTCAATCACCAACTGCCTTCTCTATCTGTAGGGCCATGACGGAATTTTCCATCATTTATAGGGAGGCAATTTGTTGCTCATGAGTGAAATCACTGTAATTTTTCCCATTTGTTTTATTGATAACTTTGAAGCTTGGGCCTGTGAGTAGACTTACAGAGATTATCGTACATCTGGCAAAATCTCAACACTAGGTCATGGATTTTGATGAGTTTTTCAAGTTGGGTCTGGTGAGATAACATCACATATCAATTTTTATGGCTCTGGGTCACCCATGGCCATTTTCATAGCCAAGTTAATTTTGGGTCAAACTGGTCATAACTTTGGCTAGAGTTAACGAATCAGAACGATTTTGGTACCAAAATGCTCAGGAAAAAGAGATCTTTCAAATGAGTGCAAGGATTAGAATGGCATTCCTAGGACAATTTTTGCCACAATGACCTTTTTTTGAACTTTTTGACCTGTGACCCTAGCCAAAGTGCAACTTCAATCCTCCCCCCCAAATTTCTAAAGTTAACTCTATTTATCCTCCATAGCTCCAGGAAAAATAAAAATGGGATTTCCATGGGCATTTATATACCATCAGGTGGGTGGTATTTTCAGTCATGTCACTCTACTGGGGCCGTTTATGACATCAGACAGTGTTAGTAAGTAGTAATTTGGGGAAAGTTTGATGTATCTTGACACAGTCATCATATTTCAGTCTTTCCAAACACAACCTCTCCCCCTTCCTAGGCTGCCCTGCCTTTTTTCAGTCTTATATTCAATAAAACAAATTATTTTTTATCATTTCAGAGACAAATATTATAAATTTACAATTTTTATTACCTATACAAAATGTTATTTAATACAAAACATTAAACAAAAGATTATTTAAGACAAAAATTTAAAGAAAAACTTTTAGATAAAGCATTATTTAATAAATACCTAGGTACTCATTTGAGCAGAGCCATCACTTTGTTACATCAGACTCCTTCTTGCTAATCGTGTAGCTTCTTCCAGTTGCAGTTTTTGGTTCTACTGACACCAAAATGTCAGAGATGTCCATAGTACAAGAATCTTCTATTTCAGGGAAGCAAAAACTGTGAGAGGGTCCATGCGGGTGAAGAAATTTCAGGCACTTCTCGTGACTCTGGAAAAGCTTCGGTTATGCAAGCAAGCCACCAATGTCAATCGTAAATCAGAGTGACATAGCCTGCAAGTTTTCAATTGAACACTGGACATGAAATATTTTTTGTGACCGATTCTAATCTAAAGGTCTCACAGAGACTAAATGGGTGAACTTGGAGAGCCTCCTTTAAGATTGGAATGAACGAATGAAGTCTTTGTGTGCCTGGAATAGTTTTGGATGCAGGTCTGGTTTTCAAAAGTTCTTCCTCCTGTTCATATTCTTTTTGAGTTCCATATCCAAACTTCATATTCCCAAGAGTTTCAGGGAATACAAACAAATCTTGTGGTGATACAATCTGTTTGTCATAGGGTCTTCTCAAGCTCTCTTTAGTAGCCTCCCTTTTGGAAGCAATCTCTGACGTCAGGGGGAGGTATCACTCCCCCCGGTGCAGGAGCTTACAAACTACAAAGAAAACACAAACAAAAATAAAATAAAAACTACTTAAATAAAGGGAAGAAGCCCGGCCTCCCCCCCAAAAGTCAACAAGTCAAAGTGCACAAACTCGTTACAAGTACAGGGGACAGGCGGTAGCACCCCCACCCATCCCAGTGCTGGAACAGATAATGTGCGCGAAGATCACCCAGACTGGGACTTTGAACAAAAATGTGCCGAACAGTCTGGGGGATGACGCCGTCGTCACAATAGGGCTAGGCGAGCGGTCCATCAAATAGCAATGCGTCAAACGAGTGTGTCCGATTCGGAGACGACAGAAAGCGACCTAAAGCCGTCGCGGAATTGGGGAATAGGTCCATGGGAACAGTCACGGCGCAATGGCACGCAACTTTAAGTTCCCTTCGACCGTCTCCCATCTTCTTTGCCAAGCAGTCTGAAGAGCTGTCCGTATTCCTGCCATGTAGTTTATGTGAGGAAGAGCGAAACGCTGGTCCGGTCGCAGAGTCCTCGCGGACTCTTTGGCGCCCTCATCGGCGCGCTCATTCCTGGCAATTCCTACATGTCCAGGAACCCAGCAGAAGATAATCTCGACATCTGCACGGCTCGCCCAAACCGTGGCGTCATGGATATCGCGAACCAGGGGATGCGGAGATTCCAATGCCCCGAGAGCGCTCAGGGCGCTTTGTGAGTCGCTAAAGATCACAATCCGGTCTCCGAACCGGGCACGTCGCGTAATCTCCCGTACCGAGTGGTGTATTGACACCAGATCAGCCGTGAAGACAGACACAGCGCCTGGCAGAGCCCCGCTGACTTCAAACAGAGGGGATATGGCGTGGAAGCCGACCCGCTCTTGGGACTTGGAGCCATCCATATACACTGGCAAGGTTCCAGCGTGACACGAGGTGTGCTCCAAAAAGGTCGAACGCAATACTCCCGGCGCAATACAAGCTTTGGGAGCAGAGGCGTGGCGACAAATAGCCAAATGTGGTACCCTCCAGGGTGGCGTCATGGGCAGAACCAGGAGCGCCACCGGCCCGAGAGCTATATCTAGCTCCCGAAGGAGTTTCCTGGCCCTAAACCCAAAGGGCTTAGGGTATGACTGGCGTCTCTCGACGGCATAGGCACCATCGAGATCAGCTGCGGATGCAGTGAGAGCTGTTGGCGACTGAGGAAGGCGCCGGGCTCGCGCGTACAGTCGAGTGATACACTGCACGCGGCGCAGAGCGAGTGGCATCTCCCCAGCATCGACCAACAGGCTCTCAATGGGGGAAGTGCGGAAGGCACCGGTCGCAAGGCGAAGGCCGGTGTGGTGGATCGAATCCACCTTCCGCAATAAACGATCGGCTGCGGATGCATAAAACTCGCATCCGTAGTCGAGCTTGGAACGAACAAAGGATCGATAAAAAAGTAGGGCAGTAGCCCTATCAGCACCCCAAGCGCTGAACGTCACGGCTGCGAATATGAGCCTCCCAGGTGAGGCGTCAGGCTTTTTCTTTCTTTTTTCTTTTTTTATGGAGCCCATCTGGCAACTACCCACTTGGGCATAAGTCGCCGAAAAACACGACAGCCTAAAACTAGGCTACTTTAAAGTAAAAATATGAAAACTTAATGATATAAATTGGAAAAACTTAACAATCGAAGCAATCTCCGGCAGCGGGGGAAGGTCCCCCTCACCCCGGTGCAGGAGAGTGCAACCTACAAACAAAACAATAACAAAAAAAAGGAACCTTAAATAAAGGGGAGAAGGCCGGCCTCCCCCAAAAAGTCAATAAGTCCACCAGTCAAAGTACACGAAATCGTCCCGAGTACAAGGGACAGGCGGTAGCGACCCCGCCCATCCCGGTACCGGGACAGGTGTCGTGCGCGAAGATCACCCAGAATGGGACATTCGACAAGAATGTGCCGAACAGTCTGGGGGACGACGCAGTCGTTGCAATAGGGCGCAGGCGAGCGCTCCATCAAATAGCGATGCGTCACACGAGTGTGCCCGATTCGGAGACGACAGAAAGCAACCTGAAGCCGCCGCGGCATTGGGGGATAGGTCCATGGGAACAGTCGCGGCGCAATGGCACGCAACTTTAAGTTCCCTTCGACCGTCTCCCATCTTCTTTGCCAAGCAGTCCGAAGAGCTGCCCGTATTCCTGCCATGTAGTCGGTGTGAGGAAGAGCGAAACGCTGGTCCGGTCGCAGAGTCCTCGCGGACTCTTTGGCGCCCTCATCAGCACGCTCATTTCCCGCAATTCCTACATGTCCAGGAACCCAGCAGAAGATAATCTCGACATCTGCCCGGCTCGCCAAAACCGTGGCGTCACGGATTTCGCGAACCAGGGGATGCGGAGATTCCAATGCCCCGAGAGCACTCAGGGCGCTTTGTGAGTCGCTATAGATCACAATCCGGTCTCCGAACCGGGCACGTCGCGTAATCTCCCGTACCGAGTGGTGTATTGACACCAGCTCGGCCGTGAGGACAGACGCAGCGCCTGGTAGAGCCCCGCTGACTTCAAACAGAGGGGATACGGCGTGGAAGCTGACCCCCTCTTGGGACTTGGAGCCATCCGTATACACTAGCACGGTTCCAGCGTGACACGATGTGTGCTCCAAAAAGGTCGAAAGCAATACTCCCGGCGCAGGACAAGCTTTGGGAGCAGAGGCGCGGTGACAAATAGCCAAATGTGGTACCCTCCAGGGTGGCGTTCTGGGCAAAACCAGGGGCGCCACCGGCCCGAGAGCGATATCTACCTCTCGAAGGAGTTTCCTGGCCCTAAACCCAAAGGGCTTAGGGTATGACTGGCGTCTCTCGACGGCATAGGCACCATCGAGATCAGCTGCGGATGCAGTGAGAGCTGTTGGCGACTGAGGAAGGCGCCGGGCTCGCGCGTACAGTCGAGTGATACACTGCACGCGGCGCAGAGCGAGTGGCATCTCCCCAGCATCGACCAACAGGCTCTCAATGGGGGAAGTGCGGAAGGCACCGGTCGCAAGGCGAAGGCCGGTGTGGTGGATCGAATCCACCTTCCGCAATAAACGATCGGCTGCGGATGCATAAAACTCGAATCTGTATTCGAGCTTCGAACGAACAAAGGATCGATAAAAAGGTAAGGCAGTAGCCCTATCAGCGCCCCAAGCGCTGAACGTCACGGAACGGAGAATCTCCATGGCGCGGGTACAAGAGACCCTAAGGCTGCGAATATGAGCCTCCCAGGTGAGGCGTCGGTCGAATACCAGACCAAGGAAACGGTGCGACTCAACCACATCCAGGCGCACCCCTTTAAGAAACAAATCTGGGTCGGGGTGAAGCCGTGGATGGCGGCAGAAGTGCACCACCTTAGTCTTGGCCAAAGAAAACCGAAACCTGTGCGCTTCGGCATAGCGAGAGACGCAGTTCAATGCCTGTTGGAGTCGACGCTCCAGAGTTGGCATCTGGGCCGCGCCAAAGGAGACCGAAAGGTCGTCCACGTAGAGCGTAGCGAGAACATCTTCCGGCAGCACCGAGGTGATGCCGTTGATGCTCAGGGCAAAGAGTGTGACACTGAGGACACTTCCCTGCAGGACACCCTCTTCCTGCTCCTTTGGGCCGGAGAGGGCTCCCCCCACCCGTGCGCGGAATCGACGATCTCGCAAAAATTCAGATATAAAAATTGGGAGGCGTCCCCTCGCCCCCATCATGTGGAGAGTCTCCATGATACCGTATCGACATGCGGTATTATAGGCCTTCTCCAGATCGAAAAACACCGTGGCGTAGTGCTGTCTACGAAGGAAAGCCTCGCAGACGGCATTTTCCAGTCGGAGCAGAGCATCCGACGTGGAGTGGAACTTGCGGAAGCCGCACTGTGCAGAAGACAGATGGCCTCCGCTGTCCAGGAAATAGGCTAATCTAACATTTACCAATTTCTCCATCAACTTGCACATGCAAGAGGTTAGAGAGATTGGGCGGAAACCGGTCGGAGTAGAGTGATCTCTCCCCGGCTTGCGAAAGGCGAGCACAGTAGCGATTCGCCAGGAGTCTGGGAGAAGACCTTCCACCCAGATCCTGTTGAACAAATCCAACAGAAAGGCCATGCCTCGCTCACCTAGGTGTCGAAGCATAGCGTACGGGACATGGTCCGGACCATGGGCGGTGTCCGCGCACGAAGCGAGAGCGGAACGCAACTCGCTTGCAGTAAACTTGTCGTTGAAGGGTTCTCAGCCTCTGGAGGTAAAGTCCAGCCGGCGGCCTTCGGCGACATCATGACGTGCATTGAATGCTGGCGGAGCAGCATCACGGCTAGAGAATGCAAAAAAAGCGGTCGCGAAGGATTCCGCCACGGACGCGGGGTCCGAGATTGCGGTCCCATTCTCCTGGAGAACGGGAGGGGGGTCCTGGGAGAACTTGCCCCGAATCCTTTTGACTCGCTTCCACACCTCAGCTAAAGGGGTCTTCCCGTTAAGTGAAGACACGTATGCCCGCCAAGAAGAGCGGCGGGCGTGCTTCGAAACATACCGGAACCTAGCCCTAGCCCGACGAAATTCAGCGACAGTGAAATCGTTCGGGCGACGCTTATAGCGCATGTAGGCATAACGCTTCTGTTTGAGGGCCGTCTCACACTCGGCCGACCACCATGGGAGTGGTCGGCGTGCAAAACGGCCAGACGTCCTAGGAATAGTAGTCAGGCCCACGGCGATGAGGTTGCCGGAGAAGAACTCAACGGCCTCATCTACCGACCTAAACTCCTCGACTGAGATAGAGAATTCAGTCATTTCCTGAAATGCAGGCCACCGCGCCCGCGCCAAGCACCACCGAGGTGGTCTCTCAGGCGGCAGTTGCCCTGAAAATGATATTTAAATGGGAAAGTGATCACTACCATGGAGGTCATCGACCACCCCCCAATCAAAATCAGGCTGTGCATCCAAAGAGCACAAAGATAGGTCAAGGTAAGAAAATGAAGCGGTTCTCGGACAGTGATGCGTAAACTCATCCACGTTTAGGACACCCATCTCAAGCTCTTCGATCAGATCGGCAAGGACTTGTCCCCTGGGGTTTTTGGAGTAATCTCCCCAGAGAGGATGCGTGCCGTTCAGATCTCCAAGCAAGAGATAGGGCCTCGGCAACCGTGCCACGACGCGGCGGAAGTCCCCCGCGTCGAAGTCAGCTGATGGTGGAATGTAAGCAGAAATGATAGTATACCTCCTATCCAGGGGCAGCTGCACAGCCACAGCCTGAAAGGAGGTATCTAAAGGGAAAGGAAGAACGGAGACATCATGCCGGGTGTAAACCGCGCATCCCCCAGCTCAGCAATCCCGCGGTGGTGGGGTCGCAAGACCCTTGTATCCCGGGAGGGCAGGCAGGGGGCACGCGCCTAGCATATCTCCTCCAAAAAGATAGCTAACGGGGAACGGGACGAGACGAGCCTCCGCAGCTGCTCCCAGTTGGCCCGGAGTCCACGGCAATTCCATTGAAGGATTATGCCCTCCAGGCCTAGCTCGGAGGAGACGCGGGGGCCCTCCTCGAACTGAAGACCCTCACGGGAATGGCCGTACGCTTCCCGGGGGCAGAACCCCAGGCGCCGTTGGCCGGACAAAGCGCTGGAGGCGCTGTACCCTTCGAGGACTTATTGGGGGAGGTTGGGCTCGCCATGCGAGTCTTTTCCTCCCTCCGCCTCGAAACCTTAGGTGGGCGCTGCGGCTTCGGAGGCGGGGGGCCCTCTTTTCGAGGAACCACCGTCTCCGAGCCACTCGCATCACTTCGGGGCGTGGGCGAAGGATCCGAAGCTCCTTTGTTGCTGTCCTCCTTTCGGGGGACAGCTTTAAGAACCCCCGAAGATAGCCTAGCGACCATCTTCAGGGGTGTTGCCTCCTGTGAGTCTAACGACTCGGTGGAGGCGCGTGGCCGTTTCGCCTTGCGGGAAACGGTCACGCTGGGGGAAGAGGGGGGAGCCCTGGTTTTAGCCGGGGCTGGGTAGGAACCCTTTTTGCCGCCAGCTTTACCAGGGGAGCGCCCAGGTTGGGTAGAGCCTGCAGAAGGGCTCCGAATGGGCGCGGAAACAACCGTGCTCGTTGGCCTGGATGGGCCAGGAGCAGAGGGTGCCTTTCTAACTACTGAGGCATATGACGTCCCAGGCAGAGCTGAGCACGCCAGGACCAAGTCCTTAGCCTCGCAGAATGAGAGTCTATCCTGGGCCTGAACGGCCAGGATTTCTTTCTCCAGGAGATATGCACCACATTGCTTCGAAGAAGCAGGGTGCGGCTCTCCGCAATTGACACACTTGGCAACACACGATTTGGACTTATCGTGTGCGACCTTGGAGCAATTTACACATACTTCGGGTGACCCCAACTTTGCACATCTACATGAGCGATTCGTATGGCCGAAGCGGTGACAGTAATAGCACCGCCGCGGCAGTGGCACGAATGCCTTCACGCGGTAGCGGTACCAACCGGCACGCACCGACTCAGGGAGCTTGTCACAGTCGAACGTGACGAAGAGTGTAGGGGTGGGTCTCAAAGCCCCTCCCTGTTTTCTCATCACACGTTCGACCTTGACCGCCCCATGGTCGGCCAGCTCTAGGGTGACGTCCTCAATGGAGTAGTCAACGAGTTCCCTCGCATAAACTACTCCTTTCACAAAGTTCATGGTAGAGTGCGGCGTCACATTCACCGGGGTGCCATGAAGTGTCCGAAGAGCACTTATCTTGGCCGCCTTGGCGGGATTCGCCGAATTCGCCAGAAGGCTGCCGTCCGAGAAACGGGTCACCTTCGGCTCTCTACCAATTGCACTAGCTAATCCTCTCCTCTGATGGATCATGTTGCCCTTGGACAACATGGTGCCATCAGTGGAGCGAATAACGAGGAAGCGTTTGAAGCCAGAGGGCTCGAAAATGCCAGGTAACCTCTGAATGAGGGGCCCCGATGTCATCGAGGCTCCGCCCTGTGCACTTTTGGTGTTAGTCTTGGTAAGGGGCTCCGCACACGAGGGGGTAGAGGGGCCGGATGTGCCGATCTTGGCTTGGTCGCCTACCAAAGTGGCAGCAGACCCATCCGTCCCCGCAGCCCCCACGGATGGAGAGGAGCCCCGAGTCTTTTTCGTCTTTTTAGTCTTTTTCTTTTTTGGAGAGGAGGGCGGGGAATGAACCCGCTTCTCACCTCCGCCGGCAGAAGCCCCCAGGCCAGATGGACTGGCCTCAGCCAGGTCCCTCTCCGAAATGGAGAAGGTCCTGGTTTTCGTAGGGGCACCTGTCGGAGGAGATCCCTCCCCTCCTTTTACTGCCTCGGAGCCCTCAGCCATTTGAGGAGGACCTTGCATAGGGGCGGATTCGGGTTCGGTGCTTGGCGCCGAGCTTGAATTCCCCCCCATGGAAGGCCCTACCGTCTGAGGCTGGGTCTCCTCAAGGACCATGTTTATCACAGGAGGGGCCTCCAGTTGGCCATCCCCTCCCAGGACATCGCAAGTCCCCTTGGCATTGTCGCCAGTCTTGTGTGGGGAGGCACAGGCCTTGAGGGAAGCGACCGAAGGGGCCTGGCTTCCCTCTCCCCCCTAAGGGGGTTTGCCCTACCGAGCCGCTTCGATTGGGAGCGGCTGGCTAAGGGCTGCCTGCTGGCTTTCTTGGCAGTCCCCTTGGAAAGAAAAGAGGGGACTGCCGCTGGGAAAAGGGAGGTGCCCGAAAGCACCTCCAGAGAAGGGGGTGAGGGGGAGTCCCCTGCACCCATAGGCGAAGGAGAGGAGTAAGCCTCCTCTCCGGTTAGAGAAATATGGAGGGTCCCCTGTGCAAGCACAGGGGGGAGGACCTCCATTTTTTTGTCCGAGATTGCGGTCTCATTCTCCTGGAGAACGGGAGGGGGGTCCTGCGAGAACTTGCACCGAATCCTTTTGACTCGCTTCCACACCTCTGCTAAAGGGGTTCTTCCCGTTAAGTGGGGACACGTAAGTCCGCCAAGAAGAGCGGCGGGCGTGCTTCGAAATATACCGGAACCTAGCCCTAGCCTGACGAAATTCAGTGACAGTGAAATTGTTCGGGCGGCTCTTATAGCGCATGTAGGCATAACGCTTCTGTTTGAGGGCCGTCTCACACTCAGCCGACCACCATTGGAGTGATCGGAGTGCAAAACGGCCAGACGTTCTAGGAATAGTAGTTCGGCCCGCGGCGATGAGGTTGCCGGAGAACTCAATGGCGTCATCTACCGACCTAAAATCCTGCACCGAGATAAAGGATTCAGTCATTTCCTGAAATGCAGGCCACTGCACCCGCGCCAAGCACCATTGAGGTGGGCTCTCAGGCGGCAGTTGACCTGAAAATGATATTTGAATGGGAAAGTGATCACTACCATCGAGGTCATCGACCACCCCGAAATCAAAATCAGGCTGTGCATCCGAAGGGCACAAAGATAGGTCGAGGCAAGAAGATGAGGCGGTTCTCGGACAGTGATGTGTAAACTCATCCACGTTTAGGACACCGATCTCAAGCTCTTTGATCAAAGCGGCAAGGACTTGTCCCCTGGGATTTATTGAGTAATCTCCTCAGAGAGGATGCCTACCGTTCAGATTTCCAAGCAAGAGAAAGGGCCTCGGCAACCGTGCCACGACACGGCGGAAGTCCCCCGCGTCGAAGTCAGCTGACGGTGGAATGTACGCAGAAATGATAGTATACCACCTATCCAGGTGAAGCTGCACAGCCACAGCCTGAAAGGAGGTATCTAAAGGGAAAGGAAGAACGGAGACATCATGCCGGGTGTAAATCTCGCATCTCCCAGCCCGGCCATCCCGCGTTGGTGGGGTCGCAAGATACTTGTACCCCGTGAGGGCGGGCAGGGAGCACGCGCTTAGCATGGTCTCCTACAGAAAAATAGTTAACGGGGAACGGGACGAGACGAGCCTCCGCAGCTCCTCCCAGTTGGCCCGGAGTCCACGGCAATTCCATTGAAGGATTATGCCCTCCAGGCCTAGCTCGGAGGAGACGCGGGGGCCCTCCTCGAATTGAAGACCCTCACGGGAATGGCCGTACGCTTCCCGGGGGCAGAACCCCAGGCGCTGTTGGCCGGACAAAGCGCTGAAGGCGCTGTTGGCCGGACAAAGCGCTGAAGGCGCTGTCGCCTTCGAGGACTTATTGGGAGAGGTTGGCCTCGGGATGCGAGTCTTTTCCTCCCTCCGCCTCGAAAACTTAGGAGGGCATTGCGGCTTCGGAGGCGGGGGGCCCTCTTTTCGAGGAACCACCGTCTCCGAGCCACTCGATCCACCACTAGGCGTGGGCGAAGGAGCCGAAGCTCCTTTGTTGCTGTCCTCCTTTCGGGGGACAGCTTTAGGAACCCCGCAAGATGGCCTATCGACCAGCTTCAGGGGTGTTGCCTCCTGTGAGTCTAACGCCTCGGTGGACGCGCGTGGCCGTTTCGCCTTACAGGAAACGGTCACGCTGGGGAAAGAGAGGGGAGCCCTGGTTTTAGCCGGGGCTGGGTAGGAACTCCTTTTGCTGCCACCTTTACAAGGGAGCGCCTGGGTTGAGTAGAGCCCGCAGAAGGGCTCAGAATAGGCGCAGAAACAACCGTGCTCGTTGGCCTGGATGGGCCAGGAGCAGAGGGTACCTTTCTAATTATTGAGGCATATGACGTCCCGGGCAGAGCCGGGCGTGCCAGGACCAAGTCCTTAGCCTCGCGGAATGAGAGTCGATCCTGGACCTGAATGACCAGGATTTTTTTCTCAAGGAGATATGCACCACATTACTTCGAAGAAGCGAGGTGCGGCTCTCCGCAATTGACACACTTGGCCACACACGATTTAGACTTATCGTGTGCAGCCTTGGAGCAATTTACACAGACTTCGGGTGACCCCGACTTTGCATGTCTACAAGAACGATTCGTATGGCCGAAGCGGTGACAGTAATAGCACCGCCGCAGCAGTGGCAAGAATGCTTCACGCAGTAGCGGTACCAACTGGCATGCACCGACTCAGGGAGCTTGTCACAGTCGAACGTGACAAAGAGTGTGGGAGTGGGTCTCAAGGCCCCTCCCTGTTTTCTCATCACACATTCGACCTTGACCGCCCCATGGTCAGCCAGCTCTGAGGTGAAGTCCTCAAAGGAGCAGTCAATGAGTTCCCTCGCATAAACTACTCCTTTCACAAAGTTCATGGTAGAGTATAGCGTCACATTCACCGGGGTGCCATGAAGTGTCTGAAGAGTACTTATCTTGGCCGCCTAGGAGGGATTCACCGCATTCGCCAGAAGGCCCCCATCTGAGAAACAGGTCACCTTCGGCTCTCTACCAATTGCACTAGCTAATCCTCTCCTCTGATGGATCATGTTGCCCTTGGCCAACATGGTGCCATCAGTGGAAGGAATGACGATGAAGCGTTTGAAGCCAGCGCGCTCAAAAACACCAGGTAACCTCTGAACCAGGGGCCCCAATGTTATCGAGGCTCCGCCCTGTGCACTTTTGGTCTTTGTCATAGTCGGGTGGGCTCCGGACCCTGGGGCGTAGAGAGGCCAGATGTGCCGATCTTGGCTTGGTCGCTTGCCAAAGTGGCAGCAGAGCATCCATCCCCGCAGCCCCTACAGATGTAGAGGAGCCCCGAGTCTTCTTAGTCTTTTTCTTTTTTGAGAGGAGGGCGGGGAATGAACCCACTTCTCACCTCCGCTGGAAGGAGTCCCTAAGCCAGATGGATCGGCCTCAGCCAGGTCCTTCCCCGAAATGGAGAAGGTCCTGGTGGTCGCAGGGGCACCGGTTGGAGGAGATCCCTCCCCTCCTTGTACTGCCTCGGAGACCCCAGTCGTTTGATGAGGACCTTGCATAGGGGCAGATTCGGGTTCAGGGCTTTGCACCGAGCCCGGATTCCCCCCCATGGAAGGCCCTACCATCTGAGGCTGGGTTTCCTCAAGGACCATGTCTACCACAGGAGGGGCCTCCAGTTGGCCATCCCCTCCCAGGACATCGCAGGTTCCCATGGCAGCGTCACTAGTCTTGTGTGGGGAGGCACAGGCCTTGACCCCGGCAAGGTTTAATATTCTTGCCAGCAGGTCTTTTGAGATAAGCGACCGAAGGGGCCTGGCTTCCCTTGTGGTGGAGCGAACCTGAGTGTGTGTTAAAGGGGCCATTCTCCCACCCCTTTTCTCTGTACCCTCTCTCTCCCTCTGTAAGAATGTGTGTGTGAGTGAGAATGAGGTTTTTTTATATTTTCTCTTTGTATATATATGTATTTGATTTCATGTATTAAAATTGATTTTCTTTCTCAGATTGTAATTTGTTTAAAATAATCTTTTATCAAAAGATTATATTTTGAAAGAATAGTTTTTAGAGTTAAAAATTTGGAGAATTGTTGATGCTGAGGATTGTTTGGATATACATTTAGAGGTAAGCTAGTCGATAAATTTACTCGGGTAATGCCCACTTATTAGTTTCCCTTCCATGTATAAGTAAATGGGTCATAAATGGAGGATATATCTCTTCTACAGAGAGTGGAAGCTTGGACAGACGGCAAGAAGGGTTCTCTAGACGAGTGCTCCGCCCAGCCCTGAGACGGAGGGCTTTCATACCTCACTAGACACCTGGACCACCACACCCGCATTGGCTGACAAGCCTGCCTCCTTTTATGTTAGCCTACTACCACCCACCTCCAGCACACAAGTGATAGCGCATGCCCCTTTTCGTTCGGTTGTTGTTGTGTTTTTTTATGTTTTGTGTAGATATATTTAAGTAAATTTGTTGTATTCGCCTGTTATAAAATTCTCTTTTGGTATCTTATTTGGATTGGGGAATTTGGCCTCATTTTGAAGTGTGCACACTTCCCTTGTAAATATAAATTACTGTAATTATCATTGTACTTTATTTTGTAAGTAAAGGGACTGTATATACAATCCGTTTCATTCTCCCTCGATTTCTCATGTCCAGACAGTGTAGGAAGCAGGTTGGATCGATTGGGATTAGAGATATATTTTCGGCCCGCTACATATGGCGCCCGAATAGGGACGTGAGACTTTGAAACCGGGAGCGTGACGGGATTGGATTGCAGTCCATACCCAATTAGTGTGACAAGTAGTTTGACTGATTTTTCCCTCCTCCTATCTTTTTACTAACTTGGGAACAATGGCTGTAGCGGAAACATTGAATGAAGAAGTATTGCGATTGAGACTGGAGTTGAGAAAGAAAGAAGAGGAGTGTGAAATATTGCGGGGAATGATGGAGGAAATGGAGAATAAAATAAAAGGGATGAATGAAAAGACTGATAGGATGAAGAAGGAAATGGGAGACCGACAGGATCAGACGGACCGACGGATGCAGGACCTATATAACATGATGACGGGGGCTGGATCAGCCCCAGGACCTACAACCCTGACCCCTGCTCCTACTGAAGGGACTCCGCTAAATGGAATGGATGGCAGTAT